>JARHVA010004059.1:465000-1065000 GCA_037957365.1 Torreya grandis
ACAAATCACCAAATTTCCTCTCTCAACCTATTTTCTTATTTTGAGTCAATTTTTTGATCTTAGTGTGTATTAAAACTCTGTTTGTAGACTCTTAAAAAGACTATTTCAAGTTTAAGATCTCTCCAAATGGTTTCCTACCTTACATAATACTTATTGGAGGTATATGTGACTTCCAATAACCTCTCAAAATTGATAGACTTTAATGTTTCTCTATTCAACTCCTAACCTATTTTGATGTTTTTGTGAGCACCAACTTAGACTGCTACATATTTCCAAATTTATTGCATGAAACATACATTCACAATGGGCTGTGGTTTAAAAAACTTATTTATAATAATTAAAACCACTTAATTGTCATGTAATTATATTTAACAAGATTTTTATTTATGAACTACCTTATATCACTATCTTTTGCAACACATAAAATAGGGCATATTACCTCGGTCTACAACTATAACTAGTCAATTAAAGTCTTTGAAAGATCATAACCCAAATTATTTTAATATGATGATAAAACATATACAAACTTACCAATATTAATACAATTAATAGAAACAAATATTAACTTAAAACTTCCTTTACTGAAACTCCAAATCTTTCAACATATATGAAGCATACATAGAAAAACAATATTATCTTCAACTATCAACCCCAGGGTTTCATTTTAAATTTATTAGATATTAATCCCTTATTCCTTTGAATTCATCCTCAAAAAATAATACAAAACCAAAAATAAATATTTTTTATTTTCCCTAACTACCTTAACTACCTATCAAGAGTCACCACAAGTAAAGTCTGCCCTTGACATAAACTTATACATTGATGTCTCTGTACAAGTGAGACTTAAGATCATGTTTTTAGATATAAGTTTCTTAAATTAACATTTATATTCAATTTACAACTTTATGGCCACTAAATCCTTTTATTAACAACCATTCTATGGCAAAACATTCAAAAATTCAAATTGCGTGATTTTGGCAAGAAAACTCCCATTTAAACTCCTAAACCACCTAAGCACTACTAATCACCTGGAAAACACTCCAAGGTAAGTTTTTAGACATATAAAACTTCTAAAATCATCCCCAAAATTTTATATAATCATGATTTACTTGATTTAGACCAAAATTGCAAACATGTTGTTCCCTTGTGTGATGCCCTTGCATCACAAACAGTGAAAAACCTAGGTCTCAAGTGTGAAGATGATTAAGGATGTGTTATCATATATTAAGGATGAATATAAATTAATGGAGACATTTTTAAATACCTTTAATACATTTTCATGTTGGATATAATTTTTAGAGGTCAGTGGATATGATGAAAATATTGCTCATAAGTTGACATGTCTAGTGCAAATGAGATAGTGAAGGTGTAAGGTTATGAGATTGGTCTGCAAGACAAAATTTTCCATATTACCATGTTATATTAATATATAATATTTGTCTAATTATATAATAATACCATCCAATTACATTTAAATTATATAAAAGTGGTCATATAAGTTTTGAAGGTTATTTTCACCATGACTATGCTTTAAGGCAAACTAGTAGTTCTAGGTAAGCACGTTGTAGCAATGAGTTTAAGATTATATGCCATGAGTTGATTTATATAATTCACATGATGTTATTTTTTAATTTTATTTCATATACATGTTTTATATAATCTTTTAAGTTAGTATAAGAGGTTGAAATATTAAATCCAAATTAGCTTGTCTACTTGAGTAAGGTCTAAGAGAGAGAAGGTCAATAAATTGGTCTGCAAGGACAATAATTGATATTAGAGCTTATGATATATTTGTTGAATATTGTTTTGAGGATATTTTAATATCATATTCATGTATTATAAGTTATTTTTTATGTTATTTTAGGTTTCATAAGTTCAATTTTCCATGATTGTGTTTTGAGGCTAGTTGGCAGTTCTAAGTGGGCTATTTACAGAGAAGGGTTTGAGTTCTTTTGACCTAAGTTATGAAGTCTAAAGCACATGGTGATTACCCTAAGGTCATTTAGTTTTTTTATGTGTGATTTTTTTCAATATTTGTTTGCCAAAATTATGTTTAGACTTTAGTTTTTCAAGATAGAATTTTTGAGTATGCACATGCCTAATTGTGAACCATGTTAATAGTGTGCTTCAAGTCGTGGTTGAAAATAAAAAGTGTTATGAAGCCTAGATGATATTATAAGGGTTTTATTTAAGTGTAATATTATATGTTCATACCTTTTGAAGTGTTTTAAATTTATATAAGGAAGGCAAAGTGTAACGTGTCCTAAATAGACCCAATAAGATTAGGTCTTCATGAGACCTAAAGGTGAGATAAGTGTTGAACATAGTCATTGATGTTAGATTATTATTAATGTCAAAATTAGCATGAGATAATAATATATTAATGACAAATTTATTATATTGATGGTTTTGAGAGATATGGTACATTTTTAGGTCTATAAGGACAAAGAAGTTGTGAGGCATCCATAGATGTCTTGGTGAAATTTTGGTGTATCACTTGATCATTTGGAGAAATAAACATGAATATTCTAGCTTAAGAGAATCCATACCATCCTTTCACATCATGAAGATATGAATGAACCCAAAAAATTGTGATTTTATTTCTAGTACTCATAAATTTAACTAAGGTCAAAGGATTTTATGGAGATGTTGTCTATAATGCCAAGAAGCTACCCTAAAAATTTGGACTCTTGAAGTATTTTATATCTCAAGTTATAAACCTTCAAATTTGATCTTGTATACTATGATAGGCCAAAGACCATCAATTTTAAATTCATTAAATTATGAGGTCACTAGTCAGTAGATCTAATGGTGAGTTTTCATCATCTAGATCTTAATCCAATGGTGTGTATAAAGTCAAATTATCAAAGGTATCTATAATTAAATGTGCTAGTGATAAGTGTCTCTATCTCATTGATATAATATAAGATCAACCATTATAAGCATTAATACTAACAGAGATTGATGGTATGGGTTGAGTTAAAAGTTAAATATTCATAAGGCACATAGAGATACCAAGTGGCATAATCATGGAAGCTCTGATCTAAGATCAATAGTGAGAATTACAAGATAAAGATCAATTTACTCAGAGGAGATCGATGGTGCATATTTGTCCATGATTACTAAGAAGCATGAGATGAGGTTAAGGTGCTCAATGTTTAACATTTACTTAGTGACCATTAGAAATTGAATATTTAAATTCATGAAGGAAAACTAGTGTGTAGTGTTTGAGCTATAAATTGTGATCCAAGATGAATTTATTAATGAAGTAAAAAATAAAAGTTGTATAACACTTCAAGAAACATCCAAAGAACCTAGTTAGAAGGTTTAAATGTCTATAAAATCGAAGTTATGGACATCAAAGTTGACTATTAATTTTTTCATGGTGTTTCTATGTAAAAAATAATCTTTGAGTAATTTGATTTAGCAGAAGAGTGTTTTGGTGGGAACAATCACCTGAAGATGTCTTAGAGATCATATGAATTGGAACCATGTAATTGAAAGTGATTTTATGTTCTTAATTTTCTTGATGTAGTTCTAAATGGGTGAATAGGTCTCCATGAGACCTATAAGGGATACTAAGGCCTAATTGAAAGGCATAGTTGCTTAAGTGTAACCCATAGATTCTATAGCCAACCTGTGATTATGTATTTGATCTATGATTAGCATGATAGAAGCCTTAAAATTTAAGACAAGTATTCTGGTTGATTAAGAAGTTGATATACATCAAGAATCTATAAATAATAGAGACCTAGGCAATGGTTTTTAGACTTGAATGTGAATGAATAGATTGAGCAAAAGATAGAGATGAATGAAAGAGATTAGAGGGAGTGTGTTTAGTGGATGGGCCAAAGTATAGAAAAAATTGAGGATGAGTGAAGAATACTAGAGAGATAAAATAGGTGTTTGGATTTATTGCTTGTATGAGCAAGTTTGAGGGTGTGTGATGAGTTGAAAGAGAGTGTAGAGTTGAAAAAGTGTGAAATTAAGTAAAGGAGAGAATCTTTGGAAGAGAAGGTATAGGTCAGTGATGAATATCAGAGTGTGACATAGATCAGACATGTTTATCTAATCAAGTTGATATTGATGAATACACATGTCATTACACCTAATAAACCTAGAAGAGGTTGATTAAGTGAGTAATCCCATGAGGTTATTTGAAAGAGATAGAAGGGAGAAAAAGAGTGCAAGTAAGAAAATTCCATCATCAGGTGTAGAAGACATAATATCATAGGTGGAGATCAGATCAAGGTAGTTGAGTGGGTGTTTGGTTGCCTAGGGGGTTGGTTCCTCCTTGTGGGATGGGTGTCTCACTAAATTAAAGGATGGTTGTTCCTTGATCAATTGGTGTTGATCTAAATTTGTATCTTGTCATTATAATACTTTAGTCCATCTTACAAGTTCTAATGGGTTTTATTCCCTAAGAGGGTTTCCCACGTAGATCTTGTGTTATGTGTGTGATCTTGCTTATCTTTCTTGTTCATTATTATAAATGATGTGTATACTTCATGAATTCTAATGTTATTTGGTTAAGGGTTTGAAAGGATTAGAATTGAAATTTGGATTATATATCATCACTGATTCCCCCCATCCCCTCTCAATGATTATACCTCCAATATTTGGTATCATACCAAGACCTTCTTTACAAGTTTAAGCACTTGAAGGTGATCCAATGTAGAAATTGGCAAGTCAATAGATACAAGGTTTATATATAAAGCAATCACTAATGTTCAATGGGTCCAATTATGTTTTTTGGAGTACGATGATGAAGACCTACATCTTGTCAATAGGTTTGACATATGGAAATCTATTGGAGATGGATATTCATCGCCCTCAACCCCTCCAACTAGTGTAGTTAATAAGCAGTTGTGTGAGATAAATTTTAAGGTAATGAATGCCATCACTTGTGGTCTTTCAAAAATTAGGTTCACTGAGGTAATCCATTGTAAATCTACTAAAAAGATATGGGAAAAAATTTAGATCATTTATGAAGAGGATTCAAAGGTCAATTTGGCCAAGTTATAGACTCACTGAAGATAGTTTGAGAGTCTCAAGATGAAGGAAGAAGATTCTATAGCATTTTTTGTATATAGAGTTGATGAGATTGTGAACATTATCAGAGGTCTTAGAGAGAATCTTAAAGAAGATAATCTAATATAGAAGGTATTAAGGTCTTTCTCCCTCAATTTTGACTCTAATGTGTCTACTATAAAATAAATTCATGATCTTACTCAGATGAAGATGGATCAATTGCATGGCATTATTACTACCTATGAGATGAGATTCAATGATGATAAACTACCTAAAGTGGAAGAAGCATTAAAGACAAAAATGAAGCTAAATAATAAAATAAATCAAGGTAAGGAATTCAAGTATGATGAGATATCTGATGATAAACTAATAGCTTTATTTACAATTAAATTAAAAATAGGCTCAGGGAAGTCTAAGGGTAAACTACCCTTCAAATGTTTTAACTATGGAGAACTATGACACTTTGCTAACAAGTGCCCTTATAAGCATAAGAAGAATGATAATGAAGAGCTTGTTGAAAACCAAGATGAAGGAAAGAAGACTTTTAGGTCTGATAAGAAATAATTTAGAAAGTATGATAAAAAGAAGTCCTTCAAGAATAAGAAGAGCCTCTACACTAATAAAGATTGAAGCTCATCATATGAGAGTGAAGACAATTATTCTAAGTCTGGTATTGAATATGAAGTCCTATACATTTTTTATGAAGGAAATTACTCATATCAAAAGGATTCTACTTGGAGTGATACATATAATGAAAAAAGCAAAGACTATGAGATTGAATTGAGGAATGCTCATAAAGAACAAAAGATTTACAAGAAGATGAAGTCTCAAATCAAGGAATATGAATATCAATTTAGTGTGTTTGAGGAAATAATGAATGAAGACACCAAATATCATGAAGACATAGTCAAGCATCTTAGTTGTTAATTGGAAAACCTATCTACAAGACTAAAAACTAAAGAAGATGAGTGTTCAAGGTATGTGATTGAAATGAGTCATTGAAAGTTGAGTTAGAAAAGACATCTAGTAAGATGATGTCATTTGTGATGTTTGAAAAGAGCTAAAGTGATCTATACAACATTATGAATATTAAAAGGCTTGTTAGTGATAGAACTAGACTTGGTTACAAAGAAGAATAAAAGATTGCAAATTAAGACAAGGTGAAGACTAATGTGAACCGAGATAATCAGACCTTAAGGGTCAATAATCAATCTTGAAATGAATATGCTGGTAGATTGAATACAAATCATATCATACAATCAAATACCATGAGGTATGTTAAATTCAATGGTTATTATTACACTTAAAATTAATTTGGTCATAGGACTAGAGAGTGTAGAAGACTTGCTAAGAATGAGTGGAATTATCAATCAAGTAGTGTAATCAAAGTTGAATGCTTCAACTATCATGATGTAGGACACTTTACAAAATGTTGTCAAAATAAATTAAGGCAAGTTTAGTTTCCTTTAAAAGGAGTGGTTTATTACAACTGTGATAAGATTGATCACATTGATAGGTACTAAAAGCAAAGTCCATCAAGTCAAAATAAGTTCAATTAGAATCCTATTATGCAAGGAAGAAGACACGTTAACTTAGGGAGACCAAAATTTAAAAGAGTGAGTCATGATGAATATGAATTTCAAAGTGGTATATTTGTTGTGGTGGAGAATGCTACAAAGGTTGAAGAATTTAAATATCTCATTGTTTGCTCATGTTATGAATGAAGAGAATAAGCTCAAGGAGAAGACCAAGATGATATTTGAGGCCATTCATAATGTGTGCCTACTATAGTTGAACAAGTTTCATGTAAAGAACATCAGTTGTCAATGACTAGTGATGAGGTTCTTTCTTTAGATGAAAAATTATGTCATGAATCTATGTTGTCAATCTATTCTTAGAAGAAAAAGATAATATTATTGTAGATGAGCATGTTACTTCTCTTAAAACTAAAAAGAAGAAGAAGAAGAAATATCAGTATCAGATGACCAAGGAGGAGAAAGAATAGGAGAAGTTTTGGGAAAATCCCAGTTTCGCATTGTTCTAGGACATTGTGGGTGTGGGTGTCTCTACCTGTGCTTCTTAGGAGACATATTTTTATGTGGAAGAAAGTATGTGTGTTCTAGGTAATGATTAAAGTGCCAATAAATATAGATATTGAAGGCAAAAGGTAATCAAGAGAGTGTGAAAGATAAACTTATAGAATAAAGTCTTTGAGGAGGTTAAATTAGTTTGGATTTTAGTTCAAGAGGTTGATCAGTCAAGACAAGGATAAATAATTACATGACAAGAATATAATTTGAAGATGTGCATGATGTAAGGAGGAGCATATGTGAAGATGCTTCAATCATGATGGAAGTGTGAAGATGTCTACTATAGTTGTATATTCAAGAAGATTGATATGATGACTTAATCAAACCAAGTCATGTGTTTTAATAAGGTATTGATTCTTCATGCATGAGCAAAGAGAGATTATGAGTTTTGTAGGTAGACAGGTCCAAGGATCAGAAAAGCCCAAGTTTAGATTGGTGTATATCAAATAAAAAGATGACATGATATGGGGCTTGATGTTAGGGGGAGATTTCTAAGCTTTTTGATTAGTTTGTCATGTCCAAAGATTGGAGAAGTCCAAGTTCAAATTGGGGCATGTCAAAGGGTAAAAATTTGATTCATATGCTTGAAATTATGTAAGTATCTTGAGAATATTATTAGTATTTGAATGCATACATAATGTTCAGGAATGTTTTTTGGCATGATGAGGAAGAGACCCTTTGTCATTAATGTCAAAAAGGGAGAAATATCAGAATGGAAAATTTTAAATAAGAAATCATTTTGAGGGTGTTTGACATCAATGACAAAGGGGGAGATTGTTGAGCACAGTCATTGATGTCAAAGAGAGCATGAGATACTAATGCATTAATGACAAAGTGATCAGACTAATGGTTTAGAGAGATATGGCATATTTATAGGTTTATAAGGACAAATAAGAAGTTTTGAGGCATCCATATATGTCTTAGTGAAGTTTTGGTGTGTCACTTGATCATTTGGAAAAAGAAACATGCATCGTATATCTTAAGATAAACCAAACTATCACTGCACATCATGAAAATACGAATGAACCAACAAGTTTGTGCATTTATTTTTGGTACTCAAAATGTCAACTGAGGTCAAAGTATTTCGTGGAGATGTTGTTTATAGTGTCAAGAAGGTTCCTGGAAAATTTGGACTCTTAAATTTTTTCTATATCAAGTTATAAACCTTCAAAGTTGTTCTTGTAGACTGTGATAGGCCAGAGACTATCAAGTTTAACTTCATTAAAATCTAAGGTCACTAGTCAATAGATCTAATGATGAGCATTCATCATCTAGATTTTTATCCAATGGTGTACATGAAGTCAAATTATCAAAGGTACCTATAATTAAATATACTAGTGACAAGTGTCTATATCTCATTAATCTAATAGAATATCAGTGATTTATGGGTATTCATACTGATAGATATTGACAGTGTGGGTTGATTTAAAAGTCAAATGTGTAGAAGGAACATAGAGATACCAAGTGGCATAATCATGATAGCTCTGATCTAAGATCAAGGATGAGCATTGCAAGATAAATATTAAGCTACTCATAGGATATCAATGGTTCATATTTGTCCATAATTACCAGGAAGTATGAGATGATGTTAAGGTGCTCGATGTTTAACATTTTCTTAGTGACCATTAGAATTTGAATATTCAAATTCATGAGGGAAAACTAGTGCATAGTTTTTGAGATATAAATTTTAATCCAAGATGAATTTATTGATTTAGTAAAAATAAAATTTATATAATACTTCAATGTACATATAGAGAACCTAGTTAAAAGGTCTAAATGTTTGTACAGTCAAAATTATGGAGCTTCAAAGCTGACTATTTATTTGTTCATGGTGTTTATATGTACATGATATTATTTGAATAATTTTTGTTTTAGTATAAGAGTGTTTTGGTGGTATCAATCACTTGAATATGTCGTAGAGATCATATGGATTGGACCCATGTAATTGAAATTGATCGTGTGTTCTTAATTTGCTCAATGGAGTGATTAATGGGTGAATATGTCTCCATGAGAACTATAAGGGCTACTAAGGCCTAATTGAAAGGCATAGTTGCTTAAGTGTGACCCATATATGTTATGTCCAACTTATGAAAATATATTTGAGATATGATTAGCATGATAGAAGTCTTAAGGGGTAAGGCAAGTATTTTGGTTGACCAAGAAGTTGATATGCATGAGGACTCTATAAATAGTAGAGACCAAGACAATGGTTTCTAAACTTGAAAGTGAATGAAAAGAGTGAGTAGAAGATAGAGATGAAGGAAAGAGTTCAGAAGGATTATTCTCAATGGATGGGCTGAAGTATAGAATAGATTGAGGTTGAGCAAAAAATACTATAGAGATATAAAATAAGTGTTTGGATACATTGCTTGTATGAGCAAGTTTGAGGGTGTGTGATGAGTTAAAAGAGAGTGTAGAGTTGAGTAAGTGTGGAATTGAGTGAAGAACTGAACCTTTGGAAGAGAAGGTACAAGTTAAGGAGGACTATTAGAGTGTGACATAGATTATACATGTTTATCTACTCAAGTCGAGATAGATGAACACACAAGTTATGAGTTCTAATAAGCCTATAAGAGGTTGATTGAGTGAGTAAGCCCAAGAGGCTATTTGATAGAGATATAAGGGTGAAGAAGAGTGAAATCAAAAGAATTCCATCATTAGGTGTAGAAGACATCATATCAAAGGTGGAGATTAGATCAAGGTAGATAAGGGGTGATTGGTTTCTTAGGGGGTTGGTTCCTCCTAATGGGATGGGTGTCTCACTAAATTAAGGGATGGGTATTCCTTGATTAATTGGTGCTAGTATAAATTTGGATCTTGTCATTATAGGATTGTAGTCCATCTTGAAATTTCTAATGGGTTTTATTCCCCAAGAGGGTTTCCCACGTAGATCTTGTGTTATGTGTGTGATCTTGCTTATCTTTCTTGTTCATTACTATAAATGATGTATATGATTAATTAATGCTAATGTTATTTGTTTAAGGGTTTGAAAGGACTAGAATTTAAGTTTGGATTATCTAGCATCACTAATTCACCCCCCTCTTAGTGATGGTACCTCTAATGTTAAAGCCTAATTGAGGTAGGTCAGACCTAAAAGAACTCAAAGCACATTTTATCCATTCTATTATATGTCCTAAGATCCATTTTATGGCTAACCCAAGAGGTTAAGGGTGTTTGGCTAATGAAGAAGGATATGAATAAGAGATGTATAAATACTAAGCAATTTTAAGCCTATTGGTGTGTGTATAGAGCTAGAAAATAGAATAATATAGTATAGATCAGAAGAAGATATCATATACCATTGTAGTAATTTAAAGGATCTATGATGAAGGTTTGATAGAGTTTTTATGCATAAAAATCAAGGTCATATGACCTAATCAAGTCAAGAAGAGGACTAGTTGAGCGAAAAAGCCTAGAAGGTAGTTTGAGAGGGATATAAGAGAGAGAAGAGATGAAGAAGGAGATCATCATCTATTATTTGAGAAACAAATTTTTCTAAATTTGATCAAGGTTTTTATTAATTTAGTTATTATTGATTCATTTAGGGGTTGGTGCCTTCTTGTAAGTGGGTACTTGTTAAAGACTAACTGAGTTGGTACTTAACTAGTTAGGGTTGGTGCTTCATGTAAAGTTAGTGCTTCACTAAAATTAGTACTTGTCATATATTACTATAGTAAATATGAATATATCATTGTTTTTTCTCCCCCTTGAGGCTTTCCCACATATGTGATGTGTTCTTTTGTTTCATGCTCTTTTAGATTGGTGTTTATGCTTGCTCAATATATATGCCTATTTGATTAAATCATGATTGCTTAATTAAAGTTAATAAGTAAGTTTTTAAAGACTTATTCATAATCCCCTAGTAATTTTTCTTCCAAAATTTAGTATCAGATCCAAGTATTTTAAATCAAGTCTAAAAGCCTAAAGGAGATCCTAGAAGCAAGGATGGCTAGTTAGCAAGCTCAAGGTGGTTTATCTACCAGTAAGGCTCTATTATTTAATGGATTTATTTATGAATTTTAAAATGTTAGGATGAAGATATATTTGATATCTCCAGGTCATAATATTTGGTAGTTAGTTGTGGATGGCTATAGTGCTCATCTATTCTACCAACTAATGCAGCAGGTAAGAAAGTGAAAATAACTCCAAGGCAATGAATGCCATTCTTTGTGGCTTATCAGAGGTGTAGATTATGAAGTTGATGTACTATGTTTCAGAAAAAGATATATAATATAAATTAAATACCACATATTAAGGAAACACCAAGGTGAAGATGGTCAAGTTATAAACCAACCAAATATAGTTTGAAAGCCTGAAGATGAGTGAAGATGAAACCATTGTATCTTACTTGTTAAAGGTTTATGAGGTTTTCTATGTCATTAAAGGATTAGGAGAAGAAGTAGAAGAGTCTATAGTTGTTCAAAATATATTGAAATCACTAACTCCTAAGTTTTATTCTAAGGTATCTATAGTAAAATAGATATAAGATTTGGAAAAGATAGATATGGATGAACTTCATGGAATATTGACTGCCTACGAGATGAGAACAAATGAAGGCAAACCTCCCAAGAAGGAAGCATCTTTAAAAGTTGATAATAATTTAAAATCCAATAATTTAAATGATAAGGAATGTTTAGATGCTAATTATGATCAAATAATAGCCATGCTTGTAATGAAATTGAGGTTTGGATCAAGTAAGTACAAGGGTAAATTTCCCATTAATTGTTTCAATTATGGCAAGATTGGTCACTTTGCATCCAAATGTCCTAAAGAAGATAAATTTGAGCATAATGAATAACATGATTAACATCATGGAGACAACAAGAAGGCCTATAATCTTGACAAAACCAAATATTTTAGGAAGTATGAAGGTAGGAAAAGAACTTTCAAGAACAAGAGAAGCTTTTATACTAAAGAAGATAACTCTTCTGATGTAAGTGACTCAAGTGCATCTGATAGTGATGATGGTAGTAATGAACCTAAACATTATGAAACCTTATTCATGGCTATAAAATCAGACAATGAGGATTATTCAAATGGGAAAGGCCTTATGGTTGATGTAAAATCAGATGAAGAAGTTGAAGTGAATATTGAGGCAAAATTGGTAAGTACCCTAGAGGAGTTGAAGTTCCAAATAAGAAAGAATCACAAACTATTATAATTAGTTAATGAATATGAGGAATATATTAGTGTTTTTTAGGAGAGACTAAGTAATACTTCTAAGGAGTATTATGGGATCATAAATAAAATTGTAGCACAGATGGAGATAGTCAATACAAATCTAAAGACTAAAGAGAAAGAATTCACTAGGTATAAAATTAAAGTGGAATCATTAAAATCTGATTTAAATTAAGCATATATCAAGGTGAGAACCTTTATGAAGATTTAAAAGAGAAATGAGGCTCTAGATGAAATCTTGAGTAGTCAAAAGTTTGCAAGTGATAAGATAAGTCTTAGCTTTAAAGAAGAAGCATCTCAAGTCAAGGAAAAAGATATTGAAGATAAGTAGGTCAACATGAAAAGACCTATAAAATAGCCTAATCTATGATGTATTCTAGTTCATTCAATGGTTATTTTTTTGTATGTAGTCAGTTTGGTCATAGATTAGGAGAGTGTAAAAGACCCTCCAAGAATGGGTACTCATGGGAATATGGAACTACTCACAATTCACATCATTTATATAGTATTTATAAGGTGGTTTACTAAAAATGTCATAATTTAGGAAACATTAAAATGTGCTTTCATAATAGATTTATAAGATCATCAAGTCAAAATAGGAGGTTTGAATCCCTTAGAGTGTAAGAAAGAAGGTAAATAAATGTATGGAAACTAAACATAGTAAAGATGAGTCATGATCAATCTTCAAGCTCAAGTGGAATATTGTATATAATAGAGCATACCTCAAATGAGAAATAAAATCAAGAATGTATATTATTATCTCATATTGATGATCAAATTATTTATATAGAGGCCAAGCCTATAGTGCCAATCAAGGCCAAAATGATACAAAAGGATATTTAGTCTTGTGAGAGCATGTAGATCTGGGAATATCCTAAATTTGAGTCGTTTTAGTGCCCTATTGAAAAGAGTGACTCTAGTATGCTTCATGAAGACACATTTCAAGTTAGCAGAAGCATGTTAGATACGTATTGTGAGGGGGATCTATTTAGGTTGTTAACTAAGCTTGATCTATGTTAAAAAAGTGGTCTTATAATTTGAGTTAATTTGAAGGAGGTATGCATAGAGTAATGGGGAGCATGTTGTATTAATGCTTCATATTCTATGTTAAAAAAAATTTGCAAATAAGGTGTGACTCTAGATGATAGTTGTGAAATACCTTTGTCATTAATGTTAAAAGGGGAGAAAGTTTAATAAGGGAGATGAGAATGATCAGTTTGAATAATGTTTTTCCATTAATGAAAAAGTGGGATTATATTGAGAAATTTTGTCATTTATTTCAATGTTAATGTCATTTAATGTAAAGCTTGATGTCATTAATGTCAAGGTACATTTGGTGAATATGCATGGTGAGTGATCTATGAGGTATGAGTTTATGATCTTGATGTGATAAGGAAGTCATGTGACAAGAGATAATTTGAAGGCAACCTATTATTTATATGTTGAGAGAGAATTTGAATGAGACCTAGTGATTCTTTTGAGGTTGATGTTAAGGTTTAGGCCAAGGTAAGCATGTTTGATTACTAATACTTGAGTACAAGGTGTCTTGAGAAGCCCAGTCATATCAAGCTTAGTCATATCATGAGCATGTACATGATGAGCATGAAGATTTATGTACATAAGTATGAAATTGTTTGAGTATCATGTAATGCATGTGAGTAAAGTTTAAAATCATCAAAGAGTGTTTTCAAGATCAGTTGTCAAGATCCAAATGCTTGAGAAGCCTAGTCATAGCTTGTAAATACATAGTGAGAAGGTTTAAGCATGGTTTCCTAGTGAGATGGATGCACAGAGGCATAGGAGCATGTAGAGGTTTCTTGAGAATTCATTTGAGGCATTGGATCACTCATAAGAGTTTCAAGGTAGGCCTATAGGGGTAAGACCTTAAGTCTAAGTATGCAACTAGACCAATTCTAGACCCTACCTAACCAAATGAGGTGTCATGAGGTATTTTCAAGGCATTTAAAAAAGTGTTTCATGTTTTTTCAAGTATTTTGACCAATTTTTAGGTAAAATTATGAAGTTTGAGGTAAGAAAATGTGTTTTGAGGTCTCTTATGTGCATAGAATGAAGGGTTCTCAACCTAAAAATAACTTTCAAGTGTTCATTGGCATGTGTAACCTCTACATGGGAACCTAATAAATTCATGGTACATTGGGAAGGGTCATATCTCAAATTTATAAGCATCTTTTTTAGAAAGAGGGGATAAGCTTTATGAATGATCGTTAAGATTGGAAGATGGTTTAAACCCTCAAAGAACCCTAATAGTGACTTGATATGAAAGAAGTTGTTATAAAGTGCTCTAATGGATCGGTATGGATATTTAAGTGATTTTATGTTGTATTAAAATCTCCCAAGCATCTCTATGTGTGACTGGTTTATCAGGTGAGTAAGTGGAACCTATAAGAAAGACCTTATTTCTCAAAGATTTGCTATAATATTCAAAGTTGACCAAGTCAAAATTTATAAATGGATGGAGGAAAAATATTGAGACTTTTATTTTATGTCCATGGTGGTTTATAATCATTTTATATCCTTCAATTGTGTTAAACTATTCATACAAGTTGACTAGTTGCTAATAGGCTTAATGATATAAATAACGAGAAGGTGATTAGGTATCTGTTATCATGGATTAGGGATGAATCAAAATTAATGGATATATTTTTAAATACCTTTAATAAATTTTAATTTTGGATATATTTTTTTTATTTCATTGTGTATGATGAAAATTTTACTCATAAGTTGACCTATCTAGTGCAGATGAGATAGTGAAGGTGTAAGGTTATGAGATTGGTCTACAAGATAAAATTTTCCATATGAAAATGTTATATTTATATTTTACATATGTATAATTATCTGATAATATAATATAAATTCATTTAAATTATTTTAAAGTGGTCATATATGTGTTAAAGGTCATTTTTACCATGACTATGTTTTAAGAAAAACTGGCGATTTTGGGTAAACAAGTTATAGTGATGAGTTTGAGACTCTATACCATGAATTGATGTATATAATGCACATGATTTTTTTAGTTTTTACTTTTATGTCCTATAAAATCTTTTCATAATCTTGTAAATTAGTGTAAGAGGTTGAAACATTAAATCCAAATTGGCTTATCTGCCTAAGTAAGGTCTGAGAGAGAGAAGGTCAACAAATTAGTCTGCAAGACAAATAGTTGATATTAGAGATTATGATATATTTGTTTAAAGTTTTTCTAAGGATTTTTTAATATCATATTAATTAATTTTAGGTTTTTTTTTAATTTTATTTTAGGTGTCATAATTTTAAGTTTTCATGATTGTGCTTTGAGGTTAATTGGTAGTTCTGAGTGGGCTATTTGCAGATAAGGGTTTGAGTTCTTTTTCCCTAAGTTGTTAAGTATAAATCACATGGTGATGACCCTAAGGTCATGTAATTTCTGTATATGTTTTTTTTCCATGGTTTTTTATTAAAATTATGTTTATATTTTAGTTTTTTAAAACATATTTTTTGAGTATACACAAGACTAATTATGAACAGTGTTAATATTGTGCTTCAAGTGGTGGTTGAAGGTAAAAAGTGTTATGAAGCTTAGATGAGATTATAATGGGTATATGTAAGTGGAATATTATATTTTTATTCTATTTGAAGTGTTTTAAAGTGCTCTAAGAAAGGTAAAGTGTAGCATGTCCTAAATAGACCCAATAGGATTAGGTCGTTATGAGACCTAAAGGTGAGATAAGGCCTAATTGAGGTAGGTCAAACATAAAAGGACTAAAATAATGTTTGATACATGTATATTATATGTCATAATATCCATTTTATGTCTTAAATAAGAGATTAAGGATGTTTATCTGACTATCAAGGATATGAACAAGAGACTTGTATAAATACTAGATAATTTTAGGCCTATTGGTGTGTGTATAGAGCAAGTAAATACAATAATATATTAAAGAGAATAATAATTTCTTGTAAACCATAATATGATTGTATAGGATCTATGATTAAGGTTTTATATAGGATTTATGCATGAAAATAAATGTCATATGACATAATCAAATTAAGAAGAGGACTAGTTGAGCAAAGAAGCCTAAAAGGTAGTTTGAGATGGATAGAAGAGAGAAGAGCTGAAGAAGGAGATCATCATCTATTATATGAGTTCAAATTTTTTTCAAGGGTTTAAGGTTATTTATTTTATGCTAATTTATCTAGGGGTTTGATTCTTCTTTGCAAGTGGGTGCTTGTTAAAGCTTAGTTCATTTAGTGTTTAACTAGTTGGGATTAGTGTTCCATATGAATTTGGTGTTTCACTAAAATTGGTGTTTGTATTATAGGACTATAGTCTATTTTCATATATTAGTGGGTTTTATTTCCATTAAGGTTTTCCCACATATGTTATGTGTTCTTGTGTTTCATGTTCTTGTGGATTGGTGTTTATGCTTGCTCAATCAATATGCCCATTTGATTATATTATGATTGCTTAATTAAAGTTGATAAATAAGTTTTTAAATACTAATTCATCCCCCCAGTCATTTTGATTCCAATAGATTCATTAGTTTTCAATAATTTATGGGGTATTGTAAAGAATGAAAATCTTATATTACCTATAGAACAAGCTAAACTTGATAGTTTTAATCTTTATGATTCTAAATCCTTAGCTTAATAAAGTTTTGTTGTACTCATGATAATTATATACATATTGAAAACTCTCCTCATAGTTACACTATATGGAAAATCTTATATACTTTGTATGATAAAAAAGTGTAAACATAAGAAGATATAAATACACATGTAGTTGTTTACTTTATCATTAGAGGAAGATGGGCATATGGGATAATACATGTCAAAGTTCAATAATATTACTACTGAGTACACTAAGGATGGGTTTGGAAAACTAGATGATAATTTCATAGTTACTACTACATTAAAAGGACTACCTATGTCTTATAGGAACTTTATAGAAATGTTACATGTCTCTAAAAAGATCACATGCATCACTTTTGATAAATTAGCTAAGTTTCTTATTCAAAATGACCTCTTTCTACCCATTAAAATTGAGGAAGCCCATATTTCATAGTCCAATCCTATTTCATCTTCTTTTGGATAACAAAACTATAGAGGGAATAGTTATAGAGGGGATTAAGGTTATAGAGAAGGCAAATTTAAAAATTGAGGTAGAGTATATCATCAAAACAACTATTCACATCAACAATCTATCCATTTTCATTAAAATGAGATGAGTAATAGAGGACATGGTCATAACTCTTATAAAGATAGAGGTTGAGGTAAATCAGACATTCAGTGTCATAGATGTGGGAAATTTGGTCACATTGCCTCTTAGTACAAGATTCTTTTTTATAAACTTTAGAGGCCATAAAAAGTGACTAAGTCTCACTCTATTCAATATACTAACCATGATTATTATGAATCCAATAATGTTGCTCATGAATCTACATTCATTGATTTAGGAAAAATTGCTTATATGGAATATGAGGCTAGAGATGAGTTCATAGATGTGTGGGTTTTAGATACAAAATCAACCAAACACATGATATTTAGGTAAGACTTATTTTAGAATTTTAAAGAAGGTTATCTATCTATAGTATCCTTGGAAAATAATTCTGTGCATACTCCACATGGTATTGTATCAATTTAGATTCTCCTTCTTAATGGATCTATCAAATACTTGGAGAATATTTGGTATGTTCCCACATTGCAAAAACATCTTCTTTCCTTAGTAACTATTTGTAAGAAAGGTTATCAAATTATGCTTGAAAATGGGATCATGTATATAAATTCAATGAAGGATGGATAGAAAACCATGTATATAAGATATGAGGATGTATATATGGTTAGATTGCATTATAAAGTGTTTCCTCCCATAGTGAAACTTGCGGCAGTTGTTGATATAGGTACAAGTACTATGTCTACATGGTGGTTGTGGCATCTCTGCTATGGAAATTTTAATGTTCACTCATTAGTGGAATTTTAGAGATATGGTATGGTGAGTGTGTTTCCCACTTTTTTAAAAGATAGTATTCTTTGTGAATCATGTGTTTTAGGTAAACAAAATCAAGAAAAATTTCCTAAGAATTATTCATGATGAGCTAATATATGTTTGCAGTTAGTTCAGAGTGATGTATGTGACATGAAAAAGTCATCCATTGGAGGGTATAGGTATTTTATGTTGTTTATCAACAATTTTTATAGGATGACTTGGGTGTTTTTAATGAAAGTCAAATTATAAGTTTTTACTAATTTTGTCGATTAGTTACACTTAGTTGAAAAATAAATAGGTTCACACTTCACCACTCTTTGTTCAGATAATAGTAGTGAGTATACTTCAAATAAATTTTTGGATTATTATAGAGGACATGGTATTCATTAAAAATATATTAATTCTTATACTCCATATCAAAATGGAGTATCTTAATAATTTAACAGGACTTTAGAGGGCAAAACTTGAGCTATGTTACATTATAAATAGCTCAATGATAAGTTTTGGGTTGAAGCCATTGGTACTATAGTGTATTTGAGAAACAGGTCCCTTACAGTTGTACTTTTGGGAAAAACTTCATATGAGGGTTGGTATGGGTTTAAATCAAAATTTAAACACTTTAAATTTTTTGGATGCCTTTGTTTTATGTTATTTCCAATTGAGCATAGAACTAAGTTAGAACCATGAATTCAAAAATGTATCTTTCTTGGATATTCTAAAAATAAAATGGGTATCAATTATTTGCATAAGATACAGGTAAATTCATAGTGAGAAAGGATGTGTTATTTAATGAATTTTGTACTATGAACACTATAGATATTTTTTCTCAATTTGAAAGGTTAGAGAGGAATATTACAAAATGTGATAAGGGATTAACTAATGAGGTTAACTCTCATAGGTTGTGGTATGAGACTATTATCCCTTCTATTTCTTCTACTTCCTCTAGTACTTCACAAGTTAATAACCTAGAAAATGTTAAAACTTATCTAAGTCTTCTTTCAACTGGTGCACATTGTTGATAAGTGTTTTCTTTGATGTCAAGATACATCTGGTAAAGATGCATGGTGAAGTGGTATGTGACAAGGAAGCCATGTGAAAAGTGTAGAAACCCCTGTTTCCCTTGAATTCTGAAACTGAATATTTTTTTGCTATTTTTGTGTATTCTTGATTTTTTTTGTGTTTTTTGCTTGAAATAAAGAAGAATGCAAATTTGGAAGATAAATTCATATAAATTCAAATAAATAAATACTGAAGTGGTAAAACTTATAACTGGCTAATCTAAGATCTTATTGTTTGTTTCAAATGATTACAATAGTGAATCTCTGTCATGCAACAAAATAATATAAATATTGTGTCCAAAAACCTAATTTTTCCACAATCTAAAAATAAACCCTAGATTTGGTATGGCTCTAGTTTCTATTTCCAACACATAGTCATCGACATCAATTATACTGCCATAGTCAATCGATATACTGTCGACGTCGGTCTCTGTCAGTCGATCTACTCTACTGACGTCGGTATGCAGTCAGCTGATGTCGGTCTCTGGGCTGCTGATGTCGATCTCTGTGCTCCCTATGGTGCTATTTGACCTGTTGTGGAATGGTACGGATTTCGTATAGTAACAAAAAAAATAGTATGGCCTGGTACGGCTATACTCTAGAACCCTAGAAAAGTGTGCCACTCCTATTGATCGTGTTCTGGATGATTTTTTGGATCAAACCCTAATGAAATAAATACTTGTAAATCTCTGTGATAACTTCTATATAAAGCTATCTCTCAAACTGGTAATAGATCAGTTGATATCTCACAATATTTGAATTACACACACTAAAGATTGCATGTTTTCCAATGCAGATGGAATACTGGAAACCCTTGGCTCAGTCTTCTTAGGAAATACTTAGCAAAAATTGTCTTCAATATCAATGATTATTATAATATGGCTCTCTCTCCAATGAGAAACCCTTATATCCTCTAAAAGGTGTGCTTTCCCTAATTAGGGTTTCATAATTAAAAATTATGGTTTCATAATTAAAAATATGCCAAATAATTAATATTTAATTAAATCAATCAAATATTAATATCTCCCTCAATACACATCCAATCCTCGAACCGTCTGAAGCTACTAAACTAGGGAGTGATTCTGCATCTGATTAGACCATTATAGGGGTGCTCTGCTAAGTGTTAAAAGTCCCTAAAAATAGGAGCTTAGGCAAACATGTCTGAAAGAGCCTGAATGAAAGCCAACTAGAAAATTTTTCTAGTCGAAGCCAAGCCAAGCTCCATCAAGACCCTCTATCCATCCTATCAGCCTACGAGGGTCACATAATAGGCTAACCATCAACTCTAAAAGATGTCAACTAAAAAGGGGACATGACAATCTACCCCTCCTGAAATTTCTTGCCCCCAAGCAATCGCTGAGCAATAAACCAATCAATCCCCCTGGATCCCAAATGTAGTCATGATCTATACTGCTATCAATCAATGCAAGCTCTTGCAATATCCTTTGAAATATAACTAAGAGGAATCCATAATCAAATTGGTAAATATAACTCAACCAAACTCTAAAATCACAACTACCAAATGGAACTATGCCAAGTGTAGAGAATCCACATCTCTACAGATCACTAGCCATGGTCTCATCACCCAAACTCCTATGCATCGTTGATAATGAAGAGACATCATATGCTAGATAGCAATAACACAAACCAAATTTTCTTGCCATCAACTCCTGATCTAAGTCATGCACTGACAAATTATCAACCCCATCACCTATCACCATGCCATGTCTATCACAACTCTCATCCCATGGTGTTAAATCATCCTGAGTACCAAGATAAGGATCCCAACATCCAATCTATGAACGTAAATCAACTGGAAACTCAAGTAAACTCCTCACCTAAGCAATGTGAACAATACTAACTGACTTCATGTACATGTCTCCTATACCCACTACAATCTCTGAATCCAGAGTGTGGATGCTAAACATACTCATATCATCATCAACATGTGACTTGACTATAAAAGAAATCTGAGTCCCTGCCACATGTGCTAACTCCTGAACTAAACTCACCTCAAGACAAAGCTCATCCACATGTCTCTCCTATGTTGGTGCCAATGTGCACTCGATAGCCCATTCTACCATATCATGTCATATGAGCCTCTCCATCTGATGAAAAAACATACTTTTGATGTTGATGCCCCATATTGCCTTAAGAATATGTGTCTTCCTACCAACATCAAAATGAACCTCCATGTCCTTGAGATGAAGAGTGACTTCCTCAAGGGAATGAAGCCACTTCATGCCCAGGACTAAATCTATATCCCCCATCTTCACCACATAATAATCAGCCTTGAACTCATAGTTGTTCAAGCATAATGGGAGGTCTCTAATCATCCACTCACTCCTAAGAGTGTAACTGTCAGCCACCTTAACTCTAATGCCCTCAAAATCCTTGATAGTGAGTCCACACTTCTTCACAAATCTAGCATCTATAAAATTATGTGTGGCTCATGTGTCAAGAAGGTTTATGACCCTCTGCCCTGCCAAAACTCCATAGAGTTTGAATGAACCATCCGACTAAATGCTAGATAGGTGTGCCTCCTGCATCTGAAGCTCTGAATCTTCCTCTACCTTAGGCTCTAAAGCCTCTACCTCTGACTCCTAAGAACTCTCCTACTTTTTGGAATTCTCTAATTCTGAATTCTCATAATAAGCCCATATCACTCAATTTGCCTTGCCCTTAGGCCTTAAGGGATAATCGTGATTGGAATCATAGGGACCTTTGCAGTAAAAGCAAAGCTTCTTCTTGCGTAGATTGTTAAGAGCCTCTCGATCCAAAGGTAGTGCTGCTAGATGGGCCTTTGAATCATTCTTAACACCTAATTTATCTTTGTTGAAATCTGACCTCTCTCTATCTCCGTTAAAGCCCTTATTGTCCCTAAATGAAGAAGTACCTCTAGAGTAAAATTTACTAGATGGGGCTACCATCTTCATACTACACACCTTCTTCATATCTTCGTATAACGAAGGAGGATCAAAGGCTTTGATCCAACCTCTCAATGGTTCAAATAGGCCCTCGATGAAGAGAACTACCAATCTACGCTCAAAAATGTTTGGCACCATGACTGCTAATCACTAAAAATCACCAATGAAGGACTCCAAGTTGCTTGTTTGTTTCAACTATGCCAGATCTCAGAAGTAAACCTCTAGATCTTTCCTATCAAACCTCTCAACCAACCTATCCATGAAGTCTTGGTACTCTGTCACCTGGTTATGCTGAAGTGTTACCATACCATGGTACAACTAATCATGTGCTACTCCCTCCAATTGTAAAGTGGCATATTTGATGGCCTCTATCTCTGTCATTGGCCTCAATGCCAAAAATGTGTCAAGCTTATGAATCCAAGATTGAGTTATCATCTTTCCACTACCATCAAAATTAGTCAAAGAAAGCTTGCCTGTAGCCTTCTTCAGCTCACTGAGTTGACCTCTAGGCCTCCTGTCTTATCTAACTGATCTGTAGTGCTCTCTCCTCTGATTAACAAAATGATCAAAGGACATCCTCTCCAAAACTTGAGGAGCTAATAAGTCCCACTCATCATTTGCAGCCATGAGGGCATCTGCAACTAGGGAATCTCCTGTTGCCTCCTCTACTGGAGCCTCTGGTTCCTCCTGAACAAATGTAGGATGTGTAGGTCTATCAACTATTCTAGAATGGGTTAGATATGGTCTCTAATTAATAGTAGCACTCTTGTTATCTCCTTGTTCCCCATTCTATCTAATAGGTGGGTTCATCCTTTATACCATAGTAGTAAGTGCCTATAGTGCCTGTGCCATCTGCTACTGGCCTGTAACCATAACATGGAAGAATTCTCTGGTGTCCTGATCATCATTTTGCCTATGACCCCTAGGTGGGCTACCCTCACACCTATCACTCATGGTGATTGGCTGTTGTTCTAAAACTTGGTCGCCTTCAAGCAAGGCTCTACTGCGTCTGAAATACCTATGTGGTCCCAACTCTTATGGCTGCATATGATTTCTAAACCCTTAGGATGGCAAAATTTAGCTCTGATACCACTGTAGAAACACCTGTTTCCCCTAAATTTTGGAACTGAATATTTTTTTTCTATTTTTGTTTATTTTTTATTTTTTTTGTGTTTTTTGCATGAAATAAAGAAGAATGCAAATTTACATGATAAATTCGTATAAATTCAAATAAATAAATACTAAAGCGGTAAAACTTATAACTGACTAATCTAAGATCTTATTGTTCATTTCAAACGATTACAATAGTGAATCTCTATCATGTAACAAAATAATATAAATATTGTCTCCAAAAAGTTGATTTTTTTGCAATCTAAAAATAAACCCTAGATCTGGTATGGCTCTAGTTGTTATTTCCAACACACAGTCACTAACATCGATTATGCTACCGTGGTTGGTCGATATACTATTGACATCAGTCTCTGTCAGTCGATCTACTCTACTGACGTCATTATGCAGTTGGCCGATGTCGGTCTCTGGGCTGTCGATGTCAGTCTCTACGCTCCCTATGGCCCTATCTGACCTACTATAGAATGGTATGGATTCCATATAGTAATAGAAAAAATAGTACAACCTGGTAAGGCTATACTCCAAAACCCTAGAAAAGTGTGCCACTCCTACTGATCTTGTTCTGGATGATTTTTTGGATCAAACCCTAATGAAATAAATACTTGTAAATCTCTATGATAACTTCTGTATAAAGCTATCTCTCAAACCGGCAATAGATCAGCTGATATCTCATAACTTTTGAATTTCACACACTAAAGATTACATGTTATCCAATGTAGATGGAATATTGGAAACCCTTGGCTCAGTCTTCTCAGAAAATACTTAGCAAAAATTGTCTTTAATATCAATGATTATTATAATATGGCTCTCTCTCCAATGAGAAACCCTTATATCCTCTAAAAGGTGTGCTTGCCCTAATTAGGGTTTCATAATTAAAAATTAGGGTTTCATAATTAAAAATATGCCAAATAATTTATATTTAATTAAATTAATCAAATATTAATATCTCCCTCAATACACATCTAATCCTCAAACCATCTGAAGTTGGTGAACCAGGAAGTGATTTCGCATCTGTTGGACCATAACAGGGGTGCTCTGTTGAGTGTTAAAAGTACCTAAAAAATAGGATCTCAGGCAAACATGTCCAAAAGAGCCCAAATGAAAACCAACTAGAAAATTCTGCTAGTCAAAGCCAAGCCAAGCTTCATCAAGACCCTCTATCCATCCTATCAGCCTACGAGGGTTGCATAGTAGGCTAATCATCAACTCCGAAAGATGTCAACTGAAAAGGGGACATGACAAAAAGAGAGAATTTAAAGGAAACCTATTGTCTTTATATTGAGATATAATTTTAAGGATACCTAATGATTCTTCTAAAGTTGATATCAAGGTTCAATACAAGGTAAGCATGTTTGAGTACCAGTCTTTGAGTACAAGGTTCTTGAGAATCCTAGTCATAACAAGCATAGTCATATCATGAGCATGGAGAGGTATGTACATAGGTATGAAATTGTATAAGGAACATGAAATGAATGTGATAAATGTGTATAATTATCAAGGAGTGTTTTAAGGTCAGTTGTCAAGTTTCAAGTACTTGAGAAGCCTAGTCATGACACTAGTCATAGCATGAAGAGACTTTATTAGAAGATATAAGCTTGATGGATTGGTAAGATGAATGTACAAAGGCATTAAATTATGTATGAGATTTTTTTAACATGAATATGAGGTATTGGATCACTCATAAAATCCTTATAATGAACCTATACGGGTGAGGCCCACAGACCTAGTATGCAACTAGACCATCTCTAGACCCTTCTTGGCCTAATGAGGCATCATGATATATTCTCAAGACATGAAGGATGTTTGAAATTTTTTGAGAATGAGAGATTTTTTTTAGCATAGAAGTGAGGTGGAGAGTGTTTGGACTATGTTTAGAAGGTCTGTTTCAAGGCCTAATATGACTTGCAGGTTAAAGCCAAGCAAGTAAAGAGAGAAATGAGGGACAAATGAGGTATGAGTTTCATATTTTAAGATAATAATGAGCATATGAAAAAATTTAGTGTTTTTATATGTTTTCTTAGGTGTTTTTAACAAGTATAATGTCATTGTTTTTAAGATAAGTCATGAAAAGTGGTTTTGAGGTTTTTCAAGTGCATAGAATGAAGGGTTATCAACCCGAGAAGAAATTTCAAGTGTTCAGTGGCATGTGTAACCTCTACATGGTAACCTATTCCAATAATGGTATATTTTGAAGGTTCCTCACTCAAATTTCCAAGTATTGGTTTTTTGAATGAAGGGAAAAGCTTTATGAATGATCGTTAAGACTGGAAGATGGTTTAAACCCTCAAAGAACCCTAATAGTGACTTGATTGGAAATATATTATTCTAAAGTGATCAAAATGGATTGGTATGGATATTTAATATATTTTAAAATGTATTAAACTCTCCTATTCACATTCAAGTGTGATTTTTTTTCAAGTGAGTGAGTGGACCGTATAGGAAAGGCCTTATTTCTCAAAAATTTGTTGTAGCAATCAGAGTTGACCAAGTCAAAGTTTTTAAACGGATGAAAGTTGAATGTTAAGAATTTTATTATATTTTTGTGGTTTATGATTATTTTATATCCATAATGTGTGTTAAAATATTCATATAATTTTATTTATCGCTAACGAGCCTAATGGTGCAAATAATGAGAAAACTAGGCAGAAGTGAGAAGTTGATTAAGGATGTGTTATCATTTATTATAGATTAATACAAGTACATGGATAATTTTTTAAATAATTTTAATACATATTCATGTTGTATATATATTTTTGAGTTCATTGGATATGATTAAAATATTTCTCATAAGTTGACCTGTCTTGTTTAGATGAGACAATGAGGTACAAGACTATGAGATTGGTTTGCAAGACCAATATTGCCATGTGACCATATTATCTATCTATCTCATAATTTTATAATGACCTCATAGGATCATATACATGAATTTAAAGTCTTTTAAAGTGGTTCCATATATTTTTAAGGTCATTATCACCATGACTATGTTTTAAGATAACTTAGCAAATCTAGGTAATCAAGTTGTGATGATTTGGAGGCTCTTTGCCCTAAACTGAAGCATAAAATATATATGATATTGTTTTTCAAGACATGAATTTCTGATCCATAATTTTAATAATATTATAAGTTATTGAAATTTATTTAAATGGTAAATCTAAAATGGGTTGACTGGTTCAAGTTTGATTATGTATACTAAAGATAAAAGATTGGTCTGCAAGACCAATATTTGGCTTTAGACCTTGTGATATTTGTACTTGAGATTGATATATATATATATATATAATAATATATATAAGGTTTTATAGGTCATATAAATTATTATTTCAGGTGTTGAAGATCAAGTTTGCATGATTGTGTTTTGAGGCTAGTTGGTAGTTCTAAGTGCGCTACTTGCAGAGAAGGGTTTGAATATTTTTTACCTAGTTTATGAACTATAAAACATATTTTTATGGCCCTAAGGTCATTAATATTATGTATATATTATTTTTTCCATGGTCTTTTGTCAAAATTATGTTTTTACTTTAGTTGTTCAAAATAGACTTTATGAGTATTTATAGGCCTAATATAAATAGTACTAATGTTGTGTTTCAAATAATGGTTTGAGATAAAAAGTGTCATGGACAAAATATGAGCCTAAAAATGGTATATTTTAATGTAATATTATGTTTTATTTCCATGTGAAGTGTTTCTAAGTGATCCAAATAAGACAAAGTGTAATGTATCTTAGAACAGACCTAATGGATAAGGTCTCTATGAGACCTAAAGGTAATATAAGGCCTAATTAAGGTAAGTAAAACATAAAAGGACTCAAATAAAATTTTATCCATGTCTATGAGATGTCAAATTATCCATTTCATGGCCAAAATAATAAGGTAAAGGATGCTTGGCCAACCAAGAAGGATATGAATAAGAAATACTTGTTTAAATACTAGGCATTTTTGGCCTATTTGTGTGTGTAGAGTGTAAGAAAATAAGATAACACATTTGGTGAGAAAAATAATGTCCTATAGACCAAAAAAATAGCATATAGTATTATTTATTAAGATTTTATATAGGTTATGCATATTATTATCAAGGTCATATGACTTAATCAAGTCAAGAAGAGGGCTAGTTGAGCGAAGAAGGCTAGAGGCTAGTTTGAGAAGAATAGAAGTGTGTGAAGAGATCAAAAAGGATATCATCATATATTTTTTAATAAATATGGTATTATGAATTTTATAAAGTTTTTTAGGTGGTTGATTTTTTTCTGAGTCATCTAAGGGGGTTATTGCCTCCTTGCAAGTGGGTGCTTGGTAAAGCCTAGCTGAGTTGGTACTTACCTAGTTGGGGTCAGTGCTCCATATGAAGTGGGTGATTAATTTAATTTAATATTTTTAATACATTACTATAATAAATTTTTATATATCAATGGGTTTTCATCCCCTTGAGGGTTTCCCACACATATGTTGTGTTATCTTGTGTTCTTATGTTTCATGCTTGTATAGTTGATTGCTTATGCATTATTTGATTCACATGCTTGAATAAATTTTCATGAATACTTAAGTGGAATTGAAATAAATGTTTTTAAATATTTATTCACCCCCATATTATTAATTTTTCTTCCAACATTTGTTATCATAGCTTGGTCCTTTAAAATAGGTCTAAAATCCTAAAGGAGATCTTAGAAGCAAGGATGGCTAGTCAACAAGCTCAAGGTGGTTTCTCTACCGGTAAGGATATATTATTAAATGGATATAATTATTCATTTTTTAATGTTAGGATGAATATATATTTTATGTCTCAAGTTCATGATATTTGGTAGTTAGTTTCATATGGCTATATTGCTTTTCCTATTCTAACAAATAATGTAGCAAGTAAGAAAGCTAGTGAAAATATCTCCAAGGCAATGAATGCCATCATTTGTGGCCTATAATAGGAATAAATTGTAAATTTAATTCATTATGAATCATTTAAAGATATATGGGACAAATTTAATACTATCTATTAAGGATACACCAAGGTGAAGATGGCCAAGTTGCAAACCCACTGAAGATAGTTTCAAAAATTGAGGATAAAGGAAGAGGAAACCATTACATATTACCTATTGAGGGTTGATTAAGTTGTCAATTTAATTATAGGACTAGGAGAATAAGTGAAATAATTTAATATTTTTAAAAAAGAGTTGAGATCCCTAACTGCTAAGTTTGACACTAAGGTTTCTATAATAGAAGAGATGCAAGATTTGGACAAGTTAGAGATGGATGGGCTTCATGGCATCTTGACTGCTTATGAAATGAGAATAAATGAAGGAAGACCTCCCAAGAAGGAATCATCTTTAAAAGTTGAGAAGAAATAAAAATCTAAGAATTTCAAGGATGAGGAATGTTTAGATGTTAATGATAATCAACTAATAGCCATGTTTGCAAGGTTTGACTCAGGTAAGTACAAGGGTAAGTTGCCCTTCAAATGTTTCAAATTTAGAAATATTGGTCACTTTTCATCCAATTTTCCTAAAAAGGATAATAATAAGCATGAATAACATGATGAACATCATGGAGATAACAATAAGGCCTACAAACCTGATAAAAATAAAGAGTTTAGGAAGTATGAAGGTAAGAAAATAACTTTCAAAAATAAGAGGAAATTATATACTAAAGAAGATAACTCCTCTGATGTAAGTGAATCAAGTGCATTTGATAGTGATGATGGTAATAATAAACCTAAACATAAAAATAATAAAACCTTATTCATGGCCATAGAATCAAACACTAAGGTTTGCTCAAATGGGAAAGACCTTATGGTTGATATAGAATAAGATGAAGAAGAAGTTGAATTGAACCTTGAGACAGAGTTTGTAAGTTCCCTAGAGGATTTGAATTTAACAAAGAAGAAAGAATCAAAAACTAATATCATTATTTAAGGACTATGAGGAGCATATTAGCTTGTTTGAGGAAAGGCTAAGTAACACTTCCAAGGAGTATGATGAGATCATCAATCAAGTTGAGGTACAAATAGAGGTATTCAACGCAAGCCTAAAGGATAAAGAGGAATAATGCATTAGGTATGAAACTAAATTATAATCCCTAGAATTTGAGTTAGATCAAGCATTTATAAAGTGAAGAGCTTTATGAAGTTTGAAAAGAGCATTGAGGCTCTAGATGATATCTTGAGTATTCAAAAGTCTACAAGTGACAATATAGGTCTTAGTTTCAAAGAAGACCAAAATTTGGTAGCTCAAGTCAAAGAGAAGGCTATTGAAAATAATAAGGTCAACATGTCAAGACTTATCAAACAACTTAATGCTATAAGGCATTCCAATTCATTCAATGATTACTATTTTGTGTGTAGTTAGTTTGGTCATAGATCAAGAGAATGTAGAAAACCTTCCAAGAATGAGTATTCATGGGAATATGGAAGGATTCAAACTTCACATTAGTCAATTAGTATGTATAAGGTGGTTTGATACAATTGTCATAATATAGAACATATTGCAATATTTTGTCCTAAAAGAGGTAGAAGGTCATCAAATCAAAATAGGGGGTTTGAAGCTCTTAGAATGCAAGAAAGAAGGAAAATGAATGTATGGAAACCAAAGATAAAAAAGATGAGTCATGGTTAGTCTACAAGATCTAGTGGAATATTTATTATGATAGAACACACTTTAGATGTGAAATAAAGTTAGGAATGCCTATTTTTAGCCCATATTGATTATCAAATGGTTGATGAATAGGTCAAACCTATAATGCCATTCAATCCTAAAAATATATTAAAGTGTATTCAGTCATGTGAGAGCATGGAGATCTGGAAATATCATGAACTTGTGATGTTTTAGTTATCTATGGAAAGGGGTATCTTCATTAGGCTTTATGAAGACACTTATTTATTGCCAGAAGCATGGTGGATGCTTAGATTGAGGGAGAGTTATTTAGGTTGAGGATTGATCTTGATCTATGTTGAGAAGATGACTTGTGTTTTGATTTGGCTTCAAGGAGGTATGCATGAATTAAGGGGGATCATGTTCCTATGTTTCTTCATAACCTATGTTTTAAGAAGGTATGATTCCATATGGTAGTTTGTTGAAGATCCTTTGTCATTAATGTCAAAGAGGGAGAAATCTCAAGAAGGGAGTTTGACTAGATTGGAGGAGATGAGAGTGATCAATTTGAAGAATGTTTTTCCATAAATGATAAAGGGGGAGTTTGTTAATAAATGTTATCATTAATGTCAAGGTCAAGGTTGATGTCATTTATGTGAAGATACAACTGGTAAAGATGCATGGTGAATTAGCATGTGACAAGAGAGAATTTTAAGGCAACCTATTAACTCTATATTGAGAGAGAATTTTAAGTCAAACTAATGATTATTATTAGGTTGATGTCAAGGTTAAATATAAATTAAGCATGTTTGAGTACCAATCCTTAAGTACAAGGTTTTTGAGAAGCCTAGTCATAAAAATCATAGTTATATCATGAGCATGGAGAGGTATTTACAGAGGTCTTATATTATCTAAGGAATATGAAAGGCATGTGATAAATATGTATATGTATCAAGGAGTGTTTCAAGGCCAGTTTTTAAGCTTCAAGTACTTGAGAATCCTAGTCATGACACTAGTCATAACATAAAGAGACCCTATGAGAATATATGAGCTTGATGGCTTGGTAAGATGAATGCATAAAAGCATAAAATTTTGTATGATATTGTTTAATCATGTTTATGAGGAATTAAATCACTCATAAGAGTCTCAAAGTGAGCCTACAAAGGTGAGACCCATAGACCTAGTATGCAACTAGATCATCTCTAGACCCTATTTTGCCTATTGAAGCATCATGATCAATTTTACGGACATATTAAGGATGTTTGACATTGTTTGAGAATGAGATATTTTTTTTGACCATGTAATTGGGGTGGAGAGTGTTTTTACTATGGTTATAAGGTCTATTTCAAGGCCTAATATGACTTGCAGGTCCAAGCCAAACAGCAAAGAGAGAGATGGGGGGTCAAATGAGGTATGAGTTTCATATTTCAAGATAATAATGATAATATGAGAATTTTTAGTGGTATGATAGGTTTTCCCATGTGTTTTGGCCAATTATAAGTTAAAATTTTGTAAAAAATAGAATGAAAAGTGGTTTTTAGGTTTCTCGAGTGCACATAATGAAGGGTTCTCAACCTGAGAAATTTCAAGTTTTCATTGGAATATGTAACCTCTACATGGGAACCTATGACATTAATGGTAGATTGGTAAGGGTCCTAGGTTAAATTTACAAGCATTGATTTCTATAATTAAGGGCTAAGCTTTATGAATTCTCATTAAGACTCGAAGATGGTTAAAACCCTCAAAGAACCCTAATAATGACCTAATATGAAATATCTTATTCTAAAGTGCTCAAAATGGATTGGTATGGATATTTAAGATATTTTAGAATATATTTAACTCTCTTAGGTACCTCCAGATGTGATTGTTTTATCAAGTGAGTGAGTGGACCCTATAAGAAATGCCTTATTTCTCAAAAATTTGTTATAATAGTCAGAGTTGACCAAGTCAAAGTTGATAAATGGATGAAGGTTGAATATTGAGATTTGTATTATATATTTTCATGGCTGTTTATAAGTATGTTGTATCCCTCAAGTTTGATAAACCAGTCATACAAGTTGACCTATCACTAACAGGCCTAATGATACAGACAGTGAGAAAACTAGGTAAAAGTGAGAAGTCTATTAGGGATGTGTTATCATGGATTAGAGATGAATCCAAGTGCATGGATAATTTTTTAAAGACATATAATACATGTTAATTTTGTATATATGTTTTTTTTATTTTAGTTGACATGATTAAAATATTGTTCATAAGTTGACCTATCTTATTCAGATGAGATAATGAGGTACAAGACTATGAGATTGGTTTGAAAGACCAATATTTCCATGTGACCATATTATCTTATATCTAATAATGGTATAATGAAATAATATGATCATATTCATTCATTTTAATTATTTAAAATTGTTTCCATAGGTGTTGAAGACCATTATCACCATAACTATTTTTGAAGATAAAATGGCAAATCTGGGTAAGCAAGTTGCAGTGATGAGTTGGAAGCTCTTTACCATGAGTTAAATAATTTAATGAATATGATATTGCTTTTTAGTACATAAATTTCCTAGCCATGATTTGAATAAGATTTTAAGTTAGTTAAAGTGATTTAAATGGTAAATCCAAAATGGGTTGACTGGTTCAAGTTTGACTATGTATACTGAAGATAAAATATTGGTCTGCAAGACTAATATTTAGATTTAGACCTTGTGATATTTATACTTGAGATTGATCTAGAGATTTCAAATAATATATTTAATTTTTAAAATTTCATATAAATTATTTATTTAGGTGTTGAAGGTCAAGTTTTCATGACTGTGTTTTGAGGCTATTTGGCAGTTCTAAGTGGGCTACTTGCAAAGAAGAGTTTGAGTAGTTTTGCCCTACGTTTTAAACTATAAAACATATAGTGATGACCCTAATTTCATATATATATATAATTTTTTTCCATGTTTGATTTTAAAAATTGTTTTTTTACTTTAGTTGTTCAAAATGGACTTTCTAAGTATGCACAGGCCTAATATGAATAGTATTAATGGTGTGCTTCAAATAGTAGTTTGAGATAAAAAGTGTCATGGATAAAAATTTCATATAAATTATTCATTTAGGTGTTGAAGGTCAAGTTTTCATGACTATGTTTTGAGGCTATTTGGCAGTTCTGAGTGGCCTACTTGCAAAGAAGGGTTTGAGTAGTTTTTCCCTACGTTTTGAACTATAAAACATATAGTGATGACCCTAATTTCATATATATATATATATATATATATATATATATATATATATATATATATATATACATATATACACACACATATACACATATACATATACATATATACATATACATATATACATATATACATATACATATATATATATATACATATACATATATATATATATACATATATATATATATATATATATAGTGATGACCCTAATTTCATATATATTCTATATATATATATATATATATATATATATATATATATATATATATATATATATAATTTTTTTCCATGTTTGTTTTTAAAAATTGTTTTTTTACTTTAGTTATTCAAAATGGACTTTCTAAGTATGCACAGGCCTAATATGAATAGTATTAATGGTGTGCTTCAAATAGTGGTTTGAGATAAAAAGTGTCATGGATAAAATATGAGCCTAATAGGGGTATATTTTAATTTAATATGATGTTTTCCTACCATTTGAAGTGTTTTTAAGTGATCTAAAGAAGACAAAGTGTAATGTATCTTAGAATAGACCTAATGGGATTACATCTCTATGAGACCTAAAGGTAAGATAAGGCCTAATTGAGGTAGGTCATACCTAAAGGGACTAAAATAAAATTTGATACATGTTTATGACATGTCCTATGATGTATTTCATGGCTGACCCAATAAGGGTAAGGGTGTTTGGCTGACCAAGAAGGATATGAATAAGAAAGACTTGTATAAATACTAGGCATTTTAGGCCTATTGGTGTGTATAGAGTGTAAGAGAATAAGATAACACATTTAGTGAGAAAAATAAAGTATCATAGGCCATAATAATATAATAGGTGATTAGTGATGAATATTTTACATAATTTTTGCATATGAAAATCAAGGTCATATGACCTAATCAAGTTAAGAAGAGGGCTAGTTGAGCGAAGAAGGCTAGAGGCTAGTTTGAGAGGGATAGAAGTGTGTGAAGATTTAAAAAAGGATATCATCATCTATTGTATAAAAAATTATGTATTCTTAAGGTGATCAAGTATTTTAGGTGGTTGGGTTGGTGTTTAGTCATCTAAGGGGGTTGGTGCCTCCATACAAGTGGGTGCTTGTTAAAGCCTAGATAAGTTAGTGCTTATCTAGTTGGGGTTAGTACTCCATTTGAAGTGGGTGCTTCACTAAAGTTTATGTTTGTCTCATATGATTGTATTCAATTTGAATATATCAATGTATTTTTGTCCCATTGAATTTTTCCCACACATATGTTGTGGTATCTTGTGTTCTTATGTTTCAAGCTTGTATAGTTGATTGTTTATGCATTATTTGATTCACATGATTGAATGAATGTTCATGAATAATTAAGTGGAATTAAAATAAAAAAATTTAAATACTGATTTTAGACACCTAAAACTGGCCACTAATAACCTCCAATTAGGCCTTTGACTAATTTCTACCAAAATGCATAATTTGGCCTAAAAACACTAAAAGACATTAAATGAGTTGAAATATATATATTCAAGTACCAATTTTGGCCAGATTATCATTAATGAGGAAATGAAATTTATGAATTAGCTAACTTTGATCATATCATTTCAAGTCAAAATGACATTTTCGTACCTGGGTGCTCTAGATTACTCTTTTCTACTAAATTTCTTGTAGGAGATATGTGCCTTTGTTATTTTACATTGGCAACATCCTAAATGGGAATACGGTTCCAACACATTAACATCAACTTTAAATTCCAATCCAATAAAATTTTGAGCCAATAATATGACATTTTGACCAATATAATTAATTTGTGCACAAATTGCCAAGGTTTGCATCAAAGTTGACTAATCATGTTTAAGGGTAATTAAACTAGATCAAGAGCTTAAGTTAAATTTCCATGAAAATTTTTGAATATTTATTTTTAGAACTTGATATTTAATAACTACATCATCAAATGACATCATTTCTATAGGGTGGCATCCACAAGCCATAAATACATAAAATATCAGGATTAAGCCACCCCATGCCTCATTAAGACCCTCCATGCCTATTAAATGCTCCTATATCCCAAATATTTATGGGAGATATTTATAAATTTAATTACATAATTGGATTTATTTATGGCCACACATCTCAATATTCAGATGGATGGTCATGGTTAATCCTGAACCATTTTGAAAATCTATAAATAGAAGAGCCATGAGCATCATTTTTAAGCTTGGATAGTGCAAAGTTATAATGCTTAAATCATTCCAAAATCATTGTATTTTAGTGTTATAATGCCAAAAAATTTAGCCAATCCAAGCCAAAGCTAGAGGTGCCAAGATGAGATGAAGGTAGCCACACTTTATTGACAAAAATCTCTTAAAGCAAAAGCCAAGCAAGATAAAGAAGGAGCCTTTTGGAGCAATCAAGGATTTGGTAAGAAATTTGTGTTTTGTGTTCATGTTTCTCATTTATTTCCATTTATAGTTGTGTTTTAAAATGGTTTTTCCTCATTAAGCTCCCCCTAGTGACTAGGCCTAGAGATGGTATGCTAGTTAGTGTGATCTTTCTCCATTTGATTTCATTTTAGAACTAAAACAATACTAATCATCCTTTTTTGAGTCAAATTCCTAGATCACATAATGGATAGTGAAAATTTATAATGCTAATTTGATTTCAAAATCCATTACAATTAGTGTTATAATTCTAAATTGTTCAACTAAGCCAAAGCCACAAACCACATGGTGCCAAGAGGAGGTGGAGGATAGACAAGCTCCATTGCAATAGACCTTTTGAAGCACAAAGCTAAGCAAGCCACTTCAACAAGATATTTGGAGCATCTAAGGAAGGTGAAAGATTTATTTGTCTTTGCATTCTAGTTGTGTTTCTTATTTAGCTTTGTTAATATGCTCTCCCCTTGAGATAGGCTTAGGGTGTCAGCTTAGTGTATTACTTGTTTGGATTTGATTTCATTCACTAACACCATACTAATATCCCCCTATTTTAATCCTATGTTCACAAATAGAATGCTCGATGGGACCTAACGCATCTTACATACCAAGAAGATAAATATATAAGTCTTAAATTAATATTTGAATGCTTGAAACTTATTAAATTTGATTTTATAACTTTGTTTTGACATTCTTCTTTGTCACAGTTTACACAGTAACATTCGATGGTCAATGCAACTGCTAATGGTAATTTTCAACCATCAACAGTCAGTGTAACCACTAATAGTCATTTTCAACCATCTACAGTTAGCTATAACCATTGATAGTCACTATATTCTTTTTAACAAACCCAAGAACTAATAGGTCATTTTCCAGAGTTTGGTTTGGGGTCATCTAGACTCCATTTTTGATGATTTTTTTCAAAACCACATGTTTTTTTTCTAAATTTTTAGAATATGCTATCTATTTACCTTCAAGTTTCATAGTTTTAAAAAAATCAATTTACTAACCAAGTCTAATCTAACACATTTATTTTGTGAGGTTTTACCTTTGGATCGATAGGTGTTTACTTTGTAAAGTTATTTGCTCAAGCTCATAAGTGTTTCAAAGTAGGCAGTCCTAACCTTGTTTTTGCAAGTTGAAAGGCTAGTTTGGAAGTTAATTTGGGTGTTTTAACTAGTCATACACTTCAATTTAGAGTTTTAAAAATAACATGGTTAAAATCATGCACACTTCAAATTTGGTGCTTAAAATAAATCTTGAACATGCTAAGTCTTGAACACTTCAAACTTTGGGCCTAAAATGAAGTTAGGTGTTTATTGCTTCATATAGTATTTTTAGTGCAATATTTACAAGTTTTTACATCTTAAATCCAAGGGATAAATAACATCACCACACATTTTATGTAGTGCTTTAAAATTGAACACACTTCAAGTTTTTTTACAAATTTTTTATCATTGTTTGCCTACATTAGATTGGTTTGAGAAAATAGTGAGTTGTGTGTGTATGCTCTCCCATCCATCCCCTAGAGGAAATTTTGGGATCAAAATTACCAACTTAATTGTAAATTTTATTAGTCCAAAGGCATAAAATAGAAGTTTTGAAGGCTCTCCCCAAGACCTGCATGGATTGGGTGATCTAGAAATAACATTTAAAGCTCTTTTACTTGTCATTAATTTCATTGCATCTTGGCTTATGAGGGGGACTTCATTACCTTCCATGATTTCTTTAGGGAAGCCTTGACATAATAATTAATCTCTCGACATTTTTTTAACCCCTCTTCATAGGGGGCTATATAAATTGGGGTCACCCCACTGGGATCAGAGGTTTGAGCGGTTAAACCACCTCCTAGTGTTGGGGTTAATCATGGGACATATGAGCACATTGGACATCACACTACACTAAGCAAGTGATAGATTTATTGGTTTTAAAAAAGGTTAGACTTTTTTACAACAATCCAAGTGCCATGGACCCAAATGATGTGAGCTCCTCTTATTTGTTAATGTGAAAGTTGGTAGACATGGGATCAATTTAGAATGATCAAAAACCAATTAGTTTTAGTCAACCCCATTTTGCCACACCCTTGATAGGAATTTGGATAGTTTACTTGTATTTTATAATTTTTTTTCTTGGTATGTTTTGAGACTAAAACTAATGTGTTTGTTCATATCCACGTTGAAACCAATTTATTTATATGTCACTATTTTGTCTAAAGAGGCATTATGTTGACCATTTTACACCACACTTGTGCCTTAAATTTTTTGCTAAACTTATTTATGTGTGTATCATTTGAGTTTAGGTGGGTAGCGTTATGCCACCCAAATAATTATCAATTTTATGACTTTTTATTCTTTGAAACAAAACATTGATCACATCATTCAAGTATGCTTACATTGTTAGGCTATTCAATTTGTTTCAAAACTTGTTTGACTTGTACCAAAACCACTATTTAAACCTATGTCACATCAGTCATTTGGACCTTATTTATTTACCATCATACTATCCAATCTTGTCTAGCTTGTTTGGCCAAATCTTAGTCTTCAACATTGAGTTTCTAATTAACCTTGTCAAGTTTGGATTCAAATATTGATTAATTTTTGTTTAGGCCTCAATTCCTGGGGCTAATACATAAATATTTTTTTGCATAACTTTAGTTAATTGATTACCCAAACTTGAATACTATTGATTATTTATTTGTTCAAAGCCTATCCTCATCTTTATTTATGCTTTTATTTGGGAGAACACAACCTTTCTCTAATATCCTTTTAATTTATGGCCTATGCCAACTAATCATGTTTATGTTTGATTCTATGTGTCAGGTTTATGTCAAAGTTACCTCCAAACTTGTTAGATTAAATCAAATTCACATAAATATTTTGTTTAAATCCTAGATTTTGATGTCATTTAGTTAAGATTGCTAGCACAACCTATTTGAGCCTAGCTTTTGACTCTATGTTTGGATAAAATACCTAGCGACTCTTTTCCCTTTACTAGTTTAGACCTTATTTAGAACACTTTGGCTTAAACCTTTGACATGCTAGTTTTTATTCAGATGCTTGCCTTTTATGTGTATGACATTTGATGTTATATATTTGATGTTATAATTTTTTATGCCAAGTTTTAGTACAAACCATTTTGGAGATATAGCTCCACATTTAGACCACGTTGGAGATACAGCTCCACCCTTTTGACCAAGTTAGACCAAGTTTGAACCATTTATCCTTTAGACATAGTTTTTTAGAGTTTACAAAAATTTAAGCCTTTTATTTCATATATTTCATCATTTATATGGATATGTCTAGCTATATTTATGGTGGAGTCACATATAATCCAACTTATGATAGAATGGCCACACAATATCTGACTAGAAACCCCTACAAAAAAATATTTTCTAAGGAGTTTATTATTCTCCCTACAATACTTCATATGGGGAATATAGTTAAAATACACAAAATCCAAATAAAGTTACCTTTTGGGATGATATGGTTTATGAGGAGAACTTGGATGCTTTGGCTTATGTGAGTAATCAAGCTCCACCACATCATACCATTTCTATTCCAAGACCATAATGTCATACCATTTCCATGATAGAACCTCATCCTTTGGCTTTTGCAAGTAACCATGCTCAATAATATCCCACACTTGTCATTCTAAGACCTCATCCTTTGGCTTGGGTGAGAAATCAAGCTCTATAATGCCCTTTCATCATTTTAGGTCCTAGTCCTTTGGCTTGTGTGAATAACCAAGCCCCACACTGCACTGTTGTTACCATTAAAGACTTCATATTTTGTATCATGAGAGAAATAAGGATATACAATGCCCTACCATAATCCAATCATAGGCCATTCCTTGTCCAGTACCAATCTCATCAAAAACTCAACCTATATAATCATTCAAAGACCAAGCTATGTTCAAAACTGGTATTTTATAACTCATTGGAAACCAAGGCCAAGAAAACCAACCAATTTGAGATGTTTTTTTTTGAACCAACCACTTGTGATAAGTCAATCTATGATTAATCATCTATTGATCTTATACCAGTTGTCAAGGAGTCTCATTCTGATGAGCTAGTCTTTACTAAGTCACTTTTTATTGATTATAACCACCTTTGGGAAAATCATTACCTTCACCATATGCCTATTTATCAAGAGTATCCCCTTGAAAAACCAATATCTATGGAGTTTTCTCTTGACATTTTTCCTATCATTGAAGAGTCTCACTTTGACAAACTAGTCTCTATAGAGCCCATTATGCCATCACAAGCTATTACTTATCTAGTACTAAACATTCAACAAGACATCATTATAATAGAGTACCTATAAAATGAATAATTAGAGTTAGATTTAGGTTTTATTCTTGAATTGACATCAAATTTAGCATTAAAAGAAAAATCAACATCAATCTCAACATTGAATTTAGAGTCCATTGAGTCAGAATTAGATTCAGATACAGAATATGTCCATGACTATTACAATATTGGTTACACATGCCTCATAGATCAATTTGAATACATTTTTTATCCTTCTAAAAATTTTGAGGATGTGTAATTTAGCTTCAACATGATTTATCCTAGTATCTTTTATGAGGATTATGATACCAACTTACATTCCATTACCACCAACCAACATAGCCATTACATTGACATTCCACATCCCACAAGTGGTGATTAAGACTGATAGAATCACACCTTATTGAACTATATCCATGGTGACATAGTAATTGAGGAAGAGCAAGGAGGCTAAGACCACATTCATGTATTAGAACACTCTCCTAGTAAAACCTTTTTAGAGGTGTTAGGGGGAAATCAAAGTTCAAACTCATTATCTTCTAGTGAAACTTTTTTGGAAGCACTAGAAGACAATCAAAGTCAAAAGCCAACATTCATTACTGAAACTTTTTTGGAGGTGTTATGAAATATTCAAGACAACTTTATTTGAGAAAACCTCTTTGAAGCACTAATAGCTTAGCAAAAAATCTCTTCACTAGTGGATGAAGACAAAATCAAAGATGACATCAATATAGCTTCCAATATATAGCGTAATCAAATGGTAGCTACTCTCAAGCCTAAACAATATAAAAATATGGGAGTCTTATCGAGAGAATGTTCAAAAGTGTTTGACCCCACCATATCCAAATCTATATTGAATCTAGCATAAAGAACATTACATGTGACTGAAAGTCTTGATCTTCATTTATTTCCTAACCATTACACATTACATTATCATCTACCATTCCATTTCACAAACCAACCTATCATCTAAATTTTATCCCTATTTACCATCCACAACCATACTTTCCTTTATAGAGGGTAAAAATATAACTTGTCTCGATGTTTGAAGGAATAAAAATTAATGACCAATGAAGATCACAACAACATCATTTGTGTCTAAATCTACAACCAGTTCTTGATAGAGCAACTATTCAAATGAGGTGTGGGATAGAAATTAACATGATTGATTATTATGTTTGTATCATTTGCTAATCAAGATGTGCATCTCCACTTTAATAAGAACAATAGAATTGGAATCATACCCAGGAAAAACACATCAAAAAAAACAATCACCCAAGCCAAAAACATGTACCATTCCATTTTATTTACCATTCTTTTTGTCATTGTCACATACCCAACCAGTCACCTTATCACTTGGGGGTAACCCTCTTACCATTATATCCAATTTACCAAACCATAATTATCCTCAAACAAGACAATTCCATTATACCATACCATTCCTATCTATACTAAAACGTGTTTTTAGTCATCTTATCCAATCCTATTTTGATCTTGGTTACATTGGTTCTTCCTGCACTTTTTGTGAAGATATTTTGATAAATTTTCAATAAACAATCAAATCTGTGTTTACAATAATAGTCTATGAAATTAGTATGATGGTTGATCTAGAAAGATATATTTCATTTTCCATCATATATCAAGTTTGTTTGTGTGAACCTGATTATAACCACTTATGGGCAAATCAGTGTCTCGCTAGTCTTGCTACTAATTATAACCACCTATGGAAAAATTAGTATCACTAATCTAATCCATTATATCCTATTTATAACCACCTATGGGAAAACTATGGGAAACATTTGTTTATCAAGCATTATTGCATCACCTTGTCATTACAATTTTCATTTGATTAGTTATTTACTGGATTTGAAAACTTGTTGTGACCTAGTTGGTTTCTCTCTACCTATTATGTGGATGGAATTACTATGACTTGAGGTCATTTTGGGACTATATAGGCTGTGATCAATTCATGTTGAGGTCACCATTTCTACCATGCTCTCACCATTTTACAAGTAGCCTAAGTAATGTTCTCTCTATTTTGTGATCTTGGATCGTTTAGTATCTCACCATTCTTCAATCGAGTTGAAATACATATAAAATTATAAAAACATTTATAAAACCATTAAAAAATAACATTGACCACTTATTTGCCTTAAGGATTTTGGGAACCCTTACTAAGTCACAAGCCAATAACTTGTCACTTAGTTTCCCCATCTTTTTTGGCCCTTTTTTCTCATGCACTTACCATTTTGAAATACCATTCCTATTCTTCTATCTCATCTATCATGTTTGTTTTCATCCATTATCATTCTCTTCCCATTCCCTGGGAGAACTACATTTGGCCTAAATTTTTTGTTAGATATTACATCCATGAAACTATGTAGGTAGTGTCCACTTGCCTAGTGTATATGGAGATAGCTCAGCGGGCCCCTTTCTTTTCTTATATTCCCCCCCAGATTGTTTGTTTATTAAGTTGTCTCCTATTATCTAGGGGTAATGCTTGTCTGGTTTAGCTCATGTTGTTTTTAGTAACCTTAAGACTAACTATTATTTGTTCTTATTTGTTTGTTATTTTCATGTGCCTATTTCTTTTATTTTAGCACTATTGCTTTGATTTGGTTTATGTGTATTCATTGGGTTATTCTTTGTGAATTTATACCTGGATCCATCCATATTCATATGTTTACATTCTCATCATGGTTTTTATCATTGATTCATTATTTTCCCTTGAATATTGGATTCTAGGAGTCAGTCCTTATGCATATTTTGGCCTAGTCTTCATGGTGTTCTATCATGATGCTTGCCATCAACTGCTATAACAAAAATTATCTTTAGGAATTCTACTCAACAATGGTAGCATCAACATCTCCTCAGCATTGATAATCCCAATCATATCCTAAACCAATTAATTAAACAACAACAAAAAATTAACCTTTATTACTTTGGATGAGTATCTCCCTACCAACAAGTTGTCTTAAATAATCTTTATATTTTTATATTAAGTTACCCATATCATATTTGCTATCATCAGCCAATCAATCATGTTTTCCATAATTGAGGTCCAATGATTATAACTCCCTATGGGAAAATCATTGTACACCATCCCACATGCATTTCTCAATGATTATAACCATTTTTGGGCAAATCATTGTGCTCTCACCAAATTTACTTTCCTTTTTCCCAAATAGGGGCATGTTGTTATCTTGTTTGTCTATCCTAACTTCGGTAGCTCTGTCTTCTCAATGATTATAACCATTTTTGGGCAAATCATTATGTTATCATACCACATTACCACTATTAGGGTACAATGTTTATAACCACCTTTGGGTAAACCATTGTACACCATCCCACTTGCATTCTTAATGATTTTTACTACTTTTTAAAACTCATTGTGTTTTCACCCCATCATCTTCTTTTCTTTGGTCCCCTCATTTCACTTCTTTCTTTTTGAGGGATTGTTTTCCAACCTACTCATGCTAACCATTCCCTTGAGGGGGAATCATATAGTTCATCAATTATCACTAATGTTTTAAGCATACAAGACATTTTAATTATTTAAAAATATGTTACTATGCTTATATCTTGTAATTCCTTCCCAAACAATGGCATACTATAGACACCTAAAATTGGCCACTGATAACTTCCAACCTGGGTTTTAACCAATTTCTACCAAAATTCATAATTTGGCCTAAAAACACTAAAACACTTTACATGATTTGAAATATATATATTTAATTACCAATTTTGGATAGAGTGTCATTAAATGAGACAATTCAATTTATGAAGTATCTAACTTTGATCAAATCATTTCCAGCCAAAATGACATTTTTGCACTTGGGTGCTCTAGATTGATCTTTTCTACCAAATTTATTTACATGAGACATGTGCCTTTATTATTTTGTATTGGAAAAATCTTAAATGGTAATATGGTTCCAGCACATCTAACATCAACTTCCAATTCCAATCCAGTCAAATTTTGAGCCAATAATATGACATTCTGGCCAAATTGATTAATTTGTGCACAAATTGCCAAGGTTTAGATAAAATTTGACTAATCATGTTTAAGGATAGTTAAACAAAATAAATATATTAAGTTAATTTTCCATGAAACTTGTTGAATATTTATTTTTTGAACTTTATATTGAATAATTGCATCATCAAATGACATTATTTCTTTGTGGTGGCATCTACATGCCATAAATGCATAAAATATCAAGATTAAAGGCACTCCATGCCTCATTAAGACCATCCATGTATCTTAAATGACCTTCTATACAAAATATTTATGGGGTATATTTATAATTTAATTACATAATTGGATTTGTTCATGGCCACACATCTCAATCTTGAGATGGGCAGTCATGGTTAATCCTGAACCATTTAAAAATCTATAAATAAAATATCCATGAACATCATTTTAAAAATTGGATAGTGAAAATTTATAATGATTAAATAATTCCAAAATAATTGTATTTTAGTGTTATAATGCCAAATTATTGAGCCAATCCAAGCCAAATCCAAAGGTTCCAAGAGGAGATGAAGGTAGTCAAACTCCATTGAAGAAGATCTTTTGAAGCACAAGCCGAGTAAACCAAAGAAGGAGCCTTTTGGAAAAATCAAGGATTTGGTAATAAATTTGTGTTTTGTGTTCATGTTTTTCATTTATTTCCATTTCTAGTTGTTTCCAAATGGTTTTTTCTCATTAAGCTCCCCTAGTGACTAGGCCTAGAGATGTTATGCTAGATAGTGTGTTCTTTCTCAATTTGATTTTATTTTGGAACTAACATGATACTAATCATCCTCTCTTGATTAAAATTCCTAGATCACATGATTCACCCCCCCTTTAGTCATTTTTATTCCAACACACATGATTAGAATTTTTGTGTTCCTAATCTAAATAATTTGAATAAACATCAAAAATGGTCTCAAAGTACTTTTTTTGACTTGATAACATATGAATCTAGTTTAATAGGTCTAATGAGTTATCACAAACAAGTGAAATATTCAATGGTTATTACTAATTCTTCCACTGAGCCACCCACTTTTGAGGAGGCTTATACTAAACCAATTTGTCAATAGGCAATGAAAAGTGAGTATGATGCAATTTTTAATAATAATACTTGGTTATTGGTCAATCGTCCTCCACATCTTCAAGTCATCAGATACAAATGGGTTTATAGGGTCACATATAAATTAGATGGATCTATTTATAAACATAGGGAAAGACTTATTGGGCAAGTTTATGCACAACAAGAAGGTATTTACTATGAAGAAATGTTTTCACTAACTGTCAAATTGCACACTATTCATATGGTGCTTACCTTAGTAGCACAAAATTGTTAGAAAGTACATTAGATGGATGTTAAAAGTTATTTTTTTAATGGTGATTTACAAGAAGTATATATGAAACAACATCAAGGTTTTGAGAAAGTGGGTGCAAAACACAGTGTGTAAATTGATCAAAGCTCTATATGGGTTCAAACAAGAACCCAGGGCTTGGTATGAAAAAATGGATTCAAACTTGAATAAAATTGGCTTTCAACATAGTGAATATGATGATACTCTCTATATTTTAATGTATGGTAAGTAATTGGTGATTATTTTTCTCTATGTTAATGAATTTTTTATCACTGGTAATGATGAAAACCATAACAAGTTTATGAAGAAGGAATAAAAAGATGGGTTTGAGATAATAGATCTTGGACTTCTTCACTATTATCTAGGCATAGAAGTAACTTAGAAAGAGTAAATTATTTTCATTTCTCAATTTAAGTATATTTATAAGTTATTAAATAGGTTTGAAATGAATAATTACAAACTTGTCCTCACTCCCATGGAAATTAACTTGAAATTGTCTAAGGATGATGGTAGTGCCTTTTTTTATGAAACCAAATATAGATAACTAGTGGGAGGATTGATAAACTTGATGACTATTAGGACTAATATATCATTTTCAATTGAAATTTTATCTAGTTTTATGCATGAGCCTAGATAAATTCATTAGGATGTAGAAAAAAAGATTACCTCATTACCTTTAGGGGAAAAAACATATGGCCTTGAGTGTCATCGTAACAAGAACTTTAAAATTATTAGAAATTTTGATGTAGATTTTGGTGGATGTGTTGATGACAGAGTGTCCACAATATGATACACTATGTATATGGGTTTAGTTATCATTTTTTGGTGTTTTAAGAATCAAGATACAATGAAAAATTCATTAGTAGAATCATAATACATCACAACATGGGATGCTTCCAGATAAATTGTCTATTTATGCCACATTCTTAAAGATACTTAGATTTCTTAGATTGCTCTTACATAGTTATACATTGATAATAAAAATGAAATTAAAATGTATAAAAATCTAGTATTTCATGCCAAAATAAAACATTTAGATGTTAAATATCACTATCTATGAATGTTGGTGATGAAGAAAGCACTTGATCCAATATATTTCCCAACTAATAACTAGTTAGATGACATTTTCACAAAACCACTTGACAAAATCAAATTTGATAAGTTTATAAAAATAATTGGCATGTGTCCAAATAACTAACTTTGGATCAAGGTGGGTTTGTTAGGACTTGTTTGAAAGTCTTAACATTAGGTTAGGTTGTTAGGTTAATAATAAATAATGCTAGGTAAATAATCATGTAAAGGGGCATGCATATTTTATAAATACACCCCCTTTAATAATCTTTATTTACTTTGATTTATGTTTTTGTGTTAAATAATTACAACTACTTTTTAGGTTGCATTCTCATTAGAATTGATTATTAGGTTAGTTGGTTTTACCAGTCATAGCTGAAATATTATATATACATGGTCTTGTGTGTAAAAAAGATTAATGGCATATTGGCACCCTTTTCATGTACTTATTTTATAATGATTAATAAAATGCTTTTGGACTCGCCTTAGTGGGTACAAGATTTACCTCTAGTAATTTTTCTTGGTTAATTAAATTATTCAAGTTCCATCATAATGAAATAATAGATGAAGACAAATAGGAAAAAACTAAAGTTGAGGAGATAAATATAGGTGCAGATATCGAGGAGGTTGAGTAGGAAAAATTTGACTCAGTGGAAACTGAGTTGTAATCAAACAAAGAAATAGATGCATAAAGTAAGGCAAAAGTTGAACAATAAATCCTAGCTCAAGGATCATTATCAACTCCACCACTTAGCTTTCCATCTCAGGCTACTTCAATAAAAACTACAGTGGTAAATGTTCCCTCAAATTCCTCTCAAACTATGAGTTCTCAAGTCTTGTATTCTTTGGTTACTTTTTTGATTTCCACCACTACAATAGGTGTTGCACATTCTTTGAGCTTATTGACTAAGTGTTGTGCATCTACAATGTTATTTTTGCCTACCTGATCCCTAGGTCCTATCATTTGGAATTTTACTCCTAATTTTCCACCCACTAAAGACTCCCCTACCACTACCATTTATATTTTAGTTGATCATATATCAATTACAAGTTACATGTAGATTTTTCTTAGTATACCAGTAATTTACTCATTTTTTAGTCAAACTAGCCCACATCCTATAAAGCCAAATAAACAAGTATATTTTGAAAATCTAGTGTCCACTTCCATTTTTTCTACCCATGCTACACCTCCAAGATATCTACAAAAGTGGTATGCTAGTTGACCAAGCCACCCCAATAGACTTATCCATAATTTCAATCTATAGAACATAGGGCAAGACAAAATATATTATTGATACACAAGACTAGAATAAGGTCACTAGCTAGAAGAAAGCCATTCCCTCCATCCTAAAACTGCATACACCACCCTCATCAACCCAACCTTCTATGGCTTTAATGCACTCCCTAGGGTAATCTCCTTTTTACACCCCTGCATTAATAGATAAATTAGAGGCACAAGATATGGTTCAAGTCCCCTCATGGATTCGAAGGTTACAAGAAGAGAAATAAACAAGCAAGATTTAATATTCACTAATTAGCTAATTATGGGATTCAATTTTTATAGAAAAACAAACACATTAATAAAGGTAAAGAGGAAAAGTGTGGTGGTAGAGGGGGAAATGTAGAATTGGAATAGACACAAGACATTTTCTCTCTGACCAAGAAGAGAAAGCTTAACCTCATGGATCCAGATGAATATAGAGTGGATCTCTATAGTTTTGTAGATGCCACTAGAGGGATAATAAATCTAATGTTTAAGAGCTATGTTCAATAAAGACATAAATTACAGTAGGTGAATATTGTCCAAGCTCCTAAATAAATTTTAGATAATATGTAGAGTGTAGCAAAGAAGTTGTAAAATATTCTTGACATAATAAGGTCTACAAAAACTAAATGTCAACCTAGATATGGATATGTGTCCTAATTATACAATAAAATGAAATATACTGAGGGTAGACTTAATTTTTTAGGTTAAACCACAAGGAATAAAACTTACACCCATTTGAATTTAATAACTATGTTAAAAGTTGTATGGGCGTAAAGTCACATGGCTACCAAGAGGGCTAACTTACTTGATTGGCATCGATAGATATTGACCTTAGTGTATTAATTCATTGGCCAATAAATAATGGACATCTCTATTTTTAAATACATGAAAGTGGTAGGCATAAATGCTCTTCTCACGCAGTTGGTTATCAATCATGTTTTGAAGGTCTACTCAAAACTATAGTTGACACCTTCTGAGTTGAATTAAAGGACCTATTTATAAGACCAATGATGAAATCATGAAATTAATCAATTTTTATAAGTAGAGGGGCACTAGAACTGATATTATGTATTTCAAAGTCATGGCCACAATGGTTCTGCATAAAAAATTAATGGATAAGATCTCATAGTTATTCAAGAGGCTTATTCTTGATTTTGAAACCATTATGATTTATAGGCTAGTCACACCTTATATTTATAAATGGTAATATTAAATCAATCAAAATCTCCTATAACAACCCCATTAGCACCTCTATAAAGTACACATCCTCAGGCCCCAAATTATACATTAGTGCAAACTCAAACTAGGCCTACTTATGTGTCACTCCCCACTTTTACTATAGTGATGATGGAAACCACTTCAATTAGTTTTTTGGCTACCAAAACTCATTAAACACCTCCAATTACTATGATGGTGCCACCAATGCAATTATAAACTCCAATCACACTTCCAATTGTAATTATAATAGTGATAACTCATGCTTCTATTATGCATTCTCCATCTTTATGTGGTTCCACATCAATACTATAGTTATTTTGAGGATGGTTGCATGTATAAATTATAGCTTAAGTCTATTTTTAATGGGGTTATTTCTTGTAATTAAGAGTTCTCTAGATGAAGACAATTTATATTGTATACATGCATATCATACATGAGTTTTAACACATAGTCTATTTTTAGACAATATAATTTTAGACTTTATTTGAGAGATGAGGCATCCCCATCCCAAGCTTATATATACTTGTATCCTCTTGATTCTAAAAGGAGAAAATTTCAGCTATTGAGATAAATAATAAATTTTTAGATTGTTTTGTAACTTGTCTTGATGTTTAAATCTTGTTCTTCTCTAAATTTGTGATTCTTTAAAGAATTTACATCATTTAGGTATCTTAGTCTTTGGCTTGTGCATGAGTATTTTTTAATATAGTTATTCATATTGTGTAGTAACTAATTTGAATAGTTTGTGTGTAATAATCATAATCTTCCATTGAGCAACCTTCGATTGTGTGCATTAAAATTCATTTTATTCTTATTTCCTTGGACTCCTAAATATGTTTGATTTTCTATGTGCTAATAGTGACTTGAAATAAACATGGGTTCTTTGAACACTTTTCCAACTCCTAATTAAATATTTGATCTATAAATTTTTCACCTTGTCTCAATTCACAAAGGCTTCTTTCCTAGCCTCCCCTTCTTCCTTTTTGAGTTTCTTTGGATCCTACCCACCTTAGGTTAGACTCACCACATATCCATCCATCTCAATTAGGTTTAGGATCATGGAATACATGAACCATCCAAGGCAAACAACTACTTCACTAACCATTATTTTCATGTTGTTTAAACAACCCAATACCCTATAATTCATGCCTTAGAGTGAATATTTATACATAGATCCTATAACTTTAGAGGCTACTATTGACCAAATTTGACTTGTTTGACCCCAAGTCAAATTTGGGTTAACCCATACTATTTTCAACTTTTTAATAAATTTTAATATGTCATATGGGGTTCCTATTGTCATATATGTCCACTTTCCCTTCCTCTAGTCCTTGTTGAAGTCCATTCTCCTAGTATTGGCTTAGTCAACAAAAGTCAACATTGGTAAACAATGGTAAAACTTATTCAAAGGCTCAATTTATTTTATAAATGTCTTAAAATGGTCTTTTATAGGGTTCAATGTCTATTTAAGTCATAAATTAACCATTTGCTAGGTCTCATGTGCAAAAAGGGTCATTTGGCTAAATATCTAGCTCATTAATTTACTTGTACAGATGATGGAGGTTAAAAAATATGTCATCAAGGTGGATATAAATTTTTATAAGGTCAAATCATGTTATAATCAGTTAGGTGATAGTTATAAGTTTGTTATGATCAATAAATGGCAATTTTTCCTCAAAAATAAGAGTTTTTAAGCACTTGTATGGACTTCTGAAGTCCATCATCAACTAAAAACATGGGAAGAGTAAATATTCACCTCCCATAATCCATTTATATTCTTTATTTTCAATAATAATGCAAAAAAAATCATTTTCAACTTGTTTTCCTCCATTTTCACTTGGCAAGCAAAGGAGCAACTTCATGCACTTGGCATGGGTCGTATAGGTGGAATTGGGAGGAGTGATTTTAGGGGTGGATATTAATATAATTTAGATTCATTTTAATATCAATACATTTAAGTTTGGTTCCTCCTCCTTTGTAAACAATCATTTACACTCTAGGCAGCTTTTTATGGAATTACATTCAAGAGGGGTGTAAGTTTGCATATGTTTCTTATTTTTAGGAATCCAGGGAGATTTTTGAGTTTGATGAATTGTTTTAAGGTGGTAATAGGGTATTATCCATGATTTTTCAATTATCCAACACTTCTCTTTCAATTCCCTTGAAGGAGGATTCCAAAATGTGTTTGTTTCTCAAAGTTGGCAGTCATGGGTGCAGAACCTAAGTTTTCTCAATGTGGGAGAAGGTCCATAAAGCTTCCTAATGTACTTGGAATTATGATTTAAATGGTTATTTCAATGAATACTCTTGTGATAAATAAAATCAAAGTCATTTCAAAGCCAAATTGCTTACTTATTCCCTTGTTCACTACCTTGTCACTTACAGTCAGCTCATGCTTGAATTTAGGAGGTTGTACAAATGTATAAATGGTGGGACCCATGGTGGAATGCATGTTTGAAGTTATAGAATACTCAAAAGCCTTATATTTCATTCTATTAAGAATTAATATGCTATACAAGGTAAGATTTTCCTTCAAAATAATGGCTTGACTATTTTGGGCTCTCAATCCCTAAAGGACCAAAATAGATATCCTAGGGCTTCTTTAAAATAACATATGTCATGACCAAGGACGTTTCCAATGCCTTTGTTTGTTTTATTTTTTATCCATATCCACCAAAAACACACATGCCAATTTTTAATTCCAAAGGAGGAGTGGAGATGGATTTTGAACAAGCTTAAAAGTTACCAAAAATAACTAAATTTGAACAGTGATATCTACAGGTTATAGATGGAAAAGTGGTCTTGCACTCCATTTTGATGATCCTAAACTATTAAAGCAAGTTAAAACCAAAAAAAATAGTATAAATATAATTCTTGAGTTAGTGATGATAAAAGGAAAGGTGAATTTGATGTCTGAACCCCCTAATGCAAACCCTCTATCCATATAGGGAACTGAGAATAAACACAGTCTGCAGCCTTTGTGAAGTTTTATCTCAATTTGGCATATGATGATCTAACCTAGATTTTTAGGGTTAATTTAATGTTTTTATGACCCTGTATCTTAAATTAAGTGGCTTATTTCCACCTAACAAGGCCTAACCCTTGATAATAATGCACCTACAAGCCCTAAATCCATGGAAACACAATCAAAATAGGGTATGTTGATAGTGAGGTTAAATTTTGAAAGTTAGACTTTTTTTGGAGCCTTAAAGGTGGATATAAGATGAAATTAAGAATTATGACCTAAATTGACTCAATATTAACTTAAAAACATCATGAAAAAAATCCTAAAATTGCCAAAATACCTTAGAATAGGGGCAGAATGGTGACTATCATAGTCAGACATGGTCGTAAGCTTGAGAGGAACATGGTGAGAGTTTGATGCCCAATGAAGGAAGAAGGAGTTTAAAATAGTGTGATATGGATTCCTTATGATAAAATTAATTAAATAATGTGTCCAAGACATCCTCAAGCTATCTAAGGCCCTTTTTCCCACAAGCAAAATAGGCTCAGTCTGTACAAGCAGGGTAAGGAAATCCTTGGTTTAAGAAATGAATATAGGATTATACTTGGGAGAGAGATTTTAGGTGGATCCCTAGACTTAATAAGCATTAAATTATGTTTATTAACATTCATGAACACCTTGAATCATTATATAATCTTTGAAGGAGCATCCATGAGGAGGCTTAGATAAAACATACAAAAAATAAGGTTTTTTACCCCTTTTTTTGAGAATATTGAGATGGTTAGACACCGTAATCATGGAGTCAAAAAAATCTTTGGTATATTTGGTAATTATTAATTTTTAATATTTTAAAATACTCACTTTTTCCAAACAAATAGTCCTAATACTCTCTATTTTGTCTCAAAGTAGGGGCAATCCCTTCATGCACAAGAATGGTAGTTTTGGGGAAATGTGAGGAATGGTGAACCAAAGATAAACTAGATAATTCAAGAAGATTTAAATATATATGGGACACATGTATAAATGTGATAAAAAAAATTCAAATTTTTTTGGATGCAAGCAAAATTATTTGGGCCAGAAGGTTTGCAGGTAGACCTAGTGATGAAAACATGCAAATCCAATGCTAAATGCAAGGTCACTTCAAGTTATATACTTTAAAAATACTTGTAGTGTTTTGGATCACCTATATGGAATTTTAAATGATGTTTCAAATCCATTTTAATTTATATTATATATCCATAATGGTTATTTGGTTCAAAGGTGCAGGCATGTCTAGTTGGCAAAGCTTAAACATGTTTTCAAAATAGGGGTCAATTTCATTCTAAGATCTTGAAGATTTGTTATAAGGATTGGAGAATATTTATGGGGAATTTTAAGAGGTTTTAGAGCCATAATAAATATATAAATTCTCTAATAAACCATCCTTTGGATTAAGAAGCTCCCAAACCTCACAAAATGCTTTAAAATGGCTCAAATGGTCATCTTATATTGTTGATATCTTTCATGAGCTTGTGCATGGGAAATAGAGTTATTTTGGGAAGATGTATAAGGTCATTTAGGATCCCTTAGTGTAATTTTTTATAATCTCCAATGTGTATCCTACATGAATAAATGCTAAGAGGGTTAGTCACTCCAAAACCCCCTAAGAAGCCTGATTTAAACCTGATGAGAGAGAAAGGCTGAAAAAATCACTCAAATGGATTTTTCAAGCTTGAAATTAATTAAGATGACCTTGAAAACTCCCTTGAGGTTCATCCCATGACATTTTTCCATAATTATAAGTATAGGGTTGTGTGAAATAGGCCAAGAAAGAGCATTTAATGATAGAATAGGGGTCTGTATAAATTATCAAGAGCTCAAATTTATCATGAGAAATGATGAGGAGATGAAAAAATTGAAACATAGGCTACATTATTATTTCATATGTGTGGGAGCAAAAAATAGGCAGTTTTAGTCTTCTAGGCTAAAGAGGCCTAATTGGGATGACTAATGGATCAACAAACACACTTGCATTGGGTTTTAAACCATAAAAATTGGCACAGAGCATAATGGAGAAAAAAGGTACTCAAAATTGGTCTCACTTAGTCTTTTAATTCCATGCATTCTCCTGCATAAGTGGACTTGTGTAAAAATAGGGCTATAAGAGGATTAGGCCTATGAAGGCTTTATAAGCAAAATGGGGTATTGGTGAGAGCGTAATGGTTCCAAATGGATTTTATATAATACAATATGATGTAAATATGCCTTCCATGAATAAATATTTTGAAACTTGAGCTAAATCCAACTTTTAGCCATTTTGGCCAAATTAGGCCTAGTAAGACAAAGAGGTCTTATGACACCTAAGAGTGGGATTGATGATTGTAAATAATGTTCTAGTTTGAGATGATCTAATATGATTTATAAGCATCCTTAAGATAAAAATATAATTTTCCAATAGATCTCATTATCAAATTCTTGCCTCTTACCACTTGTCAAGAAATATTTTCAAACCCATGATGAAGGTAGTTTTCCAAAGGAGAATGATTAAGGAGTTTCAACACCACATGTGAGGAAGGAGATCAATTTGGGATGGACACATGTTCACATTAGTTTCATAACTCTTTTTCTACCTCATTTTTATTCTTTGTAACTGATCCTCACCTTTGGACACTTGTTTTGTTCCTTTTCAACTTCTTTCTTCTATCTCTTCTAAGTTCTATAAATGTAAGCCATTTTGGATTTTCAAAGGGATTATAACTCTTGGCATGGCATAAGCCCTACCAAAATTGTACCTTGATTTGTACTTTAGCTAATGAGAATCAAACTAGTTATATTGTAAGTATATTTGCACTATGTGTTGAAGTGATCCATCTTGAAAGTCAAGCATAGGTTGAGTTCATCTTGTTTTCATGAAATCCTTGAATGCATTATTGCAAATGACTTATCTCCTAATAAGTTTCATGAAGTGTATGCTGCTTTAATAGACTCTTGAAGTGTGTATGAGTTTGGTAGTGTCATATATGACCTTCCCTTCACTTTCCTTCATTTTTTGAGGTGTTATTTGCCTTCATGAGAAACACTAATGCTAGGGATCCCCATTAATGGTGTTGAGGCTAGTTTGGTTGTCTTAATTCATTATGACAATACCAAGTGTATGAATGGAAGAAAATCTTGGTGTATCACCTCCTAGTTTAGGTTTTCTTTATGTATCTTTCTCTCCATTTTCAACCATAATAGGTAGTTTTAGTAGCATAAGCACATCAAGCCAGATCTAGGGAGATAGCCCTCATAATTTAGAGATTCATCTCTCTTACAAGCTCACTCACACCTTGAGAGATGATTCCATGTTACATAAAATTATAGGGACCTCATAGAGTATCCTAGGGTGCACAATCTAATGATAATAGCTACCTCATAAGGTTCCATTGTATGCATAAAACCCACATCAATAATGTTGTATTCACTAGAGATCAAAATGAGAAGTTAAAATTAGTAAAAAGGAATTAAGAATCTAACAAGAAAGAGTCTAAATAAGTTACTAAATCCATGTTTCTCATAAGTTTGTCCTTAATGTAGGTACTCCTTTTCCAAACTATACAAATAATAAATAGTTAGAGAAGGTGGGAAGTTTTTCATTTCCTCTAAATGTCTCCACTAATGATGAATTTAGTCCTACATGTTCACCTACCTTTGATATTATTGATCACATGAATAAAACTAAAGTTCAAATTTTCCAAACTGAATACCTCAATTCAAATCCTAAACAATTGATAGATTGATCAAATTTATCAGAGGTAAAATTTATAACACATCACCTCATGGAGCTTGCATTAAATCAATTTATTTAGATTCACAAAATAAAATGGTGGTGTCTACTCAAAGTTTTTAAAGGCCTAAGTTTTTCTATGTTTCATTTTTCATCAAAGGTTTTGGATAAATAATTGCATAATCAATTCTAGAACTTTGTGTAATGTAATTTTAGTAAAATTAGGACATGCCTTGGGGTTAACATGCACCAAAACCTTCATCCATTATTTCAACATGGAAGTGAAACAATTTCCTTTTATTTGGGAAATATAATATGCTCAAGTGGCCCTCATAGCATTCCCTCATAAAAGTGTCAAAATGACCATCATGGTAGTGGATATCCCTCTAATTTATGGAATATTATTGAGTAATAATTTTTTTAAATATCTTAGAGGTGAGATTAGATTGGATATGACATGGGTTGTTATTCTTATAAAGGGAGTCAATGAAAAAAGCTTGTTGGAACTTAAAGCTAAACACCTAGTGAAAAAGTCAAATAATATTTGAGTAGATATTTTATATGAAGAAACAGGCTTTGGTACCTACATGATGACGAATTAAAAAGACTTAGAACTTATTTAGCTCATTGAAGGTGATACAAATGATGTATATAACCTATAATTCAATGGAGGTTTATCAACTACAAGATTAGGTGTTAGAGTAGTGTTAATTTCACCACATAATGAATTATTTCATTTTTCCTATAAACTCCAATTTTAATGCACTAATAATATGGTTCAATATGAGGTACAATTTATAGGATTTGAAGTAGCAGAGGAAATGGGATTCAAAATATCAAATCTGAAGGATACAATGAGATAATTTTTAAATAGATACAAATTAAATATCAAGTAAATAATGGTAGGCTAAATCATTATGGGAACAAGGTTTGGTATGGTATTGAGTAATTCAAAGATTTTTATATCAATGTTGTTCCAAAGGAAGTAAACTCTAAATTTGATGCACTAATTGTGCCTACATCCTTGTTAATTCATCACTCAGAGTTTGATAATGATAGATATACTATTAAAATGGTATATCACCTGAGTGTTCCAAAAAAATTAAAAAATTAGTAAGTGTTTAAAAATGATCATAAAATCATTATTTTCCTATAATAAGTTTAGAACTTCATAAATTTTTATTTTGAAGTAAGCCTATCAACATATACGGAATCTTCCTCACTAGATAAAAAAGAAATGGAAGTTGAAGAACTAGCTAATGTTGAATCCAATCAATAAAAAGGTAAAATCTTTTAGATAAAAAGAAATAAGAAACCTATAAGTTTGGTTTCATTGGATGAAAATTTTAATAAACAACACGTGTACATAAAAATTAAGGTCTAAGAGGAACCTCAAGGGTCATCCAATTATGAAAAATAAAATATTGTTATAGAGAAAAAGTTTTGGTATGTAAACATGGATAATGTTATTCCAAAGAATAAAATAAGAGGTTCATTAATATATATGTTCAAATTGGATAAATATTTTTTCACACGGTATTATGCAGATCTAAAATATTTTAGACCTAGAAGTATGCAGCATAATATTCTATTGAAGCTAGGTATCAACCATTCAGGGAGAAATTATGACACTACAACCCCAAAATTATAGGTACTATCTATGAGAAAATAAATAAAATGTTGGATGCAAGGATTATCTTCCCAATTCATTACTCTATATGGGTATCCAATATCATACCTATAAGGAACAATAATGGTGAGGTTATAATTTGCATGGATTTCTAGAATTTAATTTAGGCTTTCCTCAAGGATAATTACCCCTTACCAATCATGAATCATATTTTACAATTTTTCACTAGTTCTAAAATGATGTCCATGCTTGATGGTTTTTCAAAACATAACCAAGTTGAAGTTTCTTCTAATATAAATAAAAAATTTACCACCCCTTAGGGAATAATTTCATATAATAGGATGCCTTTTGATCTCATCAATGTTGGAGATACTTTTAAAGAGCAATGTATTTTGATTTCAATGATGTTAAGAAATAAATCAGTGTAATCTATATCAATGATCTCACAATATTTTTAAATAAAAGAGATGATCACTATGAACATCTAAAAACTATATTTGAAATATGTTGGGCTCGTGGCATATCATTAAATCCAAAAAAAATCATCTTTACAATGATTGAAGGAAAACTTTTGGAACATGTGGTTTCCAAATAAGGTACCAAGATTAATCTAAAAAGGGTAAAATCAATTCAATTGTTTTCTCTCTCAACTGGTAAACCTAGCATGCATTCATTATTTGGTAAGGTAAACTTTATAAAGAGATTTTATTTCTAATTTTTTAGAACTAACATGGTATGATGTTCAGATGATGTGAGGAAAGAATAATTTTAGATGGAATGATGATGGATTTAAACCTTTCAATGAAATCAAATAATCCATTACCAAGGACCATGTCTTAACTTGTCTAAACTTATGAAAAGACTTCATTGCATATTGTTACTCTTATGAGTGCACATTGTTATCCATCCTTGTATACAAAAATAAATAAGTAATTGAGTCTCCAATTGCCTTCATGATTTATGTATTAAAATATCATGAGCTCAAGTATTCCTTAAATGAGAAACATGCATATGCTATTGTCAAATTTGTAAAACATTTAGGGTTTTATATATTTAATTCCCACACAACTATAAAGGTCTTAGATCCCACCATTAAATCCATTTTTGAATCAACAAGAACTAAGTTCAAAGAGAGGAGGATGGATTTCCAAAGTGAAATAATCTAATCTGGATATCAATACCACCAAATTAGTAAGAGGATAAGGTATTTTCTAGTTGATTCCTGAAAGCATTGATTCATAGAGAGAAGTGAACCACGAAGAAGAAATAGAAAATCTATTGCTTGTGGTGTTTATTTATTCTCTTGATGAATGATATTCTGACATACCACCTATCATTTGGAGAATTTATATATCACTTTAGTTTCAAGTAGAAATGGACACTCAAGTTAAGGGAAACCATATATTTAATCTAGGATAAAACTCTCTTCAATAAATACCTTGATGGGACCTTCTTGGGATACATGCATAAATAAAAACAAAATATATTATTAGAGGCTTTCTATGATCAATCATATGGTGTAAATTTTTAATTTTTTGTTTCAACTTTTAAAATCTTATGAACTCAATACTATTGGACAAAATTATTTAGAAATACATAGGAATGGATTTTAAAATGTGTGGCTTGTCAATTCTTTGTCTCATGGCCTAAACTAGTAGCATTTCCCCTTTACCATGTGGTTATTCAAGAACCTTTATAGAAATGGGGTTTGAATTTCATAGGTACCTTGAATCCACATTCCATTATGGAACACACTCATGTTTTGACAATAACTAATTACTTCACAAAGTGGGTAGAATCAATTCTAGTAAGGTATACCACTTTTGAAGTTGTTTGAAACTTCATCAAGGAGAATATATTGGTCAATTTTGGGGTTCCACAAAAACATTCATGGGTAATACATTGATTTTTTATTTAGATGAACTAATTGGATTCTAATATGGATATGTTATCTTAGTGGCACACTCTTCTGACTATTATCCTAAGGGTAATGGCTAAGCATAATCCATTAACATGAACATCAGAACTATAATTTGTAAGCTAGTTAATGAAAATCAATGAAATTGGCATAATAAATTATATGATACTTTATGGGCTAATAACATACCTCCTAAAATATAAATTTGAAATTCTCCTTTCTAAATATTATATGGCATATATAAGATGATTCCCATATCTTTAGAGTTACCCTCTCTAAGGTTAGCTCAAGGCATAGAGGATGATAAGTTAAAGGATGCATTGGAAAAGAAGATCATCTACTTAACCAGATTGGAATAAAGTCAAGTGTTGTTGATGATAGGCCCACTAATAATCAATTAAAAATGAAATAAGTGTTTGATCATAAGGAAAGGTAGTGAGATTTTCAAGTTGGACATTTGGTTCTTCATTGGGATAAAATAAGAAAACATAGGGGAAATCATTGAAAATTTGACTCCCCATGGATGGGGCCTTTCAAGATGTGCCATTTTTAAATGATAATGTATACTGTTTGACATAATGATATGGAACCCACCTTTCAACACCCTATAGTAGACAATATTTGAAGCACTATAAATAGTGAAGATAGGTTGGCACCATTATTCCCCATGGGTGATTTAAGTTTGTAATTGTGTGTTTCCTTTCTTGTTGTTATGTGTCATGTGTTTATTTAAGTTGTGCATTTACATTTATGGCATTATTTCATGTTCCATTCTCATTATATTTGTTTTGAGCTAACCCTATATCCTAATGGATATGGCATTAGGTCTTAAAACTAGATATTTTGAGAGTTAATTCTATGTACTTTTACAAGTACATGTCCCCATCCTAAGCTAGTTGTTATTTCCAAAATTTGTCAAGTCAAAAATTTTGCCACACATGGTAAAAATAATAATTTTGAGTTGATTCATGAGTCATATAAATATTAATTCAAGTTAAAAAATTGAATCATGATGTGTTTAAAGTCATGAGTCTTAGGTAAAAATTATAGGTTGAAAATTTCAAAAAAAATCTAAGTATACATGTCACATTTTAACATCAAACATGCCTAGGAGATCAAACTCACCTAACCTATAGGGTGCGTCTAAATAAAAAACACATATTAACCATAGAAAATGACTTCACATCATATGTTCCCATGTAGTCAAGCTCACATGATCTCATGGATGTGGCAGAAATGAAGGTACATTTGTGCTAGAATGTAGATGTGACTTCAAGTCAGCTACACTTGCAAGGTTGGAGAAATCCTATAACATTTTGCACCATGTGTGATAATGTTAATATGGAAAAAATAATCCCAAAGTGCACCTATTTCTCTTCATAAATCAATAAAAGGCCATTAATTGTTCATTTAGACCATTGCTTCCATTCACCTTTAGTTATATTGCACTTTTAGAGTTCTGAACCTTCATTATTTTTTCTCACAGAGAGGGACTTTCACTAAACCATATTCAAATTCTTCATATATCCTCATGCTTCACATTTTTGTGGTTTTTAATGGTTTTAACATAATTTTATTAAAATTTTTACTCACAGGGGGATTTTTAGTTCCTTAGGTACTTCAAAGATCCAAGTTTTTTCCTCTTTCACCTATTACACAGTATAGATGGTTAATGGGTATTTTTATGACCATTTTATCTTACTTATTACAGCCCAAAAATAATTTTATACCTATAAATTCACATGGGAATTCAGAAACTCTAACTGAACTAGCCCTTCAGATAATCAAGTCAATAAAAATGAAGTATAAATACACGGGTTATGAACTTGTTGTCGCCAAATATTGCACCCTATAAGAAGGTGGTCAACCCTCTTCTATATTTGGGAAACATGGGAAAACTTCTAGGTATGTGGGTGTACTTATAGTGTAAGTGAGCCTCTAGGTTTAAGGGCTAGCTCCTTGAATGTATCTTGAAGTGATTATAACCTAAACTAGTTGATTGCTTATGGGGAAAGGGGATAGGAGTTTTATGAAATGAAACTAATTTAAAGGGGTGATACACCAATATTATTTCTATATGACCATTATACTTCCTAGACTAATAAACAAGGCATACAAGATAACTTCCAAGTCCTAAGATATTCGAACATGAGTGTATCAATAGGGAGGTGAGATGCATGAAGGTTATCCAAGGTAAGTGAACCATAGGCTAGTTCCAAACACTAAGGATCATTGTACACTTAAAAGACAAACCCATATACTTGAAAACACTTCATATGACCTAATATAATAATAACTTTTACATAAAAAAGAGAGGATAAGGAGAATAAAGGATAGGATATTATCACTTTGTATCACCATATATCACTTTACACACTTAGACAATTATTCATGAACTCAAAACCAAACTTACATTTATGTTTAAAGGAAAAATAAAATGTCATTCTAGTAAGTTTTTTCCATACCTAGAGTGGAATTAGATTACAAAGGCCAAAATGGTAGCTACTTATAGAAGTTGAAAGATAAGAGGATAGAATGAAGTCCAAAGGTCACTTATAATTGTGAACTAGGAATTTGACTAATAAGAGGAAATTAGTATCATGTTAGTGAATGAAACCAAATCAAAAACAATCTAAACTAACATATTCATACCTGGTTACTAGGGTGAGCTTATTAACAAAAACAAATGACAAACACAACTAAAAATTAAGGAAAAATAATAATTCCTTCACCTTCTTTGGATGCTCCAAATTCCTTTGTAGTAATGGCTTGCTCGGTTTTGTGCTCATGAAGTCCTTGGAAATGGAAGCTTGGCTACCTACATCTCTCCTTGGCACCTTTGGCTTTAGATTGGCTTGGCTTGGAATCAATTTGGCATGGTAACACTAGTTTTCATGAATATTTTGGAATTAATTTTTCATTATAACTTTGCATAAATTAAGCTCAAAATTAATGTTCATGGCCTATCTATTTATAGATTTTCAAGAATGACCAGAATCAACCATGACCATCCATTTCAATATTGAGATGTGTGGTCATGTATTAATTGAATTATGTAATTAAAATCCATAATTATCCTCATGATGAATTTAGAATAAGGGACATTAATGAGGCATGGGAGGTAATAAAGAGGCATGGGAAACCCATAATCTTAATATTTGTGGCATTTATGGCCTAGGGATGTCTTCCTAATAAATGAGGTCATCTAATGATGTAGATATTCAATATTCATTTATAAAAACAATTTTTCATGGATTATTAAGTAGGCCTTGATTTGGATTAATTAGCTCTTAAGCATGATTAAGCACTTTGTGCACAAATTACTCAAATTTTTTGGTCCAAAATTTGACTGGATTGGAATTGGAAGCCAATGTTAGATGCATTGGATCTATTATCCCATTTAGGATTTTTTTAACATAAGATAAAAAATGCATGTGTCCTTTATAAGAAATTTGATATAAAAGAGTAATCTAGAGCACCCAGTTATAAAATTAGCATTTTGACTCGATATAATTTGATCAAAGTTAGTTGGCCCATAAATTACATTACCCCATTTAATGATACTCTAGCCAAAATTGGCACTTTAATATATCAATTTGAACTCATTTAATGTGGTTTAATGTTTTTAGGCCAAATTGTGCACTTTGGTAGAAATTGGTCAAAAGCCTAATTGGAGGTTATCAGTGGCTAGATTTACGTGTCTAAAATAACACTTGTCATGTTGAGAGGAGTTACACATGTAGGATAATGTATTATGAGATATACCATTCAAGGTTTGATAGGACAAATGGCCCTCCAAGTCATGAGACTCATGAAATGTGGCATAGGAGTTCTCATTCTATAGAAGAAAAATACATTCATTAACTAGCCCCTTTGGAACATCCCAAAACTAACTAGGGATAGATATCATGATTGAATTGAGAGGTATGGTTTTTATACATTTTCCCCCATGTATTGGTTGCATCCCTAATCATTTGGATTCTTTTAAAAGTGATCCATCACTACCTATAGTCAAAGAAACTCCTCTTTCACTCACCCCTCATACTTGGCCTCAAAGGTAGATTAAATTTTCCATGAAAATACATAAAAGGGAGTGAATGACACTTTTAAATACCCTTCATGACCTTATATTTCTCAATTACACCTTAAATAGGCTCCCACTTGGAGTTTTCACACTTCTCACTATCTTGCTCACTTTGCCAATTTGACTAGCTGAGATGAAGACATCTTTAGAAACACTTAGGATTTTTTTTTATACATTAAAGTATCATGGTGAGTTTTTATTAGTCTTTATATTTCTTCCAAATTTGGTTTCATCACGTGAAAGTATTTAGAACCTATAAAACACCTAAAGCAATCAAAGAAAGTTAATTTCCCTTTTTTGTATATGTGGGAACACTTCAATAAGATGGAAGGGAACTCTAGAGGTTTATATGTATCATCCAATCACTTTCATGGTCATTATTGTCCATTAGGATAGCTCTCCATCTTTATTTTCCCAATCAGGTCATTTTTAAGCATTTGTAAGGGTTTTAGACCATTTCCACCCTTAAGGATTATTCATGAAGATTTGACATTGGACAGATAAACTAATGCCACAAAAAAAAATTCATGACCTTCTTCAACTTATCCTATCCCCTTTAGTCTCCATGCAAAGTATCAAAGGAGATGTGAGCACCTCAAATTTCTTATTCAAGACTTTCCTTCCATTTGCATAGGCCTGATGTGGTCCTAAGCCAAAAGTGGATTTCATTGTGAATTCTTATGCAAGGTGGAAGCTTTAACACAATTTTTATATTCTATAAAACATGTGCCAGTAGGTTATAATTCCCACCTAAGGCTATAATTAACATTGACCCCCCATTTGGTCTTTCAGTCTAAACCATGTCTAATAGGCCTGCCTGCATACTTGAAAGTCCAGATCATCCTATTGAGATTATTCACTTTATGAAAGGTCTCTCATATTTTTTCAATTATGATTAAACTTTCCACACCTCTTTTTAAGTTTCAATTATCCTCTAGCTTATTCCCCTATCTCTATCTTTAAGATTACAGGGTTTGTGCTTCTAGGGAAGTAACCTCTGTCTGAGATAAAATAGAGGGTACTTCCCCTATTTTTGTAGACAAACTATAAATTTGAGGGAATTTTCCAAGTGTTTTATATTCTATATATAATATATTGGCCCTTTATAATGTCATTATACTTTATAACACTTTCAAAATCTATGACAGACCCCTAGGAAGGTAAACTTTGCACAAAGTTTCATCATATGGATTATGTGTTACATCATTAGAGTCATTTATATATTATATATCCACCATGAGATTATAATAAGTTTTTCTTCCTTTTATTGGATTCTATTTTCATAATTTGAATCATCTAAACTTCTTCAAACTCTGCTTTATTCATATCTTATTTTTGTTGGCCTAGACTGAGGTCATATGACTATGACTGTGTTTCTATTTAATGTAGGTGATCCTACATGATTTGAGATTAGATTAAATGTTTAGAATAATTTTTATAATATATTAGGGTCATTAAACATTTTTTGAACCCATATATATCATTTTTATGAACTACCAACACTTACAATCCCCAATCTTACTCACTATTCATCACAATCAAACACAGTCAATTATAATGAAACAAGTAGGATCATGTAGGTTTAGATTCCACTTGAAATATGTTTCACATCATATTTAGATATTATAATTTATTTTGAATCATATTCCATCAACCAAAGTTATTTATTTGATGTTTAATTCCCTGTCATGGATGAGGTAGGAATTTACCTTTAATTGTTGTAGGTGAGTTATTTTGGAGTTAGGCACACCTATAGGTGTGAATAGGATCAAAACTCAGTATATCATCCCCTTTAAATGACCTTCAGATCATAAACTATATTTTAAACCATATATAATAATTAAATCATGGGGGCATGGTATAATACTACAAACTTGGGTGAAGAGGTCTCTTTATAGCTCAAATCCTATAGATGTCACTGCCTGAATTTAGTGTTCAAAGGTGCATCTTTGGGCCTTTCTAGTAAGAAACCCAAATGACAAAATTACCCTATTAATTTTTCAAGGTATAACCTTGTGATAGGTATATATGATGAATTCATTTTTACTGGTCAAAACCCTTAGCAACCTTATCATATGGTCTCCACAAAATGACTACGTGCTCTATTTTTGTCTTTTAGAGAAATGGTCCCTGAACATAATCACTTCACCTTTAAAAGTAATCTCCCATCTTGACTACAAAAAAAGAATTCAAAATGTGTATTATATGACCTCTAAAACATGTTATTACTTTAGTAATGGTTAAACCATAGGCTTCAACACTCCTATATGACACCTTAGCTCTCTGTGGTACCACCTATAGGTGAACTTTTACATGTATGCAGGTAGTGAGTATAGGTATGGATAGTGTGTATTGAATTTTAACTTGAATGGGTGTTAAAACTATCTAAACACTCTTAAATGGATGTTTAAAACCATGAATAGCCTAAAATGAGCTATATTCCTTATTTCAACATGATTTTCTTCTTTCTCCATGGCACTTGTATGTGCGCATTCATGGTAGACTATGTAGAAGTGTTGTATATGAGTGCTATAGTATTATCTTTACCATTTTAAGGATCAAATCACTATCTCATGTTGATATAATATATATAAATTCTTTAAAACCTTCATCACACTTCTGTAGATGTTTTTAAAGCCTTCAAAAACCATGGCTATGAGTGATAAGGAGCTGGGAGTTGACTATGCATGTCATTAAACTACAACCTCTATGATGCTAACCTTGGAGGTTAAAACTTTGAAATAATGATATTTCCTTGACCTATCTAAACACTATTAAATTGATGTTTAAAACCATTAATGGCTTCGAATGAGTTATTTTCCTTATTTCAACATGATTTTCTTCTTTCTCCATGGCACCTGTAGGTGCACATTCATGGTAGACTATGTAAAAGTATTGTATATGACTTATATAGTACTCTCTTTACCATTTTAAGGATTAAATCACTATATCATGTTTCTATAATATATACCAAATATTTAAAATCTTGATCACACTTGTGTATATGTTCTCAGAGCCTTCAAAAATCATGGCTGAGAGTGATAAGGAGCTGAGAGTTGACTTTGCATGCCATTGAAATGCAACCTCTATGATTCTAAACTTGGAGGTTAAAACTTTAAAATAATTATATTTCCTTTACCCTTTGTAATTATTAATACACCATGTTACATTTGATTGAATCCATTGTAGAGAAAGAGACTTTATGCAAATGGTGAAATTGGAGTGCAAGTTCACTATTAACACCTTCCTACAATGTGAGTTGTTTGAGCTATAAAACTCTTTCCAAACATGAAACAAAGATTTAAGAACATTAAATAAGATATTAAACATCATTTTGAGATAAAATCACCAATTTATTTGTACAAAATAGTTTAAATAAGAACAAAACCTATAGGGCATGGGAAATAGTGAGCATAAAAAACAATCAACTTGTTAGAGATGATTCATAAATAAAATTTGACCAATCCTTACAATATTATTATGAAAATTAATCTCTCTAATTTTAATATCACTCCATAAAGGTGTTTGGTATGAAACTTCTCCAACTAGCCATACTAATCATAAACCTATTGACTAATTCTATGTGTCTATAAGGGTGATGAAGGAGCAAAATGGTTTTTGACTAATTTTAATATTTAAAAAATATTTAAATAATTTATATGAGTATATTTAATTTTAATATCCATCCCAAAAGGTTTCCAAATATGTCACCTTCTTCCATAATTTGTACAAGTGCCAAACTCCTTATTTTTTAGTTGTTTTCTTGATTTTCAATTAGGGGACATGAAAGTTTTAAATGGAATAAAATTCATGATAGTTAATCAAACAAATTAGATGCTAGTAATAAAATTAAAACACTTGTATGCCTTAAAAATTATGCCACCTTCATATATGACCCATATATGACCCTTAAATGACTCAATTTGACATAAAACTTAATTTAATCATGACCAAGGCACAAAACATAATATATAATATTAAATACACACTATAACATTATATTATACCCCTATATAATTTTATGACTGTATGGGTTGACCCATTTTGGCTTGTGGTCAAAATTGTCAACATTCTTGGTAATTTCCCAAGGGTGGTATTCTTGTTATGCCATGACCAATTGCCTAATCCTATCCATTTGGATATGGAGTCACATGTACACCAGTTTGACACATAATTTTCCTTTTACAACACACCAAAAAACAAAAAACAATAAAAATAAGACACAAGATAAGAAACACACATGTGCTTTATGAGCACTTATGGAACATAAACATACAAAACAAACTAACTCAAATACTAACTAACCTGAAATGGGCACTTCCTCTTGGATCAAAGGGTAAGTTTTAAACCTATTTTGTTTCATGACATGGAGGATTGGATAAGTCATGTATCCTATTAACCCTTGGAATTTATGCCTCCATCTCTTTCATGGTGTTTTCCAACTTCATTGGCATGATGTTCAATGAGAACCAAGTAACTACAAATAGATTAGCTATGGAAATGAACTATTCTTGTATCAAAATAGACTCAAATTTCTCATATGACTCCTCAACTATGACATCCAATGGTGGTTCAAAAATGCATACCTTATTGATCTCCATGGTGCTCTTAATAAGATTAGGTTTCTTCTCAGCTACAAATTCTTCAAGCTCATCAAGGAGATCTACATATTCTACCCAATCCTAATCATTATCCTTAATGGAAGACTCTCTATTCACCTTGTCATGTATTTGACCCTCAACTTGGCAAAGATCTTCAAGCTCTTGAAAGAGCTTCATTTTTTACTACCAATCATCCTTATATTCCTTGTTTTCTAAGACCACCACCTCTTTAATCTTCTCTTCTTGAAGTATAAGGTCATCAATCTGGTGTTCTTCATGCTTTAATGCATGTGAGGGTGGTTCAAAATTAGGTTGAGGTATTAATTCATCTTCAAATACTACCCCTTTTATATTGGTCTCATGACACTCTTCTATGACTATAACTTCTTGAGGAATGACTTGACTTTCACTTTCATCTTTGATAACACATTCAACCTCATGCTTGAAATGGTCATCCATATCTTCATGATCAGATATGGAGTCTTATTCAAATACTAATATTTTTAAGTCTTGGCCACATTCCTCATGGATAGTTGTAAGGGAATCTTTAATATGTGTCTCTTCATTCAAGAAATTAGAGTTGCATTTGTGTTGACCAAGGGGAGTCTCTATGGTGATCTATTCCTCATATTCACTCATGACATCTTCTTAATCAGTCATGGCTTGGGTTTGTTCCTCTTATCTTTCTTCTCCCAAGATGGGATCTTCCTTAAGAAAGGGTGAGGTGGAAGATTGATGGATAGGCTCATAAGATAGAGATGGAGAATGGGGTGTGGTGGAGGGCTTATGAATGGAAAGTGGAGTGTGAGAGGTAGTAGAGAGATTGCTAATGTATTTAGGAAATAGGATTGCATGGATTGCACTAGTAAGTTCATAGGGAAGTGATTTTTTGGACTCATTATAAGGAAGAACACCTATATAAGTAGGAGTTACATCTTTCCAATAGCTTTCTTAAAATTATTCAATAGTAGCATGCTCATTTTTTAGCTTTTTATCCTCCCACATACTTAGCCTATCTATTGAGCATTGAAGGCACTTCTTTGCCAAGTCCACTTGTTCCTTCATCTCCCTTTGGATTTCATCCTTAAATACCTCCCATGCACTCATCCATCTTTGGATAAAACTTCTTAACAATTCCATGAGATGATTATGAAGGATGTCAAACTTTCATCCCATGTTCCCATATTGTCTTCACTATCTAGCAGCTCTGGTAGGAGTACCAATAAGGATTGTACATGAGGTAGGGTTGATAGAGGAGTAGGAGGGTAATGGCGGAGATCAAGACCAGATATAAATTATTGTACTTATATATCTAAGAATTCAATTCTTTCATCTTGATATATTGATCTAGAATCCATAGAAACATATTGTTGGGGTTGATAGGCATCATGGCATGATTTGTAGGTTCATACTAGGACTGATAGGGAGGAATTTATTGAGAGGTTTCTTCATATCCTTTCTTAGAGGGCTATCCAACAATATAATGTCCATATGAATATGGATTTTTAGTAATATAGGGTTGTCATGGCTTATAATATTGATAGACATTTTGATAAGACTATTGAGGAATAAAATGTGGTTCATAATAAGGCTAATAGTGAGGCTCATGATAGGGATATTAACCATATCTATTCATATCAAGCTCATATGTTAGATGAGATACAAAAATTTATTAAAATATTTAATTATATATAACTGGGCTACTTATAACTATAATTTATCATTTAGATTCACCATTGGTGGTAATGTACTTGCTTCTAAAAGCTTATTAGAAGAAAAACACACCAAAAATCTTTCCACTCTCTTGGACCTTGGTCCCACTTAGCATACCAAAACTATTTTCACAAAATTTTCACCCTAGAAGAGGGTGTTAAAGCCTCTTCCATATTCGTGCAACATGAAAACACTTCCAATTATGTGGGTGTACCTATAGTGGAAATGAGCCTCTAGGTTTAAGAGCTAGCTCCCTAAATGTATCTTGAAGTGCTTATCACCTAAAGTATTTAATTACTTATAGGTAAAAGGGATAGGAGTTACAAGAAATGAAACTAATCTAAAGGGGTGATGTACCAAGATGATTTCCATATGACCATTATACTTCTTGCACTAAGAAACAAGGCATACAAACTAACTTCTAAGTCCTAAGAGATTCTAACATGAGTGTTTCAATATGGAGGTGAGATGCATGAAGGATATCTAAGTTAATTGAACCATAGGCTAGTTATAAATATTAAGGCTCATTGCAAACTTAAAATAAAAACCCATACACTTAAAAGCACTCCATATGACCTTATAGATTAAGAACTCTTGCATAAACATGAGAGGATAAGGAGAAGAAAGGATAGGAGATTATCACTTTGCATCACCATATATCACTTTACACACTTAGATAATTATTCATGAACTCAAAAATGAACTTTCATTAATGTTAAAAGGCAAAATACAAAGTCATTCTAGCAAGGCTTCACCATTCCTAGAGTGGAATTAGATTACAAATGCCAAAATGGTAGCTACTTATAGAACTTAAGAGATAAGAGGAGAGAATTTAGTCCAAAGGTCACTTAGAACACTTGTCATGTTGAGATGAGCTAAACATGTAGGATAATTCAGTATGAGATAGACCATGCAAGGTCTAATAGGACAAATGGCCCTCTAAATCATGAGATTCATGAAATGTGGCATAGGAGTTTTCATTCTCACAAGAAAATTTCCTTCATCAATTAGCCAGTTTGGAACATCCCACAATTGACTAGGGATAGATCTCATGATTGCACTAAGAGGGAGGAGTTGTAGACATGCTCCTCCATGCACTGGTTGCATCCCTTATCATCTAGATTCTTCATAATCCATCACTTCTTGTAGTCAGAAAAACTCCTCTTTCACTCACCCCTCATACTTGGCCTTAAAATTGGCTTCATTTTTCCATGAAATCTATACAATGGAGTGAATGAAACTTTTCAAGACCCTCTATGACCTTATATTTCTTAGGTACACCTTAAATTGTCTCCCACTTAGAGTGTTCTCACTTCTCACTATCTTACTCACTTTGCTAGTTTGACTGGCTGAGATGAAGGCATCTTTAGAAACACTTAGGATATTTTTTTCTTCATGAAATAATCATTGTGAGTTTTTCTAAGTCCTAATATTTATACCAAAGTTAGTTTCATCATGTGAAAGTCTTTAGAACCTAAAAACACCCAAAATATTCAAATAAATCTAATTTACCTCTTATCTATTTAAGTAATGAATTCCTCAATAATATGGAAGGGAACTCTATAGAGTTTTATGTATCATCTAATCACTTTCATGGTCATTCTAGTCCTTTATGATAGCTCTCCATCTTTATTTTCCCAATCAGGTCATTTCAAAGGGTTTGTAATGGTTTTAGACCATTTCCACCCTTAAGAATTGTTCATGAATATTTGACATTAGACAATTGAACTCATGCCATAAAATTTTGTTCATGACCTTCTTTAACTTATCCTATCCCCTTGAGTCTCCATGTAAAGTATCAAAGGAGATGTGCACACCTCAAATTACTTATTCAAGCCTTTCCTTCCATTTTCATAGGCCTGATGTGGTCCTAAACAAGTTTGAAGATTTAACACACTTTTTATATTCTATAAAACATTTTCCAATAATTTATGATTCCCACTTAATATTGGAAGTAACATTGACCCCCCATTTGGTCTTTAGGCCTAAACCATGTCTAACAGGATTATTTGCATACTTAAAAGTCTAGACCATTCTATTGAGCTTCTTCCCTTTATGAAAAGTATCTCATGTTTTTTTATTTATGATTAAACTTTCCACACCTCTTTTCAAGGTCCATTTATCCCCTAGCTCATTTCCCTATCTCCATCTTCAAGATTACAGGGTTTGTGCTTCCAGTGAACTACCCTCTGTCTAAGACAAAATAGAGGATATTTCCCCTATTTCATAAAATATATATATGGGCTTATCCAAAAATATTATATTATCTATACAATATTTTGGCCCTTGATCAACTCATTAGACTTTCTAACTCTTTCAAAATCCAAGACAGACCCCTAGGAAGGCAGATTGTACAAAAGGTTTCATCATATAGACTGTGTGTTTCATCATTAGAGTTATTTATATATTATATATCCACCATGAGATTATAATAATGTGTTATTAATTTTATTGGAATCTCTTCCCATCATTTAAATCATCAGACATCCCTCAAACTCTGCTTTGTTCACACCTTACTTTGATTGGCTTAGACTGAGGTCATATGACTATGACTATGTTTCTTTTTCTTATAGGTGATCCTGCATCATTTGAGCTTAAATTAAATGTTTATATTCCTATTAAAAATATCATAGGGTCATTACACATTTTTTTGGACCCTTATGTATCATCCTTATGCACTTTTAATACTTATAATCCCCAAACTTGCTCATTGTTCATCACATTCAAACATAGTCAACTGTATTAAAATAAGTATGATCATATAGGTGTAGATTCCACTTGGAATATGTTTCATGTCATATTTTGTTTTTATGATTTATTTTTAATCATATTCCATCAACCAAAGTTGGTTATTCCATGCTTAAGTCCCTATAATGGGTGAGGTAGGAGTTTACCTTTAGCTGTTGTAAGTGAGTTATCTTAGAGTTAGGCACACCTGTAGATGTGAATAAGATCAAAACTTAGTATATCATCCCATTTAAATTAATTTTATATATTAAATGATATTTTAAACCATTTATAACCATTTAATCATGGGTGCATGGTCTGATAATACAAACTTTGGTGAAAATGTCTCTTTTTAGCTCAAATCTTGTAGACATCACTACCTAAATTTAGTGGTGAAAGGTGCATCTTTGGTCCTTTATAGTAATAAAACCAAATGATTAAATTACCCTCTTACCTTATCATATGATCCCCACAAAATGACTAGGTGATTTATTTTTGTCTTTTAGAGAAATGGTCCCTAAACACAGTCACTTCACCTTTGAAAGTAATATCCCATATTGTATACCAACCTAACATTACAAATGTTTATTTTATTACCTATACAACATTATATTACTTTAGGAAGGGTTCCACCATATGCTTCACACTCCTATATGACACCTCAGCTCTCTATGGTACCACCTATAGGTGAATTTTGCATGTATGTAGGTAGTGAGCATAGGTATGGGTAGTGTGTATTTAATTTGACCTCCAATGGGTTTTAGACCTATCTCAATACTCTCCAATGGATGTTTAAAACCATTAATGGATTAAAATGAGCTATGCTCCTTGTTTCAATGTGATTTTCTTCTTTCTCCATGGCACCTGTAGGTACACATTCATGGTAGACTATGTAGAAGTGTTATATATGACTGTTATAGTATTATCTTTACCATTGTAAGGATAAAATCACTATCTCATGTTGCTATAATATATACCAAATATTTTAAACATTTCTCGTACTTCTTTAGATGTTCTTAGAGCCTTCATAAATCATGGTTGAGAGTGAGGAGTTGAGAGTTGATTGTGCATGCCATTGAACTGCAACCTCTATGATGCTAACCTTGGAGTTTGAAAATTTGAAATAAATCTATTTCCCTAAAAAATTTAAATGAATAAGGCACCATGTTACATTTGATTAAAGCCATTGTATAGAAAGAGACTTTCTACAAATGGTGAAATTGGAGTGCAAGTTCAGTATCAACACCTTCCTATAAAGTGAGTTGTTTGAGCTATCAAAATATTTCCAAACATCACAAAAATATTAGATAACATTAAAGGAGATATTAAACATCATCTAGAGACAAAATCACCAATTGAGCTATATAAAATAGTTCAAACAAGAACAAAACCTATAGGGCATGGGAAACAGTGAGTATAAAAACATAGTCAACTTGTTATAGATGATTCATAAAGAAAATTTGATCAATCCTTGAAATATTTTTATGAAAACTAATCTCTTTGAGTTTACTATCACCCCCTAAAGGTATTTGGTTTGAAACTTCTCCAACTAGCCATACTAAGCATAAACATGTTGACTAGTTTTATGTGTCTAGAAGGATGATGGAGTGGAATGGTTTTTAACCAATTTTAACACTTAAAAAGTATGTCAATAAATAATATGAGTCCATATAAGTTGAAGATCCATCCCACAAGGTTTACACATGTGTCACCTTCTTTCATAAGTCATATAAGTACCAAATTCATTCTTTTTTAGTTGCTTTCTTGATTTTCAGTTAGGGAACCTAAAATTTTCAGATAGACATATGTCATTGACAAGGAATCTAAAAAAAATTATTTTGGGAGGAAAACTGGGACACTTAGACACCTTGAAAATTATAACACCTTCATAAATGACCCTTTAATGACTCAATTTGACATAAGACTTAATTAAACCATGACTAAGGCAAAAGACATAAATATAACACTAAATACACCCTATAACATTATATTATACCCCTATATAATTTATTTACTATAGGGGATTGACCCATTTTGACTTGTGCTCAAAATGGTCAACAGAACTCATTTTGGTGCTTGAAACCAATATTCACTAAATTGGTGAGTCCTAAAATAGACATGTGGACTTGGAATAATTTTATATAAATATTAATATAGAATAACTAATATCTATAATTATTTTCCTTTATAAAATTGGTCTACCTGAAGAAGATGGTTTTCCCTTCTCAGTGTAAAGTCTATGACTAGTGTTCACTTCTACTAAGCACTATGATCATAAGACCAAAGAGACAAGATCAAATGGGGTTTTTTAGTGGCCAAACTACATGGCATGGCTATGGTAATGCCCCTATGAACCATTTAGAGAGACCTAAATAATAATGAGTGTGAATATCAGACAATACTACTGGGATAAAAACCTAGATTAGCACATCTATATTATCAATGGTGTCAATGCCCAAAATTGCACTAAAGCAATTGGGCCCTTATCAAGTGTAAATGCCTAAGTCCTTAGCCCAACTTCCATCTCCAAGTGATACTTTAAAAGGTCAAGTTCATGTGAAAATTGGCTAAGTCCTAATCTGGTCTTTTCTTCATGAATGTGCCTTTCCCTTAGACTTTTTTGGGCTTTTTGCATGAACACAATATCTAACAAAAATAGGTCTTTAAGATTTTTGTCTCAAAAAAAAAATCTAAATACTTATTTCCATCATACATTTTGTCTACTACAAAAATTCAAAAGGAATTAAATATATTGACCAAGTCCCATTTGCATTAGGCTAAGCATTTCATAAAAGATCTAAAGGGTCTTTTGAACATTTTGTCTATAGTAAAAAGTCCGAAGGGTAATTGCCCTTTCGAGCATTTTGCCTACACAAAAAGTTCAAAGGGAAATTACCCTTTAAGAAGAGTGCAAAGGTCCAATTTCTTTGGAAAAAAATCTAAGTCTAATTCCTTTAGGAAAAGTGTAAGGGTCATTTATTTTGGACATTTTGTTTGTGGCAAAAAGCTTGAAGGGCGCGTGCCCTTCAAGCATTTTTGCCTACACAAAAATCCCAAAAGAATTACAAAGTTTCAAAAAAGGTGCAAAGTCTTATTTTGTTTCAAAAAGTTTATCCATGATAAAAATTTCAAAGGGCACTTACCCTTCAGGAAAAATGCACTAGTAATTTCTATGACAGAAGTGCACAGCTCAATTTCTTTAGGGAAATTATTTAGATAAATTATCAAAAATAATTATCTCAATGAAGATAAAAGTGTTGAAGTCCAATTGTTTTGGGAAAAGTGCTCTGCTATTTTAGAGAAATTATTTTAGACATTTTGTTTGAGACAATTATGCCAATAAAGAAAAGGGTTGAAGACTCATTTATATTAGGTAAATTACATGTAAAAAAAGCCTAAAGGAATTAATAGTGTCAAACATTTTGTTCATGGAAAAAGGCCTAAATGTGCTCTTAATTTTGGAGAGATTATTGTGGGGATGCAGGAAACAAGAATCCCAAAATAGGAACACCAAAGATATAAGTTTCCTAGAACAAAAGTCCTATGACAAAAAGGCCAAAAACTAAGAATTATTGTAGAATACTTATCCTGGTAAAATTGATGCCAAGACAAAGAGCTTATAGACCAAATTACCAAATATAAAAGCTCCAAAAGAATTTTCCTGAATTACATAAGTGTGATGATCTCATGGACATTTTTTAACAAGTGCATGGATGTTAACTTTAAGCTATAGAAACTAGCCATTGGAGTTTAAATATTCCAAGATAATCATGTAAGAATCAATTTTAGGCCCTATAAAGTAGCCATTTGAGTTCAAATAGAGGCAAATATATGGTGTGCATTAACACAGATCAAGATGATCTAATAGTGCATGATCAAATCTGAATAGGTGTAGGAACCTAGGACTAGCATAGGCCTGACAAGTGTCAAGCTCACAAGGCATGATTAAAAGTTTGAACATGTTCCAAAGATCCAATGAAGCAAATAGATAATTGATAGTTTAATGGGTCTTGAGATCTAATGAGATGCTACCACATGGCATGATAGCACTCAATGTAATAGAGACTATTTACAAGGGACATAGAAAGCTCATGAGGATACCAAGTGGCATGGCATTAGGGTTGAGTGCAAATAGTATCCGATGATGTTCTACCCCTTAGATCATGATCTGATGGATCTCATTCACCCATCCAATCAAAATTTGATGGCAATAAAAGAGTAAAATTAGTCCAAGATTTTCTACGGAGATGTAAGGAGGACAAGTGTCAATCCCTTGATGAGAAAAAAAGCAAATCAATAGTTTGTAGTCGATTATGCATCCAGTAGATCGATGATGTAAATGAGAGCAGACTTTTCAAAGGGAAACAAGGAAATATAACCTAAGTTATACATTTTTCATCTACTTCACTTATCTGAGCTCCTCCATGGGAAATATATTTCAAGATTACAAGATCAAAGTGGGACACTCCAAGGAAGATATTTAATTAGTCATGAATCAATAATATTCTCAATCCATTAGCATGAGGTAATGGGCTTTATTTGGCATGCATAGGAGAAGGGAAGTTGTCCAGAAGATTCCATATTTACCATCTATTAATAGAAAATAATCTTCAAGTAGTTTCACATAAAGACAAATGGTTTGTTTTCTTCCACCATGAATACTCTTCTTCCAACTCATGGAAATGGGATGTCCAACCAAGAAATCAAGGAGTTTGTTACAAATCTCCATCATTCCTTGCAAAGGCAATTTCAACAATCATTTTCCTTGCAGTTACATGAAGATTTTAGGCATAGCAAGGGAATATGTTCTATCTAGGAGCATCTTGGTAGGTCTTTATCACTTGAAGATTTGAAATGGGTAAAAAATGTATAAATAGAAGGCTTGTATTCTATTTAAGAGGTTATTTTCCCATTGTGTTAGTCATTGTGTTATTCTATGTCTTCCTTAGTATAGGCTCTTATAAATTTTGGGATCACTACTATGTGCATTTTATCTTTCTTTCTAAGGTAGTTGCATATGTACAAACATTATAAATCTCTAAGAGCATCTCTATGTGTCTCCCCTATCCAACATGGAGAAAATCTACCATGCTTGTCCCCATAGCAACATTTTAAAACATTGGTGTATATAAGATTTTTCTTTCAAGTTAATGAAAATGCATGTGGTTCTTTGTTGTTTTCTATTGAAGAAGTGTAATAATATATTTTACAAATGTTTTTGATTATATATCTCATTCTCTTCTTATTATTGGTTGTCATCTTGGGCTTAGAACTAGATTATAAATCCTTTTATGTGTTATATTTAGAAATATGTTGTATAACTTGTTAAGGCACCCTAGGTTTATGGATTCAATGGGAAAAGGCAAATCACTCATGGTAGTTCCATTAGCTAGAATTTAATTTTTCTTCATCTTTACAATAGGTGATGTCATGAATGTTGAAAGAATCCTTGTTATTTGAAGACCACAAGCGTACCATCCTCCCTTTTTACAAATATCTAACTATCCTACCCTACCCTACCTTATAAATAATACACCTAGATGCATATCATAAGTGTTATTTTCCTATATATGCATAACTATTTTATACTTGACATGTGTTTGTGCTTTGTGATTTGAAGTCCAGCATTGAAATCTTTTATTTAACCCCTATGTTGTTGAATATTCTTTTGAATGAAGATTGCAGTCATAATTTCATATATCTTTAGTAGCTTTTATATGACTTAGAGAATTTGTGCATTTTGTTTGAAAACCCTTCACAAGTGAGGTGTGTAAACTTGGTTATTCCCTAGTCATATTTATTCTTTGTGCCAAGAATCCCCATGGAGATTGAATTGTAGAATCTCTCTATGTGAGAAAGCTACTCCATAGGTCCTCTCACCTTAGTTTAGGCAAAGCCAAAAGTAGAAGGAAGCTGACAATACCCTTTGTAGGTGCCTCTCAGTCATTTTATATATTTTGTCTAATCTAGATAAAGAACCCTTCCCTAGATACAATGACATTCTAGTGGGTTTTCCATCTTTGTTTGCCATTTTCTTCAAGTGTGCAAGGCTCAGTGTATAAGGTGTACAATTGGGAAACAAGTGGTACATGGTTGAAGAACAAAATAAAGGGTATCTCTAAGCTCTTAAATAATTTTATAGATCAAATTTCAATAAAGAGATATATGATATGATAAGCCTCTTCAACTGAGTAGTAGGTAACAAGACTACTAAGCATCATCTATAATAGGCAAGAAAGTGAGGCTATTCACCAAAAACAAGTCAATGTGGAAGAAACCAATACTTTATACATGACATCCTAGTTTGTGTATTCATTAGCAACCCAAAGAGTATCCCTGATCTCACTCAGCTAATAGGCATTGATGCATCTAACAAGGTATATAAATTGTATTCTTCATTGACCTACGAGCATAGCAATAATCATTTAAGATGTGTTAACAATGCTTTCACAATAAGAATAGTATAGGCATTGTAGGAGGATTAGGGAAAGAGGATTTATGATGAAGCAGTCAACTTAATTTCACAATATGGTAGTTACTTCATTCATTTCTATAAATTATCTTACATGAGAGTTAGGGGATGGGAGGGTTTGCCCTTATAGTTACCAAAGTTGGGGAATAATAAAATAATATTGATTAAATTTTGTATACAATTGGCTAAAGTGCAAATTTTTATACCCAACATACCCCATTCCTAAAAATTTTCAAATAGGGGCCCATTTTTGCTTGAAAATAACTAGTTGTAATGAGGAAATCATTTGTTGGTGTTCAATAATTCTCAATAAGATGGAATTTTCCAAATTCTTTATGCCCAAATTCCTTGTTAAGAATATGTTTATATTAATGCTAATAAAATTTCATTATCTTAGTTATCCAAGTTTTTCTTATTTTTCTTGTTCAAGATAACCTGTTAATGGCTTTTAGGAATTTTATTAAATTTAGTCTTTTTGAATTTTTGTGGGAGATTACAGATTAAAATTAATAAGTTTCAAACTTAGGTAATTTTAAACTCTACTTGTTTTGTACTCCTTGGATGAGTCTTTAGCACTTCTTATCTTTAGTGTTTTTGTTCAATATTTGCAAAAGTTTCATAAGTATGCAAGTTCTCTAAAGTTATATGACATTCCTACCTTCAAGACTTTTATTCGATACATAAATCCTTTGGAACTTTCGCCCTTCAAATCTTTTATATGTCAGGTATCTTTTACTAACTTAGACATCTTGGAGCTTCATTACCTTCTACTTTTGTTAGTCCTTTTTTAACTTGGAAAAATTTTAAACTTTAATCTTGAAATAAATCAATGCCACATGGTAACATCTTGATAATTCATGGCTATTCAAATACTTAACAACTTTTTAAATATTCTTGAGTAATATGGACACTGAGATGTTTCTAGGTGTCATAATCCTACTCAACCAATGACTGATAAGATCAAATTTTCAATATATAGAATGTATGGGTAAGTGGAGTAGTGAAATTCATCCATGTGTCACAATCTCATAAGCCCACTACTATAAAAACATTCTAAAATTTTATAAGTCTTTCAGGCAAGTGGAAAAGTGACAGTCATCCACATGTCATAATCTCGCTCACCTAGACCCTCATAAAAATCAAACAAGGGTAGGACACTTCCATATAAGTAGGGAAGTGATAGTCATCCATGTGTCATAATCCCTCTCACTTGGATCCTACACAAAAATTAAGGACGGTACAATACTTTTAGGCAAGTAGAGCCCTAGGATGTTACCAAGTATCACCATCCCATAGACCTAAAGTAGTAAAATCCAAAGGGTAAGATAGAAAGGAATTGGGAAGCAGTGAAGAAGTAAAATTTCACCATCTGCCCCTAATATGACATGATGGTCAGGTAATAGAGATGAAATGCTAATGAAAGAAGTGGGAAGTCACAAGTGTCAAATGAAATGTGATAAAACACTCAGGGCTAATAAGGGAAAAGCCATCTGGTAGTAAAGATCATAGATGATGCATCACAAAGAAAATTAAAAATATGAAAATAGGCAAAGGCAAAAAAGGAACCAAGGCTATTAAATCTATTAATCCCCATGAATTGGCTAGATAAATGCATTCAATTCATAGAGCTAGCAAATCCAAAAGGTAATATATTCAATTAACCACATCAACTACAATCACATTACCATCAAATTAACAGTTGTAAATGTGAAATAAAGCTCTAGCCTAAATAAATAGTATTCACATAGTTCTAGAGAACTAGAGCTCTAGTGCATAGTAATGGATTCCACTTCATAGCTTCTAACTCCCCCTATACATATTCCATTATAGGGTCCAAGTAATAAATAGATACAAATTTTTATGAAGTAGCTCACAATCATGACTTCAAGTACTACACGGATACATTGGAATAAGTTGAAGTAGCATAGCCCTATTACCCCAAGAAGCAATTTTCAAGCTTCACACAAAGATATAAACAAGACCTAGTGGCAATCAAATTAGTGAGCTTACATAACATAGAAAAAAAGCTAGAGGTAATGCCCTACATTATCCTATTTTATGATTTGTTTACATATGGTACATTTTATAGAAAAAAATTGCATGTCTATCAGAGCAGCACACCATTGGCCTATGTTAGTGGCCATGCCTTTGAGAAATATTACTGAATCCCTTACCTAGAGGTAACCTATAACCAATCCCTAGTCAACTAATGGATATCTGTAAATAATATGACCAATAAGTTGTAAGAATAGGCGAATGACCCAACCACCTTCAAGGTCAAGGGACTCATCTCTTCCATCTCAATTTCCAATTTTAGGATAGGAATTAGGATTACCATGGCCCTATTTAAAAAAATCTAAGATTTATTAATTATAACCTATGTTAATGAGGTTTAGATTTCCCTACTAGAAACCATCCTCACCTCCACCAAGGTCATTTCCATTCGATAAATAATCAGTGTTAATTTGACCCACTAAAATAGTAGCTCAAACAACTAGCCAGATGGCAATTTTTATATCATGTCTTATCTAGTAGATGATATAACTAGAATAGTCTATTTAGCTTTCAAAGAAACCTTATGAACCCTCTCTTGAATATCCCAAGAGTATAATTCATGATTAATTTAATATTCTTCACATCCACAAATTCACAAAGAACTTGACTAAGCTAATAGAGACCTTTTATCCAATGGCATGTCAATCTATTTATGGTAAGGATATATCATTATTTTCTAACCATATCAGAAGAATGATTAGAAATATTGGTAACTATTGGTTTTACCCATACTACACAATCATCATAATAGAGGGAACTAAGGCCCTTCCCATGTATCTTCCTTGGTTGGTACTAGATAATGTAGTAGAATAAGAAATTGTAGCTCAATTGGTTGATTCCATAAATGTCCATTTAAGGAATTCCAAACATTGATAAATCCACCCAATTCCTATCAGCATTGTTTGGATTCAATATATTAAGTGGTAATATTTCCATCTGGTGGGCGAGATTAAAACATCCTATTATTTGAAATGGGAACCCTATAGGCAATGGGATCTAATAAAAGGGGTCAAGAACCACCTAGATAGATTTAGAGCTAGGGTGAAAATTGATTATGGCCATGTGTCATTTCCATGTGATGAGATGTTCTTAGATGCTTTGAATGATACAGGAGTTCATACTCAAATCAACAAGGTAAATATGTTGATGGTGCTAGCTAAGTATATTCATTATGATCTAAATACCACCAAGGAGGATGATCAAATAATTGATAAATAGCATTAGGATTTAAATTTCCCTTTAAGACCCCTCTCACAAGTTAAAATTCAAGAACAAGAGTAGGATGGTCCATCTGGATAATATTCTATTGGGAGTGAACAAGGAATCACCCAAAGGTCTCCTTAGCATCCCATCCCAATGGTCACCCTTATAAAATCCACCATATTGTCCACTCCCCCTGACCTGACTACCACTTCATTAAGTATTATAAGCATAGCTCAGCCTAGTAAACCATTTTATATGTTACCTTTTTCTTCCACTCACTATAGCATAAGTGAATCTCCTATCTTTCCTCTTCCTAGTTTTTGGTTTAAATCTATTTCCATCCCCAGTACAAACTATTACATCATAATCTCTATCAACTTATCCATCCCATGCACTGATGTATACTTCCATAGGTTCCCCTCTAACAACCAATTCTACCATTACATCATCACCACCCATTACCCCTTTGGTTTCACTTATTGCTACTTCCCCATTTTTAACAAAATTTACTAATCCTACCAGGACGTCTCTTATGTACTAGAGAAATTAGAAGGGTCTATTAGTTTCTCCCCTGGGCACTCTAATAGAGGGAACCTTAGAGGAAAATTTAGGAGAAGAAAAGGATAAAAGAAAAGGCTCTAAGGAATCAAAACCCTTATAAATCTTGGATAATGAAGAAGAATGGAAATTAAAATTTGTGGAAAGAGAATGGTATATAGAGGAAGAATGGGAGGATAATATAGAGACATCATTATCTAAAACCATCAGTGAGACCACAAAAAGTGACCCTGATGATGAATGGTTATCAAAGGAAGATAAATTAGGAGACTCTAAAGTTTTTAAGACTAGTTTAGTCATAATTGAACTAATTAGAGTCCAAGTGAAGATAAGGGAGATGAATAAGAGTCTAAACCTCTATCTTCTACATAAGGGTAGTCAGTGAATATATCTCTAGCCTTAGCACCTCCTAGCACAACAATGGTAACTATGATGATAATCTCCCATATTAATATTACATAAAGGGTGAGTACAAAAGCTTTTCAATCCTCATCTTTTACAATAACTAATTTTATCTTAGTTTTATATCATATATTCCTCATGTTTTGGATTCTTTGACCCCAACAAATAAGGCCCAAGAAACTATAGGGTTAGTTTTGTAAATACTAACCCCTACCCCCATAATTTAGGATGTGTCACTCCTATCCAAAACTCAAATAGACCTATTGGGGATAATCATCCATCTATAACTTATTATTTTCAAAACTTTTTCAATACCCATCCTACTTATTCATTTTTTGTTTACCTCTATCCCTCAGTCCTCTGGACCCAATAAATAGGTGCGCTTTGAGAATTTAGTCTTTTCTACCAACTTTGATTCCCCAATCACTCCTCCCTAGCCATCCACCCATGAACCTTTCAATTGGCCAAGTGGCCTAGGTATAGACTACCACTTTTACATTAATAAATGGGTTGGAGAAAGGAAAGTTGATAATTGATACAGTGGTCCTAAAGAAGTTCATTGGGTAGAGGAAGGATAATCCCCCCTTTCCCCACATAGAAATATATTATCCTAAGCCCATGGTTCCCCTTGGGTAGTCTCCATCTTCCACTCCTATAGAATAGGCAAAACATTCACAACTAGTCGCCTTGAATATTATTAAATGGATCTAGAAGATGCAATAATCAGAGGTAGGCAAGCAGAACTTGGTCATTGTGGAGCAGCCCATAGTAAAGTTTCATTTTAGTAAGGAAACTAATATTATGATAAAGATAAAAAATAAAAACCATAATGGTCGAAGGTTATTAGGTGGAGTTAAAGCAAAGATAATATGTGTTTCAATTAACAAAAAAATGTAGAGATCTCCCCTCTAACTTGGGAGGTCATATGGAAGACCCTATACTTTTGTAGACTATGTAGAGGGAGTAATAAAGGAATTTTTTAGGGGTTATGATCAACTATGGAGGCCCTCAATAAAAAGAGCACCATTCATCCTCTAAGGGACCTCATAGGTAGTGTGTATGGAGCAGACCAAAAGCTATATAATATCCTCCAATTAATAAGATATGTAAATAATAATCACATCCTAAATGGGGGATGTCTCATCCCTTATAGAGGACCTAAAGAAGATGGAGTCCAAGTTTTATTTTCTTGGTCGAGTAGCTAGGGACAAGACCTAAAACCATCTAAACCTAATAACTATCATGGGTGCTATGTGGGTCTAAACAATGTGTCCACTAGAAGAGATAGCTTGATTGAATACCATTAAGAGATGCAAAATTTAGTACAAAATCTCATTAGTTATGAGGGGCAATCCATCATAATTCTGGGGTAAATGAGAGATAATGGTGTATGTAACCAAATAAGATAATTGGTCCTTAAGACCATATTTGAATACCTCCTCCAGACAGCAACAAATACTTTTAGAGTAGAGGTAAAGGGAAAAATATATAAGACCCATGATGACTTGTAATATTTGATAAATTTTTATAGAAGCAAGGTCCTTGGTACAGAGACTTTTTATGTGGAGATTGGGGTTGCATTGAAATCACACAAAAAATTTAATGGACAAGCTCCCCTAGCTCTTCAAGAGACCCCTATTGGATTTTAGGATGATCAAAACATATTTTCAAGTGATCCATGCTTTCTACTTACAACTTTAAGAAATTAAGTGGGCTTATCAAGCCACATCACCCCCACTGGCCATCTCAACTACATGATCATATTCAATGGTTGGGCCTACTATTACAACAACTTCAACTACAATAATAATGACAACTATCATCACCCAAGCATGATCAAGTGTAATTGCCTCATCTTAGGCAAGTTCTTTTTATTATCTTCTATTAGAATTGTAAATTACAAGTTTATTTTAATAGTCTTCGTATCTCTTGTAAGCTATCAACATCATCTTATATCGTGTGTCATGCCCACCCCCTTCATGAGATATTTTTAAATGGGATGTAAAATTAAAAAATGGCTTGAGTAATGAGGTTCCCCCATCCCAAGCCTATATATACATGTATCTCTTTGAATTCATAAGGGAAGATAAATTTTGATACTCAATATAGATAGAGACCTTCCAGTTGTTCTAAAAATTTGTGTTGCATGAATCATTCTCTCTCTTTCATATCTATGTTATATTTGTTGATGCTTAAAATTGTGCTTGATTCTAATCAACAACAATGGGAAGTTTCAAGCTATGGTATATTATGGCTTGAAACAACCTCCAAATTTTAGAGAAGCGGGTCTCTCATTTTGTATCAAGTGTGGGGAAAAGGGTAGAAAATTAAATAGAAATGCAAATGCAGGAAATGAAACCTAACTATGGTGATGTGCCTGAGTGTAATTTTGATCCTAATCTTGAGAACAATGAGACTATATGTAGGATTCATTTACATTTAAGAGCAAACAAGTGCATGATCAATGTAAATGATTGAAATAATAGAAATAGAGGCTCACAATAGAGACTTATTTTGCTAAGATATAGAAAATGTCAATAAAGGCATAGGGTTCAATATTCTTATAAGAATCTTCCAATCACATAAGAGGCATAGAAACACGTACAGTTATGTAGAACTTCTGACTCAAGAAAATGAGACAAAAGCAAATGACATTCCTAATCACAACTCTAGAAAATCTATATTCTAGACTACTTTTGCAAATGACACAAAAAATATCAACAAAGGCATAGAGTCCAATCTTCTTAATTCTTTTAGCCACATAAAAGGCACAGAAACATGCACAGTTACATCAACTTTTAAACTCAAGAAAATGAGACAAAAGAAAATGATATTACTTAGTCACAAACTCTAGAAAATCTAAACTTTTTACCCTCCCTCCTCTTTTTATATCTTGTCCCCTATTTTATAGACTCAAATTTTATAGATAAAATAGTGCGGCATTCAGTGCATTCAATGCCTTGGATGTATCCTGGTCTTATCGAGAAGGGCCATGCTAGAGCAAGGCAGCTACCCTATTTGTGGCATGTCGATTCATGACTAATACCTCCTTATGTGCCTGAATTTCCTCATTCCATCACCTTCTTAGCTGTGCAACTATCCATTCTCCTCTACTTACAAGGGACAAATAGATGACCCCTTTTAATGTTTATAGGCCCCAAAAATATACCTGATGAACTACTCCACCTACCAAAAATAACTCCCACTGAGTTCACCCCTAGCTCTCTTACTAAAACAGATACACAGAACACTCTATCATGTTGAAATGGAAGAGGACACTTAGTCAATTCCCTAAAAATCTTCTTATTACTTAGAAGGCACTAGAGAATGACACTTGGCACTTTCTACCTGATTTATCAAAGACATGCAGCTCTTTTCACTTTCCCTTTAGATATGTTATAGAATTATTCAAGGCACATTTTAGGCTCCTACAGATGGTGACACCTGACAGCTTCCACAGACCTTTGAAATACCACCTGAGACCCACAACAATTTTTATTCAGTAATGAAGCTTGAAGATGATCTCTCAAAAGTTGACACATGGTGGCCTCTGCTATTCTTGGGAAGATATGTGGCATCTTTCACTTCTCCTACTAGGGGTATATGGCATCTTTCACTTCTTTTAAGAATGGAGTAGAAAGGGGCTCAAAAAGTGACACTTGGCAGCCTTTGCTATTCTTCGGCACTTAAACAAAATGAAATGATGCCTTTCTACCTTCCAAAAAGGTACTTGACCCCTTTAGTTTTTGGGACACTCCCTTGAACTACCTTATGAACCAAAATGGTTCAATGGTTCAATGGTTCAACACTACATGCCATTTACACATTAACTGAGGTATTGAACCAAAAATGTTGAACCCAGGCATTGAACTGACTGTCTCTCAGATGCCGACACGTGATGACTTCCACTTTCCTCTAAAAAAGTAGTCCAGGACCTTTCACAACTGCCACCTGGTGCTTTCTGCTTCTTCTTGCTACTTAGCTTGTTGAAAACCTTTGCCAAAAAATAGAATGAAATGTGGGTGTTGATATGAGACACAGATGCCAACACGTGATGCATCCTGCTAAGTTGTTATTGGATACATGGCATGTTTTGCAACTCTCTTGAAAGTTAGGAAAGGTGATTTGAATGACTCCACTTGGCTAGAACTCGTGCTAAAACTATGCCACTTGGCAGCTTCCACTACCCTTCAACACTTAGATGTAAAATGAATCAAAAGAAATAAACCCATGCTCTATTTCAAAACTTCTACAACCACGACCAAGGTATGTGGGAATAAAACTGCAATGCATGACTGAGAATCAGAATGCAATGTAGAGTAAAAATTTACTCTACAGTTATTGGCAACCCCCAAGACTTTTGAGCCTTCTCAAAAAGAAAACTCCGCCTTTCACTAGATCAAAATTATGAAATTTATAGCTTCAAAAGAGCCATTGACATGTGTTTAAAACACTTATTTAAAAGAAAAGTGGGAAAACAACAAAAAAAACAATGTGAGAAAGGGAAGTAATTTAACTATAATACATTAGAGACCCAAGTTAATTGAAATGCTTCAAATAGATTTTATTTATAGGAATCTATTCAGGTTCTCCTTCCATCTATTCCAACTCGAATGAATTCTTCCGCTTGCATGCACAAATTTTATACAGGCCAGTCCATAATGCTTCAAATTTGGTATGCTGACCCAGCTTGGTGGCTCTTGCATCCCATTTCAAAATAATTGAGCCTACTTAAAAATTAGGATTCAAAGTCCTTTTATCAAAACAATTCTTAACCATTCCTTGATGCTTAATCAATGAATCATGGGCTATATCCCTCTTTTCTTGAACTTCTAAAATTTCTGTGAGTCTGACCTGCATGGGGCCATTTTCTTCAATTTCAATTTGTTTGATCAGCTAGAGAGCAGGGATTTCTAAGCTTAGGGGAATCACAATAGACTTTCCATATACCAATTCATATGGGGACATTTTGATCACCTACTTAGGCATGATTTTATCATCCCATAGTGTTAGATTAAGCACTTTATGCCACTCTTTGTGATGATCATCCCCTACTCTTTTGATGAGTCTTATCAAGTTCCATTTGGTTGATTCTACCAGACCATTACCTTGAGGGTAATAGTTGATGAATTTTTTAGATATATTCCATGTTTTAAGGAAAATTCAAATACTTTAGACCCCAAGAATGCTTTAGCATTATCTAAAATTATGGTGTGAGGAGCCCCAAAGCGAGTAGTGATACTCCCTAGATAATCTAGGATCACATTCTTTGTTGCTTCCTTAAGTGGGACTGCCTCGATCCATCTAGTGAAATAGTCTATGGCAGTTAATATCCATTTATGACCCATACTAGACACTAGATTTATCATTCTAATGAAGTCAAGACCCCATTGAGAAAAAGGTTCATCCACAATTATAGGACTAAGGGGCATGGCTGCATTCCTCCTCATCCCCATATAATATTGGTAAGATTGACATTTTTTAACCAGCTGATAACAATCTACAAATAAAGTAGGCCAAAAATATCCTACCTCACTTATCTTTATGGCTGTGGTCTTTGCAAAAAAATGCCCCCTGATATTCCATGATGCATTTCGTGTAGTATTCTCTTAGTTTTAGCCTATTCCACACATCTTAACAATTTTCTATTATAATTTCTTCTAAAAAGGACTTGTTCAATTAAAACAAAATGAACTCCCTGTATCCTATAATATCTCTTCTTATTTTGAGGGAGTTATCTTAGATAAATCCCATTTTTCATAAAATGAATCCTACTTGTGACCCAGGATTCTTGATCAACCTCTTGTATTTTTAGCACCGTCTCCGTCTCTTCTTCTGAATCTACTTCCTCAGGTAATATCTTTTCAAGCTCTTGGGTTATATATTGGCACAGACCCCTGCCATTAATTAGCTTGGTGGGTCTGACCTCTACATCATATTCAAGGATCTTAGTGATCCAATTGGCTCTTTTCTCAGTAATTTCTCCCTCCATGATGTATTCCTTGACACTTGGGTGAGCTACAAGTATCAAAATTTTATTTCTTGATATCATATGCCTAAATTTCTTGAGGGATTTTACCATGGCATAGGCTTGTCTTTCCATAAAATTGTACTTGGTCTCATAATCCCTGAGAGTTCTTGAGAAAAAGGCTATTGGATGTTCCCCATCTAGCCTATCATTCTTTTGAGTCAAGACAACAACAATACTTGACTCTCCTCCATAGACATACATTACGAAGGGCTTGAAAAATCTAGATTTTTTAGCACTGGGGCTGCTGAGATAGCCTTCTTGACCTCTTCAAAGGCTTGCCTTCCTTTTGTAGTCCATTTGAAAACCAAGTCTTTCTTTAGCAAGAGTGTCACTGGTCTTACCAAGCCTGCAAAATAAGATATGAATCTACTGACAAAATTGATCTTCCCTAAAAAGGACTGAACTACCTTTTTATTTACTAGAAGAGGTAGGTTCATTATAGTTGTGATTCTCTCGAGATCTATAGAAACTCCTTCTTTATATACTATATGTCCCAACAATTTTCTCTAAGGTACAACAAAGATGCATTTCTTGGGATTCAATGATATCCCAAAATCCTGACATTTCTTTAAGATAGATTCTAAATGAACAAAATGATCATCAACATTTTTTGAAAATATAGTGAGGTCATCCAGATAGACTAGGATAATCTTATTTATAAGTTCCCCAAAGGCTATATCCATAGCTCTTTGAAAGGTGGCTCCTACATTTGACAGACCAAAAGGCATCTTAGCATATGCAAATGTTCCCCATTTGGTAGTAAAAGCAGTTTTGTACTGATCTTCATCAGCCACCCAAATCTAATTGTATCTAGAGAAACCATCTAGTAAATAAAACCTCTCTAATCTAGCCATAGTTTTTATAATTTTTTCCATGGAGGGTAAGGGATAGTGATCTTTCAAAGATGCTCTATTTAGATCTCTAAAATCTACACACAGTTTTACATCTCCATTCTTTTTCCTAACTGATACTAGATTTGATACCCAGATTGAGTGCTTGATTGGAAATATTATTTTGGAATCTAAAAGTTTTTGTAACTTATCTACCATTAGAGGCTTAATCCTTGGATTTAATGGCCTCTATTTCTGTCTGATGGGCTTAGACCCTTCAGTCAATTCTATTGTGTGCTAAATAATGTCTCTATTGTATCCATGAAGGTCTTCATAGCTCCAAGCTATGACTCTATCATATCTCTGACACAATTTGATTAGTCTTTTCTTCTCTTCTTGAGTTGCAGAATTCCCAACCTTTAGCCTTTTCCTATCACTCACCTCTATTTTAGAATAGTCTGTTTTGTCTACCTGGAACCTTTTATTTTCCAGGCTTACATCCTCTGGGTCAAACAAGTTTTCTAAGGTGATCAAGCCCTTGGGGAGCTTATTAGTCCTTAATTGTATGATCTGATCACCATATGCCTCTTCAATTTTGGTTTGCAACTAATCAGTAAACTCATTTGATTGTTGTAAGAAAGAGACTACCTGAGCATCATTTTCAAATACTTGTCAGTTCTCATCATTGTCTAGAATAGTCAGCCTCACTATAACTTTTACTGACTCATTGTTAATAAATAGGCTAGTTATTGGGTTAAACTGTGAGCCAATCTGGGCCATCCTATCAACTTCAAAATTTTGACTCCGAGGGACTATCTCAATATTGAAAGCTTCAAAATCTTCTATCAAATCCCAAATCCTATGTCTATAGGATCTCATTCTCACATTTTTTGCTATTGCCTTTTCCCTTATTTGCTTTACTACTAATTCTAAATCTCCTTTTAATTTTAGATTCTTTATTTCCTTTTTCTTGGATAATAGGAGCCCATGTACTAAAGATTCATACTCATCATCATTATTAGTGCAAGCAAATTAGAATCAGATAGCCCTTAAAATTTTATCACCGTTTGGAGCAGTAAGACAAATCCCTACTCCAGCACCATGTTTACTTCTAGCCCCATCAAAATTCAAAGTCTAGATCTCTAAATCTTGAGTAGTAGGTGCTTCTTCCCTTATAAAATTTGGGATTGCCTGGTCCTCATCAAAAATGACATATGTGCCTAAACCAAGAGAGTCATAGTTCCCATATGGGTCACTATGCATCATAGCCAACAACTGGCTATTTTCTTCTTCTTGATCATGCTCAGTCCAGTAGCCTAGCTCTTCAACAAAAATCCTTTATTCCTTATTTAACATAGCATGATCTACCTCTAATCTTATTTTTGGTTCATTGGTGATATGGTCTTTGGACATTGTTTTAGATAGTATTTTCATCTTCAAAACGTATCTAGTTCTCAGGATGAGGTGGGACCAGTCAAGAGACATATATCCTCTTATTTTTGTTGTAAACTCTCTGGATAAACATAAACCAAAAATAGGAGGTATATCTATGACTACTACATCTTGGTTGACAATTATGTTGGGACATGTGTATAATTGCAATGGGAGTTGTTTGATTCTCCCTACGGTTTGTACTGTTTTGCCATCTAGCTTCATAACTCCTTTTGCAAGGGGTTCATATTTTATTTTCAAAGCATCAGCTATTTACTTGGGCATCACTATAGTACTAGCTCCTAAATCTATCAATGCATTATCCAAGAGTTTCCTTCCAACTATCAGAGTTAAATAGAAGGGCTCTGGTTTGGATTTACTTACTTTCACCGCATCATTCACAAAGGCTATTGTCTTCAAAGGAACCGTACCTTTGAGTTTTTCTTTTCCAGTAGGTCCTTCCTTGGTGACAGTACCTTTGGGCACTACTTAACCTTGCAGAGCATCTTGTAACAGTGTCTTCTATTCAAGAATAGCCAATATATCCCATATTGATACCTAGGCTAGAGTCTTCTTTAATTGATCCACTACATTGATTGGTCCCAAAGATTGAGTTTTTTTGACATAAAGATACCTCATTTTTTCTTGAATCTGGGTAAGAATCCCCTAGTCTTGCACTAGCTGAGGCACTTCTTGTCTAATAGTAGCATTTCTTTGCCCTTGAGATGGAGGATTATTCTTGACTTGACCACTTACAATCTCAGGTTGCTCCACCATTCTCCTCTTTGATTTGGTGTAATAATCAAATTGCACCACTGGCCTTTGCGAGGTAGATGTTTCATTCAAGAAAACTACTTCTTCATCTTCAACCCATAAGAATAAAGCATGTTCTAGGGCTATTTCTTCCTCTTGTTGCAACGACATTCCTTGCATCTGAGCCACTAGGACTGAGTTTTGCATACCAAGAGACTGGTAGGCTTGACTATCACTAGTACTGGCAAACTAACCATCCATTCTTCTTTGTTTTGCCACCCTTTGTTGTAGATTACCCCTATCACAATCTCTAGGTGTATGAGCATTGTTGCAAGGGAAAAACTAGGCATTAGTATCATCTACATAATTATTCTATCTTGGAACCATCTCCCTATTTGAGTTGGGAGGAATGGTCTGTGAGGGTGTGGGAACTGTAACTAATTGATTCACTAGTTAATGGTTCATTTGTTTTGGAGGACCCTGATATTGGTTTCGTTGGGATGAAAACCTATTTCCTTGATTGCCTTGATAAGGAGGCTTAGGGAAAGTATTTTGTTGTCTCTTTATATTGATCAGCTCATTGGAAAATGTCCTTAGGATATTCTTGATATCATCCATCTCAGATGACTGAGTAGGGACAAGTTCTTTCACAGATGATGGAGGGTAAGTATACATAGACACAAGTGGGCTTATATATTTAGGAACTTCTTGAGGTAATGGTAAGGAAATTTTTGGGAACATGGCCATGGGAGGCCTTGGAGGTAACTTTCTAGCATCTATTAAGTGATTCTTGGCTCTGACTGCATATTCATAAGCCTCTGGCAAAGTGTGTCCTCCAAGTGACTAAATCATAACAGATATATCTAAATTTAAAGCCTTGAGATAAAATACTATGGCCATACCTAGTAGTGGTCTAGATGTAGTATGGATTCTATCACAAGTTTTTTGAAATCTGGTGTTGAAGTTAGTCATGTCCTCTTGTGGTCACCTTTGAATGGTGATTAACTGTTGTAACAAAGAAGACTTATCACCCTTCTCTGCAAATCTTTCAAAAAACAAATCTCTAACCTGGTCCCATGTAGATATGGTATTAGGGGTTAAATATCAATACCATTCTAAAACCTTCCCTTTAAAAGAAGCTGCTAATAACCTTATGGCCACATTTTACTGTGTGACAACATGTATGGCACAGACATCTGATACATCTTGAAGATGTTCTGCAGGTGTTTTAGAGTCTTGCCCACTAAACTTGGGTAGAGCTTTTAGAGCATTTACTGGGATAGGATTCCAAATGGCTGGTGATGTTGGGAGGATTAAGGGACTACCAGTGTTCTAACTTGCATAATTTATTAGGGGTATGGGGAATCCCATATTTGGTATTGGTGCAAACTGGTTAGCTCTTCTCCTTGGACTTGTTACCAAAGGTGGAAAAAAATACCTAGATTTGTAGCAGATTGTAATATGGTGACTGGTCCACAACTCCAACTCCACATAGCTCTCTGGTTCATACGGTCTTGAAAGAAACTTCAAGATTGGTCCCATCAGGCATGCCAAAAACTATTGATGCTTAAAATTGTGCTTGATTCTAATCAACAACAATGGGAAGTTTCAAGCTGTGGGATATTGCGGCTTGAAACAACCTCCAGATTTTAGAGAAGTTGGTCTCTTATTTTGTATCAAGTTTGGGGAAAAGGGTAGAAAATTAAACAAAAATGCAAATGTAGGAAATGAAACCTAACTATGGTGATGCACCTGAGTGTAATTTTGATCCTAGTTTTTTGCATAGTGAGACTATATGTAGGATTCATTTACATTTAAGAGAAAACAAGTGCATGATCAATGTAAAAGATTGAAATAATAGAAATAGAGGTTCATAATAGAGACTTCTTTTGCTGAGATATAGAAAATGTCAACAAAGGTATAGGGTTCAATCTTCTTATAAAAATCTTCCAATCACATAAGAGGCATAGAAACACGTATAGTTATGTAGAACTTTTGACTTAAGAAAATGAGATAAAAGCAAATGACATTCCTAATCACAACTCTATAAAATCTACAGTCTAGACTACTTTTGCAAATGACATAGAAAATATCAACAAAGGCATAGAGTCCAATCTTCTTAATTCTTTCAGCCACATAAAAGGCATAAAAACATGCACAGTTACATCAAATTTTCAACTCAAGAAAATGAGACAAAAGCAAATGATATTACTTAGTCACAAACTCTAAAAAATCTAAACTTTCTACCCTCCCTCCTCTTTTTATATCTTGTCCCCCCTTTTATAGCCTCAGATTTTATAGACAAAATAGTGCAGCATTCGACACATTCAATGCCTTAGATGTATCTTGGTTTTATCAGGAAGGGCCATGTTGGAGCAAGGTAGCTGCCCTATCTGTGGCATGTCAATTCATGACTAGTACCTCCTTTTGTGCTTGAATTTCCTCATTCCATCACTTGCTTAGCCATGCAACTATCTATTCTCCTCCACTTATAGGGGACAAACAGACAACCCCTTTTAATGTTTGCAAGCCCCAAAAAATCTACCTAGTGAACTGCTCCACCTACCAGAAATAACTCCCGTTGAGTTCACCCCTAGCTCACTTGTTGAAATAGATACACAAAACACTCTATCTTGTTGAAATGGAAGAGGACACTTAGTCAATTCCTTGAAAATCTTTTTATTACTTAGAAGGCACCGAAGAACGACACTTGGCACTTTCTGCCTGATTTATCGAAGACACATGGCTCTTTCCACTTTTCCTTTAGCTATGCTATAAAATTATTTGGGGCACATATTAGGCTCCTATGGATGGTAACACCTGGCAGCTTCTACAGACCTTTGAAATAACACCCAGGACCCACCATAATTTTTATTCAATAATGAATCTTGAAGATGATCTCTCAGAAGTTGACACATGGTGGCCTCCACTATTCTTGGGAAGATACGTGGCATCTTTTGTTTCTCCTATTAGGGGTATGTGGCGTCTTCCACTTCTTTCAGGAATGGAGTAGAAAGGGGCTCAGAAAGTGACACTTGGCGGCCTCCACTATTCTTTGGCACTTAAACAAAATGAAATGATGCCTTTCTACCTTCCAAAAAGGTGCTTGACCCCTTTGGTTTTAGGGACACTCCCTTGAATTGCCCGATGAACCAAAATGGTTCAATATTTCAATGGTTCAACATTGCACACCATTTACACATTAACCAAGGTATTGAACCAAAAACATTGAACTAAGGCATTGAACCCAAGCATTGAACCGACTATCTCTCAGATGTCAACATGTGGTGACTTCCACTTTTCTCTAAAAAATTAGTCCAAGACCTTCCACGACTGCCACCTGGCACTTTTTGCTTCTTCTTACTACTTAGCTTGTTTAAAACCTTTGCCAAAAAATAGAATGAAATGCGGGTGTCGATATGAGACATGGATGTCGACACGTGATGCATCTCACTGAGTTGCTATTGGATACGTGGCATGTTCTGCAACTCTCTTAAAAGTTAGGAAAGGTGACTCAGACGAGTCCACTTGGCTAGAACCCGTGCTCAAACTATGCCACTTGGCAGCTTCCACTTCCCTTCGACACTTAGATGAAAAATGAATCAAAATAAATAAACCTGTGCTCTGTTTCAAAACTTATGTTGCCACGACCAAGGTATGCAGGAACAAAACTGTAGTGCATGACTAAGAATCAGAATGCAACGTAGAGTAAAAATTTACTCTATAATATTATTTATGCATTTTTATCTAACTAATAACTTAATATTTTTTAATATATGTGATAGGAATTTCAAGTAACTTATAATCAATTAATAAGGTTTTATCAATTGGAATGTATAGTAGCAATTTAGGTTGATAGATCTTGTTTTTTAGTAACAAGCTATATAAGTTACTCTTTGCAATTTGTATAGAGACACCATTTGATGCAAATTCCTAGAATGAACCATAGTTAGTCAAAGATGCTCTTTGGTATTAGCTATAATCTTGAATTTAATATATGCTATAATAGTTTTGATAACAAGCAAACTTTAATTAATAACTCAAAAGTCAACTACATTGTATCCCTCAGACCTTTTCACTATGTTTGTCAGTTCTATGTGATAAAGAAACAATCTAAAAGCATTAGTTCTTTGGCATTTGTCCTTATCCTAGAGCTAGTTAGAAAGGATTCATATTCTTTGTTTGAAAACCTTCTTTTTTTCCTTGCCTTTCCCTTCTTTTTATGGTATATTTGAATTATACCCACCCTAGGATAAATTAATCTCCATCACCAATCCACTCAACCCAAGTATATCTAGGATCCATATCCATATCTAAACCATCTAGGTTAATAGTTTCATTACTCATATCTATTCCACCACTGGTCACTGCAAGACCCAACACCTGTAACTGGTACTCTGAAGTGAAGTTAACCTTCATTAAGATCCTAAAATGTTAGAGGTTACCAAGTAAATGTTTTTTGGTGTCTATAAAACCTAGGACAACATAATATCATGCTATAAGGAGGGCCTACTTTCATTATCTTGATGTAAATATCTCTTGAGTTATATTGGATATATCTAAAAGATTAATCAGATATACATTTAGAAATATCCTACTACATCCACCATTATAGACCTATAAAAAATTTAGGTTAGACAAAAGTGTTTTTAGAAGATCTCAAACTCAATCATATTTCCCAAATAGATGACCACTCCCATATCTAATATCCCATCCTTGGTTAACAGGTTATACCTTTAATATTCTAGAGGATGTTCATCGTTTACCCAAAAATATCAAGAAATATTTTCCTACCTTTTCTCCCTCTGAGGGTAGGACCATTGACGAACATGTGAAATATTTTAGTAATACTTTAATATTATTAAATTTATTCTGTGAGGATGTATCTTTTTGGTTCTTCCATTTTATGCTACAAGATGTCACCTATGACTAGTTTTTTAATATCATCAAAGGCTCAATCAAATCCTAGACTGACTGTCAGACCACCTTTTTAGGATAGTTTATCTAAGTCACTAGCCCTAGTATCGATTACCAACTCTTTGTTAAAATGAAAAGGGAACCTAATGAACCCATAAGAGTGTTTAATGAAAGATTCTATAAAATGTATAACTAGATAAATAATGCATATAAGCAAAATGTTGTACTAGCTCTTGAGATGTACAAAAATTCTCTAGATCCCTTGATTGTAGTGTTTGTACATAAGACAATTAATGTCGTAGACTTGACCTAGTTATATGATGAGGCTATAGAGGTTGACAAAAAAATTAACCCTCAGTCACAAGGCTTGGAAAGAGCAAATGCTTATCAAGCCTATCTAATGTTAAATATAGTCTTAAATGTTGGTACCCAACAAAAATGTAGTGGTTTAAAATGTAGCATAAAAAACATAGTAAGGATAAAATTTAGAGAGGATAAAACATCATAGTAATAAAACATATTAAAGGACATGATCACATAGAATATGACACAATTTTCAACTGAAGGTCAAAACTCATGAAATCACATTTTCTTCTGTTATTTTACTTGTGGATTTGGTACATTACTTTTTCACCATGAAATGTTAAACACTATCACCAAAATGAACTAGACAACAAATAAACAATGTGTTAATCACTAAAATGTCCCAATTATGCTCCTCTCTATATTTTTGTGACATTACCAATACCATTACATTTTTTCCTCACTACATTTTATCCTCACAATGTTTTATCATGCTACATTTTTGTCATACTATGTTTTTACCACTATATTTTTTTATGCTATGTTATCACACAGAACCCAAATGCTAACCAAAATGCTATGGCTCATAATCAAATCTAGACCCATATGTAGTTACCCTTGTCTAACATTGCACCTAACCAGAGTCTAATTTTCTTGAATAATCTAGTCCAAGAAACTAATCATCATAGATTTCAAGCTTTAATCCCAATCAATACTTCCACCACCCAAGGCACTATTTTTAATTCCAATAAAGCTAAGATGGACTCCATTCAGAGGATGGTACAAAATTGAAGTAAGGAATTATTGACTATGCACCAAGCTTATGGGAAATACTAGTAGCCAGAACACCATTCAGAGCTTTGGTTACCAAAGATACAATAATCCCTTCAAAAGATAAGGTAACAATACCTATCAGCTATATAATAATAATCTATAGATGAACATCTTAGAGGCATATTTTCCTAATTGGTGTAGAGTTCACAGCACATCCAAATATGGAGAACTAAATTATGAAGAATTTATTGTAGCCTTTGAAATCTTTTAGAGAAAAATGGATAGATAAAAGATAATAAAAAATCTGCCTGAGCCATCTCCTCTTGACACTTCAAGTCATCCTAATATGGTAATGGAATTTGATACCTATGACTTTTCATTCCTTATAAAAATGAGAATGGGCTAGAAGAAAACATGGATACGATCCATATGTTCCATCAATTTCAAAGGAGTAACTACAATCTAAGGAACAAATAACCTCTCACTACTTATACACCTCCCAAAAACAATGTTACTCCTCCTCTAGATATAAGGAACAAAAATAATCCACATTCTCTTTTGAAGGAAAAGAATTAGCCACTGCCCATGAAATCACAAAACAAAGATGGAAACAATAATGTAGAAGGCATGAAGAAGATCAAAGATAACATAACTCTACATGAGTTATCCCAAATCACTGAGAAATGGAATTATTACTCAAAGCCTTGATTGGGAGATCCTATAAAGCTAATGGGTCAAAGGCTGATCACATAAATGTAATGATTTATAAATACAAGCTAGAGGTCCCACTCTTTTTACTGATGGTAAGAATTTTTGGCAAGAATGTTCATAATCATCTGGCAGACTCAAGAGCTTTGGATAATTTAATGCCTATAATTATCTACAAAAAAATTAGGACTAACCCCAAATAAGTCAAAAAAGGTAGTCCTACAACTAGACAAGTCCTCAATACCTTATGTTGGGGAATTACTAGATGTACAGATATAACTAGCCTCCAAGTCATGTGTATAATAACACATAGACATCCTAGTAGTAGACATTCTAGAGGCTTATGGTCTACTACTCAATTGAGATTGATCCAAAATGTTAAATAGATATATGGCCATTGATTTATCACACATGTGGATCCTATGGAAGGGAATGCCTAATTAGATTAGAGTTGATAAAAAACAAAAGATGAAATATTTGATTACTGAGAACAATACCCAAAATTAAAGGGTTAACTTCACATCTTCACATGTGGATGCTTATACATTCACAATATAAAAGGAGCTTCATGAGTAAGAATTTGAAGGTCCCTTACAACTTTGGACTCTGTATTTTGATGGAGACTAATCTAACCAAGGTTCTAGTGTTAGTGTGACTCTAACTGATCTAAAAGGGAAATAATATTTTACTACATACAAATTATAGTTCCCCTACACCAATAACTATGTTGAGTATGAAGCCCTGATCCTATCTCCAATTTTATTTAAACCACGGTGTTAAGTAGATATGAGTAGTTGGTGATTCTAAATAGTGGTCAACTACATTAGAATAAAGTACCAATATAAACTAGTGTATCTAAATAAATACAAGTATAGATCTTGGGACCTGATTGAATCTTTCATCTTTCAACATTAGGGTTGTTCTAAGAGAATAAAATTTAAGCAGATGATTCATTGGCAACCTCAGTAGCTAGCTTGACACCACTCCCTTAATCTAAAATGCAAAGATTTTATGTGGAGCTAATGCCTTCCCCTCAATCCCTTACAATGTATAAAAATTTTAGGTCTTTGAAGATGATGAGCAAGTTTTTTAGTTTATAAATAATTCTAGAACTTTTGAGGAACAAGTTATAAATGAAAAGGACTTTATCTATCTAAAAATAGAAGACCTCAATAATGATGGCATCATGTAACTTAAGAAGAATAGAATATCGATAGGGATGGTATCTTTATAAATGACCTTTGGCTTAGATCCATAGGTTAAAAGGTAAAAGCAACCAAAGATAAATCAATCTAAATTTGGTAGAGAAATTTTGGGAATTGAAAAGTACCCTCAATATGTCAACATTGGTCTAGCTTGTACTCATGATGAAAATCAAAAGTTGAAGGGTAAATTGATGGAATACAAAGACTTGATTATTTGGACCTATGAATACTTGAAGACTTTTGATCCCAAAGTAATTACTCATACTATTCCCCCAAATCAAGGAAGTAGAATCTTTAGACAATATCAAAGACCTCCCATTCGGTAACCCTTCATTTAAACTAAAGTTCAAAAACTATTAGATGCCATGATCATATTCCCTATTAGACATTCCACCTCGGTGGAAAACTTGTTAGTGAGGAAAAAGAATTATAAAATAATGCCATGTGTTGACTTCAAAAACCTGAACTGGTCTTCAAAGAAGGATAACTACCCTCTACCTTCCCTAGACAAGGTAATCTAGACTATTAGTGGGTCTAAAATGATGTCATTTTTGGATTTTTTCTCAGGATACAACCAAGATCTGGTGGAAGTAGGAGACTAGATGAAGATAGTTTTCACCAAAAAATGGGGAACATATGCTTATAAGAGGATGCCTTTTAGCCTCATCAACATTGGGGTGAGATTTTAGAGAACCATGGACCATGCATTTCAAGGACTTATTGGTAAGTACATTGTCATTTATATGGATAATATTATTTTATTTTTGAAGAATAGGGTAGATAATACAAACCACTTGAAAAAGGTGTTTGATATATGCAGAAGATATGGAGTGTCCCTCAACCCAAAGAAAATTATCTTTGGGGTGATATAGGGCAAGTTGTTAGGCCACATCATCACCAAGAATTAAATTTCTATTACCCAGAATGGATTCAACCCATCTCAAAGCTGATATCTCCAAATAGTATGAAGGAATATAAATCATTCTTTGGTAAGATCAACTTTGTGATAAAATTCATGTATGGGTTTGATGAAATTTTCAAAGCATTCAATGTTATGTTGAAGGCTGAAAAAATATAATGGACAGTTGAGGCTAAGAATTCCTTTTGAGACATCAATATGGTCATTGTTTAGGCACTGGTATTGATTAGTCTTGACTTCACCAAGGAATTCTACCTATATTCCTTTGATTCAAAATATACCATTATTGCAATACTCACTCAAAAGGTATATGACAATGAACACCTAATTATTTTATGAGTATTCATTTTAAAAGATGTTAAACTAAAATATTCAATGATAGATAAGAAAATATATGCATTAATCAAAGATGTAAATAAGTTTAAATACTATATATTGAGGAATAAAACCTATTCCATAGTCCAAGACTCAACAGTTAAACTCACCCTCAATCAAAATGAGCTAGGTGAAAGAAGAAGCAAATAGATGTTGAAGTTACAAGAGTTTAATCTAGAGATCATATCAGACAAGATGGTAAGAGGGCAAGGAATATTCTAGTTCATGATTGAGACATATCCACACATCCAAATTGAATAATTCAATGAATTCCATATGGCTAAAGGTGAGTGGTATGACCAAATCATTCATTATCTACTCATAGAAGTATGCCCCCCTAAGTTAAATAGAGAGCAAAGGATATCTTTGAGGCTCAAATATACCCACTACATGATAAAAGGAGGAGTCTTTTATCGCAAAAAATATGAGGGAATTTGCCTAATATGTGTCTCAAGATAATTAGTTGTAGATATCATAGACAACCTACACTAGAAACTAGGCAATGGACACCTTTTTGGGACTGCAACAACCTATAAGATTTTAAGAATGGGGTATTATTGGCCCACTATTTTTATAAATGTGCACACCTATGTTAAGACCTATCATGAATGAAAAATCTTTGGAAAAGGAGATGTTAATGTTTCCATGCCACTATAGCCTATCATTGAAGGTCATCCGTTTGCATAATGAGGTCTTGATTTCATTGGGGTAATTAATACTAACTCATTAGTAGAGTAATATTTTATCATTATTGCCACTGACTATTATATCCAATGGATTGAAGTTGTAGCCACTAAGAACTCTAGATCTCAAGATGTCATCAAATTCCTTGAATAAAATATACTAACTAGATTTGGTGTCCCTATATATTTAGTTAATGATAATGGTCCAACTTTCTAATCAGTTGAATTCACTAACTGGGCTTTCAATAACCAAATTAAAATCAAGTCCTCTTCAAACTATTACCCCTAAGATAATAGATTAGATGAATTTATAAAAAATAACTTGATGGAAGCCATTAGTAAGTTTGTCTAAGATAAACCAAGATAATGACACATGTTCTTGAAATATTCATTATGGACAGATAGAACCAGGTATAAGTAGGCCCTCAAGACCTCACCTTTCCTATTAGTAAATGGATAGAAACCTATTTTCCCTATTTCTCACAAGATCATGACCTATCAGTTTAAGCAAGACTACATGGGAGAGGATCTAAGGGTTCAATTTATATTTTTGGATATAGTCCAACTATAATATGTAAGAATTAAATCACTACAAAGCTTCAGTAGACACCAAGACATTTTCAAAAGGTGGTTTTATAAAATATCCAAGGTCAAAGCCTTTGGAATTTTAGACCTAGTTCTTCTATGGGACAAATACCATGAGAAGAAGGGATAACATGAAAATTTCACTCTCTTATGAATTGTACCATATCAGGTGTCTAAAATCTTAGGCAACAACACTTTTTGTCTAAAAGACCTTGAAGGTAAGGACCTTACCTTCCTAGTCAATGGGAAATATTTGAAGCAATACTTCAAAGTTGTTCTTACTAAAGATTTTTTTGAATAAATGAGACTATAGTAGAGGTAATATTAGAGTAGGTTTTACTACTTTCATAGTTAATTTTCCTATTTTTTATTTTTTGCTTGCAATAGAGTAAATTAAATTGATTTCTAGATTAGCCCTTTCTAATTTCTACATTTTGTTTCCTTAGTTTAGTTCCCTATTTTCTAAAGTAGTTATCTTTAAGTTAAGAGCAACCTATCTGACTCCTTGAATTATTAAGTAATATCCAATCTAATATGATTATTGTACATGTTTGAGCCTAATTACATGAACCATGAGAACATGTCCTAAAAGGAGGATAATAAGTGAAATAGTAGGAGGCCTAGAATGAAATATACAAACTAGATAATTTACAAAGTTTTACACCCTTGTAGTTGAGATTTCCATAATTTAGGTGCAATAAAAATTTGACCATAGTCATATCACAATTAAATATTTTTATCAGGTATGTGAAAGTTGTTCTCATTGTTTCATATAAATTTAGAAAGTCTTTTCATCCCTTGGGCCAAGCACACTTCCTATGCTAATACTTGTTTTAAGGTAATAACCATTTATAAGAATGTTTTTGGTAGTGAAATTTTGGTAAATTAAGTTTTTATCTCTCTTACACCTACACCAAATTGTAGTGATTCCCTACCCTCTCTTCTATTTTTATTCCAAAAAAAGAGGACTAACGTATCCTAAAGAGTGATCAAGTAAACCTAAAATAAAATCTAAAGGTGATCAAAAGAATCACATGATGAAATAAGATCAATGAATCACAAATAATGTAGGATTGTGAAAGGAAAAAAAGGGGGGAATCAAAATTATCTCTATCGAGGCTATAAACACCTAGATGGCAGTAGAGCAATGCCTGAGCTCCCTAATTTTTTTGCTTATGCCTCAAAGAAACCATTGTGAAACCTATAGTTTATTCTAAATATTTGCTAAAATTTTCAAAACAAGGATAAAATAAAATCACTCCTTTACACACATGAATCCAAGGTATGGGAAAGTCTAATATGTTGCATGAAGTATTAGGAGTCTCTTTTTTATATATAGTTTGATTATCATTATATGGTATGGTCTATGTTTGGTTTATAATTGATAACAAAATATTTTGGGTTCTTGAATAATTTGGAGTATTCCCCATTTAAGTCACCATTTTTTGTGCACAACATACCCCATTCCCATTTTTTTTTATTAGGGGCCCATTTTAGCCTAAAAAGAGCTAGTTGTAATGAGGAAATCATTTGTTATTGTTCGGCAATTCTAAATAGGATGGAATTTCCCAAAGTCCTTATGCCCAAATTCCTTGTTAATAAATGTTTTTTTAATTCTAATAATATTTTCCATCATCATCGATGAGATGTGGGTGAGTTGGTAAACTAACTTGGTTATTAAAATCTCCACCCAAGTTCAAATCTCATAAGGGTATTGGAGTTTGGTTGGTATTAGGCTAGTTGTGGCAATTCATTGGAATTGGGTGGTTGTGATAGTTGATGGTATTGTAACCATTCGTTGCTCTGATCAAAAAATCTTCATATCTATCTAAAAAATATTTGTCATTATCTTGATTATCCAAGTATTTTGTTATTTACCTTATTTAGGCTGACCTATTAATGGCTTTTTGGAGTTTTGTTGAATTTAGGCTTTCTAAATTTATGCAATATATTGTAGATTAAAATTCTTAAGTTTTGGAATTAGGTAATTTTTAAATTTATAGGTTTTTCACTCATTGGATGAGTCTTCAGTACTTTTTATCTTTGTCACGTTTATTCAGCATTTTTAGAATTTTCCTAAGTATGCAGGTTCTCTAAAGTTATTTGGCATTCCTTCTTTTAACACTTTTTTTCATTACACAATTCCCTTAAAACTTTTTCCCATTAGAGATTTTATCTATTGGTTATTTTGTGCTAAATCAAACATCCTAGAGCTTCATTACCTTCTACTTTTACTAGTCCTTTTTAATTTGGTGAAGTTTTACACTTCAATTTTTAGAGAAATCAGTGCCACATGGTAATAGCCTACTAACCTTTGACTATTTATACACTTGGAGACTTTTAAAATATTCCTAGGTAAGTTAGACACCAGGATGTTGTTATGTGTCACAATCCCACTCACCCAATGACTGATAGAATTAAAGTTTCAATATATAGAAATACTGAACAAGTGGACCAATGACATCCATCTATGTGTCACAATCCCATGGGCCTATTATTAACAAAATATTTTAAAAGTTTTAAAGTCTTCTACGAGAGTAGAAAAGTGGCATTTGTCTATGTGTCACAATCCTACTCACTTGAAGCCTGTACAAAAATGAAATAAGGGTATGACACTTTCAAGAAAGTAAGGAAGTGATAGCCATCTACATGTCATAATCTTGCTCACTTAGATATTTCACAAAAATTAAGTATGGTATGATACTTTTGGGTAAGTGGAGCAATGGGATGTTGTCAAGTGTCACCATCTTGTAGGCCCAAAGTAGCAAAATCCAAGGGGGAATATAGAAAAGAATTAGAAAGTAGTGAAGAATTGAAATTTCACCATGTGCCCCTAACATTACATGGTGGTTGGGTAATAAAGAGGTAATGATACTTTAAAAAGTGGGAAGTCAACAATTTTTTAAAGAAAGGTGACAAATCACTCGGTGCCAATAAGGGAAAATCCACTTGGTAGTAGAGATCAAAGATGATGCATCACAAAGAAATTCATAATATAAAAATAGACAAAGGAAAAATAGGATCCAAGGTTGTTGAAGCCATCAATCCACATAAATTATCTATTTAAATGTATTCAATTCACAAAGCTAGCAAATCCAAAAGGAAATATATGAATTAACCAAGTCAATTACAATCACATGCCATCAAATTAATAATTCCAAACATGAAATTAAGATCTGGCCTGATTAAATAGTATTCACATAAATCTAGAGAACTAGAGAGGAAGTGCATAGTAATGGCTTCTACTTCAAATATTCCACTTATCCCCTCTATGTATTTCATTATAGGGACTAATCAATACACAGATACAAATTTTGATGAAGTAACTCTTAATCACAACTTTAAGCAATACTTAGCTATATAGGAGGAATATAAAGCAACAGAGCCCTATTTCCTTGAGGAAAAACTCTCAACCTTCACATGAAAATACAAATAATACCTAGTGGTAACCAAATTAGTGGGCTTACATAACATGTAAAAAAAACTAGAGGTAATGCCCTGCATTGACCTAATTTATGATTTGTTTATAAAAGGCCAATTTTTTGGCAAAATTTTACATGTTCATCAGAATAACACACCTATGGCCTATGTTAGTGGGAATGACTTTAAGAAACATTACTGACTCCCTTACCTAGAGGCAACCTATAACCAAGTTCTAGTCAGCTAATGGATGTCTACAAATAATGTGATAACAAGTTATAGGAATGGATGAATGAACTAATCACCTTCAAGTTCAAGGGACTCATTTTTTCCATCCCAATTACCACTTTTAGGCTAGGAATCAAGATTTTCATGGACCTATTAAATAAAATATATGGTTTCCTAACTATAAACTACGTCGATAAGGTTTGGTTTCCCTTAATAAACACCATCCTCACCCATACCAAGGTTATTTCCATTAGGGAAATCATTAGTGCTAATTTGATCCACCAAGTTAATAGCTCAAACAATCAGTTGGATGGTAATTTTTATAAGATGTCTTATCTAGTGGATGTTATAACTAGAACATTCCACTTCGCTTTTAAAGAACCCTGGGAACCCTCCCTTAAATATAACAAGAATAGAATTTATGATGAATTCAATATTATTCGCATCCATAGATTTAGGAATAACATGACCAGGCTAATAGAGACCTTTTATACAATAGTATATCAAGCCATTTATGGCAAGGATATGCCTAGATTGTTTGAGCATATATAAAGAATGATTATAGATATTGGTAACCAGTAGCTTTACCTAGACTACATAATCATCATAATAGAAGGAACCAAGTCCCTTCCCATTATCTTCCTTGTTTGGTACCAGATAAAGTGGTAGAATAAAAAATTGTACATCAATTATTAGATTTCATAGATGTTAATCTAAGTAATTTCAAATAAGGAGCAATCCACCAAATACCTATTAGCATTGGATAGATTCAATATATTAGGTGGGAACATTTCCACCTAATGGACAGGACTAGAACATCTTATGATTTCAAATAGGAACCCTATATACAATGGGATCCAAGGAAAAGAGTCAGGAACCACCTAAAAAGAGTCTGAGCTAGGGTGAAAATTTATTATGTCCATGTGTCATATCCACATAATGAGGTGTTCCTAGATGCTCTAAATGATATAGAAGTTCATACCTAGATGAACAAGGTAAATATATTGATGCCAGTGGCTAGGCATATTAAATATAATCCAAATACCACCAAGGAAGATGCTCAAAGAATTGAGAAAGAGCATTGGGATTTAAATCCCCCTTTAGGACCCCTCTCACAAGCCAAAATTCAATAACAAGAGTAGGTTGGTCCATCTAGACAAAAATTTATAGGGAGTGAACAATGAATCACCTAACGGCCTCCTCTGCATCCCATCTTTGTGGTCACCATTATAGAAACCACCATAGTGTCCACTCCCCCTCACCCAATTTCCACTACATTAATTACTATAAGCATAGCTTAGCCTAGTGGACCTTTTTATATGTTGTCTTTTCTTCCACTCACTATGCATAGTAGGTGAGTCTCCCATCTTTCCTCCTCTAAGTTTTTGGTTTGGCTACATTTATATCCCTAGTCCAAACCATTGCATCATCACCTCCATAAACTTCTTCATCCCATGTACTGATTCATACTTCCCAAAGTTCCCCTCCAATAACCACTGTTACCATTAACTCATCACCACCTACTACTCCTCTAGTTTCACTAATTATTTCTTCCACATTTTTAATGGAAAATACTACTCCTACTAGGCCCCCTCTTTTGTACCAAAGAAAGAATAAGGGTCCTTTAGTTTCTCCCAAAGGAACTCTAATAAAGGGAACCTTAGAGTATAAGTTGGGAGAAAAAAAGGATAAAATAAAAGGCTCTAATGAAGCAAACCCCTAGAAATCTTAGATAATAAGGAAGAAGGGAAAGGAAAATTCATGGAAAGAGAATGGTCCAAAGAGTAAGAATGGTAGGATAAGATAGAGACATCATTGTCTAAAACCATGAGCGAGACCATAGAAAGTGACCCTAATGATGAATGGTTATCAAAGGAATCTCAATCAAGAGACATTAAATTTTTAATGACTAATTTAGTCTTAATTAAACTACTACAAATTCTAGGTGAAGATAAGGGAGATGAATCAGAGTCTAAACCTCTAGCTTCAACACAAGGGTAGTCAGTGAGTATATCTCTAGCCTCAATACCTCCTTACACAATAATGGCATCTACAAAGATAATTTCCAATATTTTTATTACACAAAGGGTGAGTACACAAGCTTCACATTCCTCATCAATTGCAATAATTACTTTTATCCCAGTTAGTTCTATAGCATTTATTCCTCATGCTTTGGATTTTTCATCCCAAATAAATAAGGCCCAAGAAACTATAGGTCTAGTTCTATAAATACCAACCATAAACCCCATATTAAAGATATGAAACCCCCCATCCAAACTTAAAAAGGACCTAATGAGGATACTTATACATCTATAATTGAGTATTTTCAAAACTTGTTCAATACCCCTCCTACTTATTCATTCTTTATTGCCTCTAATCCTTAGTCCTCTAGACACAATAAATAGATGTACTTTGATAATCTATTATCCTCCACCATATTTTATTTCCTAGTCACTCCTCCCTAACCATCCACCCAATTGGACCTTCTAATTAGCTAGGTGGCCTAGGTAGAGTCTACCACTATTACATTAGTAAAGGGGTCAAAGAAAGGAAATCTAATAATTGATATAGTGGTCCCAAATAAGGTCACTAGGTGGAGGAGGGATATTCCCCATTTTCCCCAACTAAAAGTATCTTCTCCTAAGTCCATGCTTCCCCCTAGGTAGTCTCTACTTTCCACTCCTATAGAATAGGCAGAACCTTCACAACAACTAGTTGCCTTGAATTTTCCTAAATGGATCTAGAAGATGCAATAAGCAGAGGTAAGAAGGTAGCACTTGGTAATTATGGATCAGCCCATATTTAAGTTTAATTTTGATAAGGAAACTAATACTATGAGAAATATAAAAATAAAAACCATAATGGCTAAAGTTTAGCAAGTGGATTTGGAGCAAAGAGAGAATGTGTTCTAATTAACTAAAAAATGTAAACTCTCCCTGCTGACTTGTGTGGTCATATGGAAGACCCCTATAATTTTTTAGACTCTATTGGGGGAGTAATAAAGGATATGTTTAGGGGATATGATCAATATGTGGAGGCCCTCGAAGAAAGGATAACCATTCATCCTCCAAGGGACCTCACAGGTAGTATGCAAGGAGCATCTCATAAACTATATGATGTCTTTCAATTAATAAGAGATGCAAAGAAAGAATCACAACCTAAATTGGGGGATGTCTCATCCCTTGAAAAGGGCATAAATAATATGGAGGGTAAGATTTATTTTCTAGGTAAATTATCTAGGGACAAGGCCTACATTCATCTAAACTTAATAACTTCCAAAAATCCTACATGGGCCCAAAACTATGTGGTCTCTAGAAGAGATAACTTGATTAAATAGAATCAAGAGATTAAAAATTTAGTATGGTAACTCATCAACTATGAGGGGTAATCCATCATAATTTTAGAGGAAATGAGATTTAATGGTGTACTTAAATAAAGTGGATAGTTATTCTTAAGACCAACTTTGAATACCTCTGGACAATAGTGAATACTTTTAGATCAAAGGTCTAGGGCACAATATATAAGACCTATGATGACCTATAAAATTGATAAATTTTTCTCAAAGCACGGTCCTTGGTACAAAGACTTTTTATGTGGAGATTGGGGATAGATTGAAAGCACATAGAAAATTAAGGGACAAGCTCCCCAGATCTTCAAGAAACCCCTATTGGATTTCAAGATGAATGAGATAAATTATTAGGCAAGTCATACTCTCTACTTGTAAATTTAAGCAAGTAAGCAGGTTTCTCAATAAATGTCATGCCACCGGCCATCTCAACTACACTAGCATCTTCAATGTATAAGACTACCATAACAATAACTTTATCTAAAATAACAATGATAACTACTAGCACCCAAGCATGATCAAGTGAAATGCCTTCTCATAGGCAAGTTCTTTCATAGGCAACTTCTTTTGTTATCTTCTATTAGCATTGTAAACTACAAGTTTATTGTAATAGTCTTATTATCTCTTTTAAGTTGTTGATGGCATATTTTATCATGTGTCATGCCCACCCACTTTAAGAGATATTTTAGAATGGGATGTAAACATTGAAAATGGATTGAGTGATGAGGCACCCCCATCCCAAGCCTATATATACATGAATCTCCCACATTTATAAGGGAGGTCAAATTTTGATACTTAATATAGATAAATATTTTCTAGTTTTTCTAAAAATATATGTTGTATAATTCATTCTCTCTCTTTCATGTTTGTGTTATAGTGTTTATGCATTTTTAAATAACCAATAACTTAGTATTTTTTGATATATGTAATAGCAATTTTGCTTAGCTTGTAATTGATTAATAAGGTTTTATCAATTAGAATATGTAGTGGTAATTTAGGTTGATAGATCTTGTTTTTTGGTAATAAGCTAACTAAGTTACTCTATAATTTATGTAAATATGCCATTTGATGCAACTTCTTAGACTAAGCCATAACTAGTCGAAGATGATCTTTGGTATTAGATATAATATTAAAGTTAAGATATGTTACATTTGTCTTAATAACAAGCAACCTTTAGTTAATAACTCATAATTAATTTCATCATATCCATCAAACCTTTTCACTGTGTTTGTTAGTTCTATATGATAAATTAGAAGTCTACAAACATTAGTTCTTTGGCATTTGTCCTTATCCTAGAGATGGTTATAAAGGATTCATGATCTTTATTCATAGACCTTCTTTTTTTCTTTGTCTTTCCCTCATTTTTATGTTTTATTTGAATTATTCTCACTTTAGGATAAATCCATCTCCATCACTATTCCATTAAACCCAAGTAGATCTAGGATCCATATCCATATTTGAACCATCCAAGTTAATAGTTGCATTGCTCATAGTTATTCCACCACTGATCATTGTAAGACCTAATAGCTATAACTCGTGCTCCAAAGTGAATTTAACCTTCATCCCAAAATGTTAGAGCTTATCTCATAATTTTTTTATGGTGTGTATAAAACCTAAGACAACACACATGTTGCTACAAAAAACATGTTTTTAATGTTGCTTTTCTTATCTCCTTATGTCACTTCACATGTAATAATGCCACATAATCCCAAAACATTAAATATAAAAAATTTCAATTCATGATGCATTTTCATACAATCCATGCTTATTTTGATAACAAGGGTTTTTTACAGACTCACCTTAAAATTGGTTCCTCTTACGAACATAAGCCACATTTAGAGGACTATTGGGTAGATTATTCTAATGAATAGAGGTGGTGAGATGTGATTGGGGAAAAATGAGTTTGAATCAAATCAAGTCTTTCACTAAGACATGGGTGTTGGATGGCATGGTTGATGATAAGCACAAATTGCTTGATTTAGCCTACACTAAGTAGGTATGGTTGCATAATTTACAATAATCAATTGATCTACTCAATAACTAATAGATTTTTAGATAATGACCTAGATTGTATTGGACTAATCCATGAAATGGTTAAATTCCAAGCTCATAGAATTCACTAAGATAGGTAGTTTTAATAAATAAACAACTTTAACTCCATCAAAATAGGTCCCTATCATAACACCTAAATCACTTGGGAAAACTAGTGCAAACACCATTGATCATCCACCAACCATTTTAGGGGGTGATGGATATGATGAAGACCCAAAATTATCAAAACCACTAAGAAATACTTATAGAGAAGGACCTTTTATTGGAAATAAACTTTTAGCTAAAAATTTATTATTGTCACAAACATCTTCTCCCCTTGGAGACACATACCTACTAATTTATAACACTACACAGTAGTAGTCAACATTTTCTCAAGGATTAACTCAACATACTACTACTAGTGATGTTGCCATTTTATTAATCTAAGTTATATAGTCTCCATATCCCATAACTTCCCAATAAATTTCACCTCTACCATAGTCTTCACCACCAAAATATCCTACACCACTATCTCCAAGTTCCTAATTGGTGATTTTTTCAAAACATCACTCTAAAGGATACAACCTCTATTGATCAAAAATAAAAAGGTGATCGAGACTGAGTTACCTAATTTTAATGTGGTGGATACTCAAGACTCTTTTTAAGAAAGAAAAAATGACATCAATATTGGTTTCAGATCTTTATGGAGCTCAATTTGTAGATAGTGTTTTACCAAATGTTGATAATAATGAAGAGGCTATGAACATAGTAGAATACACTCTAAAAATAAAATAAATTTAATCAATAACCAGGGAGAGTAATATCCACAATTTTTAGGAGACCACTAAGTGAATGATCCAAATGTCTAACCAAGATGAGCCCTTATAAGAGTAATTAAGATATCAAGTTTGACATTGGTAGGATATGTCAACTACCTCCCAAATCCTATTAAATTATCATCAATTCTTTAAGTGGAGGCTCTATTTCAAGTTGTCAATATCAATAAAGAAGTGATAGAAACCATTAGAAAGTATAAGAGCTATGGGAAAACTCTTAAAGCATAGGTTGAGTAATTGTTCCTAGATGTCCTGAATTATATTGATGATATGATTAAATTATGTGAGATGCTTGGCTTATAAAATTATAAATTTGATCAATATATTCAATGCCATAAAAATCAATTTAAGTTATGGGAAAGTGTAAAAGTAGATGTCAAAGAGATGACTACCAATGATGAGGAATCATTGGTCACAGTTGGGATTTTTGACAAAAAAGAGGATGATATCTCTTGTAAGTGCTTAGAATGTATCCTCCAAAAAAATGAGGATTTTTATAAAGTCATGGGTGAACTAAAATAACAAGTTCAAATCGGAAGAAATCAAAAAATATAAATATGTTCCAATTTAGGAATCCTACATTATTATGTGTTCCAAGAATATGGGTCCAGTTTATGTATTGTAGATGAAATCAAAGAATAATTTATAAAGTTAATCAAGGATGATTTATTCAAATAAGGTGCCTTAAATATTTTCTCTATGATGGTGCTCAGTGAAATCCATACTTCACTTGAGTAATTGAACCTTGAATTGCCCAAAATTTTGGAAATCCCAAACACCATGTTTATAGTATCTAAAAATGTGTTGACACACTACAAAGATGTGATAGTTCCGAAGGGAATTCAATTTTATTAGTGAGAAAATTCAATATATTCAAATTATCTAGAGATAAGATGAAAACCATTGGTTCAATAGATCCTCCACCCCCAGATCCATCTAAAGCATCTTCTATTCTAGGAAAATATTTCTAGATTGTTTGTAATCACTTTTATAATTTCATCTACTTTATATTTTGGGAAAGTTGTATTTTTATTTTGTATAAATTTGAAAATTAATAAATATAGAATAGGACAAAAATCTAGATACCAAAATTCATAATGAAATGTGAAGGGTCAAACCATTTCCTCCTATCTCTATAAATAGGATAAATGAAAATTATACAAGGATTTTTTATGCTCATTGTAATTTTGATTGGAAGGAAAGGAGAAAAAATTTGTGTTTATTTTTTAAATGAGGAACATGAGGAAATTATATAAAGTTTTTTCTAGTGTTTCTTATGTGAATGTGTGTTTTTATTATGTTAATTCATGTCTCTCAATTCAATAAATCCTTATTTTATTCTCAAATAATCACTTTATTTTCTAGGATTACTTATTGTCATGCATAGGATAAAATATGTGTTTTCTCATTCATGTGTGACTCTTCACCTTCCTTATTTTTATTTTTATTTTTAGTTGGAATTATCAAAACACAATAATTCATTCAACCTATAAATATTTTAAATAGGTTTATTTCTATTTTTCTTATTTTCAATAAGGGGAACCTCCCCTCCAATTAGAAGCGAGGCTTTTTATCTCCTCCACTATTGTGTAATATATGTTTTTTCAAAGTGCCAAATATTTCACCAACAATCAGATTATGACATATGTGGATCAACATCTCCTTGACAAATATATAATGCTTCCAATGCTTACATGCCTAAACAATAACATAAATCTCATGATCATATGTTGAAAGGTTCCTTACTAATGCAGTGAATTATTTATTATGGTAACCAATTTATTGGCCATGTCAAGCGAGAAATGAGCTAAGTGTAAATTCAGAGTCATCTATCTTAATCTCAAATTTTTTTTGAATTAAACATAGGGATGTCTATATTGACTTATACCTTATATGGAATTTATCTAAATGACCAATGATAATGAGAGGTGTTTTAAGAATTTTGATAATTAAGAAGTAAAAATAATTGAATAACGATACTCATTCACATGCATGATTTTTTTCCAAATCTTCTTGTTATCTTTTTAATGCATCCTCTATCATTTTTTGAAACGTCTCTAAAGTTGGTGTTGTTGAATATTTGGCTCCCATTTGAGGATGTGAAGGAAGGTATGATGAAGGGCCATGAGTATCGATCCCTAGATTTATATATTCATATATCATATTATTTGGCATATAAATAATGAAAAAAGTTTAAAACACCATAATATCACTTGAAGATGATATGAAGTGTGATAATGCTCATATGCCACTGATCTAGGTCCCAAGAGGAGACTCGGTAAATAACCCAATTAATGTTGATTAATAGGTTTATATTTTAATTAAATTACTAAATGACAAATATTATAAAGGTGAAATACATTTAAATAAAAAGGAAATAAATAATAGGATGACAACCAATGTAGAACTATAATAAAAAAGTCATATTATGTTAAGTTATATATAATTTTAAGAGATCAAATCTTTAAAAACCTGGTGCTATTATTATATATTTTTTATTGATAATATAAATACCTATAAATAATTTAATTATACATTATTATAAATTTAAGGAAGATGCAGTGTTTGTTGAACCATTGCAATAGTTGGTAATAACTAATTCATAATAGAAGAGTGCAGTGATGTCAATGAATGTTATTATTAACAAGTTGATGTCTATAATTATGACTCTATAGAATCTATGTGGTAACATATGAGTGTAATTACAAATAAAAAAATTGCATGTAAGTGTATAACCTACTGCCCAAGCTATGGATATTAAAGCAAGGCTAGATGTGCAACTATGCTGACTCTCTATTTGATATAGTGGCCCAGATCCTCCTAGATCACCATTGATTTTATCCCAACAAAACAAAAGGATTATAATTAATAAAGGAAGAAAATTATAGGCTCTAAGCACAAAAAATAGATATGACAAAGAAAATAGATGAAAAATATTAACATGAGACCATACAAAGAAGAAAGGGGGAGGAAGAAAGCACACCAATAAGACCCTAATTTAAACCAATGATCTAGATGCATACAGTAACACTAAACACATTTCAATAATAATATTTAAGCCAAAATTATGAGTCTACTAATTCCCCACTTTTATGGGTGTATGTGAGATTCATGTGTACATAAAAGTAAAAATAATAATTTAATTGCATATCTACACTTTCCTTAGGGAAGGAAGGATTGAATGTTTAAATTTTGAATTGGGGGTGCACCAAAACATCAAATTACACAACTATGGTGTAATTTTAAGCACTAAAAATGAAAAAATATAGTCAATGTCATGGTAAATCAATGCAAATATATTAAAATTAAAATAGAATTAAAATATGATCATATGAATGAATACCCCTAATGGTATATGAACCATGCTACCATTTAATGTAATAGAGAACAAAATTTGTTTGGGTACTAGAAATTTTAGAGCAAGTTCTAACATATAAAGTTTGCTTCTTAATTATGGGAATGAATATTTGATGTTCCTTGATTTTTATTTGCTTTATATTTTTCTATATCTTTGTAAATTTCTTCCATCTTGAAAATTTTATATGTAAAATAGCTAGATACATGCCCCCCTTTTCAGATGAGGGATTAATACATATTATTGCAAATCATTCATCCCAAAATAAATATTCATGTGTATCATGTGTTATCATTTAATATAGTTAGGGTTGTTATATGTATTTCAAATCACTTAATACAAACATGTGTGTAACTATAAAAAATATCATCATGTAAAGTTCAACAGGTCGATATGACTTAGGGGAGAATGAAGGGATCAATAGTGAGGGAAAATAATATGTCCCATTATAGACAAGAGGATATCAAATTATGTTGATGAAATTTTTGATATATGCTCCAACAAATGATGAGTATTACACCCTTTTATATTAGTATTGTTGGTTATTTATTCCAATTCATGCATTGTAGGTTGTGTTTATCAAAATAAGTTTGTTTGTGGAATATATTGAGAGCATATGACCTTTACAAACTTTAGGTGGGAGTCAACCTTAACACATTTCAACATCGCAAATGTCTAAATAAGATAAACTAAAAAAATGAGTATTTAAACAAATCTAACCTACATTAATATAATATTGGGATTAATTGTAATAAATAAAGCACAAAATAGAGGGAAGGGTAGAACAAAAAAGAGATTTAGATGAGAATTTATTTATTATTTTAAAAAACAAAAGACAAAACAAAATTAATGCACCAAAACCAATATTTATTTAATTTAAATTCAAATAAATATAGAGCCAAATTCATAATTATTTAGTCATTATGAGTCAATTCCTTGTGCATAATTTGACAAGATGATCTACTAAGGAGACTATTAACACTCATTTAATTATTAATATTTATTTTAGTCACAATTTTAAAACAAATAATAATTATAATAACCAAGTTAAATATAGCCTAATTATACGCATCATATAAATCTTAACACATTCAACTAAGAAATAACACATATCATCATCTAATTGAGAAAAGAACACAAACTCAAAAAAACTATATCCACAATTATCTCAAAAATTTTCCAACAAGTAATAATAGATTCATCTATTGCCAAATTATTCTCTTTATTTTATAATTTAAAATTATATCCAATAAAATGTACTTATACTCAATGTTAGGAACCCTTGCTACCCCTTCTCTTTATTTTGTTAGTGTAATAGTTGTTATAAATGCATATGTTTTGTAAGTCATCCTGTGAGCATTTTATTCTATCCCACATTCATGGTAAGCAGTTGTTTCTTAGCTTAGACTTAGTATATAATTAAGTGTTGAGGCCAATGAAGGCATCCATGAATTTATTGTATTAAGCTTGCTCAAAGGAGGTTGCCCCCTCGAAGAGGCCATCAATTATGCAATTCATCCATTGTAATTTAGTTCAGATTGTTTAAGTTGATATATTTTTAATTTCATATTTTATTTCATGTATTTTCAATTATATGCTAGATTTTTTAGGAAAGGATCCTCTCATTTGGTATCAGAGCCCTTTCCAAAGCCAAAAATTTTTTCTAGCAATTTTAAAATCTATTCTACTACATAACTTTGATTTGCATCATAATAAACTATTTCAGATTAGGGTAAAAAAATTATCTACATAATTATGGGAAGTGCTTGGGTGAAAGGCCTAAAACTCATTATGAGGAGTACCATAGGAACCCCAAAGTATCTGGCCTATTAAGTGGCCTACCAGTGAAATGGGCAATGGACCCTTCCTGATTGAGTAGTTTCCACCTGTGAGGAAAACCAAGAGCTAGTTGTAGCTTAGAGGTAAACCCATGTTTATAAATTTTTTGGAGAGTGATAATCGCTCAGATGACATTAGTAGCCATAGAGATATCTATAAAACCTTAGGGATCCATTGAAACTTGGGACCCATTTTATCATTTTTAGAATATTTCCATCAAAATCTCAAAACATCAATAAGTAGAGTATTAGAAGACTCTTAGAGGAATTACATTCAGATAGTTGATAGAAACTAGAAACCAAAAAATATTCATCCTATCAATCTTATAAAACTATCAGTAGAGTATCAGCATTCTCAGAGGACCTAAAGCTAGACATTTTATAGAAACCATATCTCCCCATTTGTATCCCCATTAATCCTCAAACTTTATTTAGACAACTTAAATTCTATTATCCATGTTTTCTTCCTTGAGGTCCCATATTCTGATTCCATTCCTAATTCCTATAAATCTCAATTTTCCTTTATTTTAGGTTTTGCCATAACTTCTATTTTTGTTTGTTTACCTTAAAAGATTTCCGTAATCTTCATCTACCTTTTATGCTCCTTTGTCCCTCTTTGATAAATTTTCTGGTTTTTCAATTTTCACTCCTAAAGTTTCCCTCGTCTTCATCAATCATATTCCCACTATGTAAAACAATTAGTAAAAGTACCTTTATCCCTTTTGATTTCACCCAAATTAAAAAATTCACTTACTAAAAGTGTCTTAACTCTAGTTTTCCTACCCATTGAAAAAAAACTCTTATTCTAGTCATGGTAATAACCTGAATAGAAGGAAAAAAATAGAGGATGAAATTATTTCCCTCAAGACCCATATCAAATATCTTGATGAAAAATTCTTGACCTTAGTCTTCAACATACCACCATGAATAACAGATGGCATCCAAACTCCTCTTTAAACATCAAGTTTTCTTCTAGCAATTTTAATGGCTAAAACTTAATTTTCCTTGATTCAATGGTGCAAATTCAACTAGATGGATATATCAGGTAGAATAATATTTTAGTATGAATAATATTTTTGATTCCAATAAGGTCCCACTTGCATCCTTTCACTTGGAACATGAATCCCTTCAATGGTATCATTGGTATACCAAGGATCATGATGAGCCCATATGGACTAATTTTTGCACCCTTATTTTGCAATGGTTTGGCCCTAGTGCTTTTGATGACTTCACTGGATCACTCACTAAACTTCACCAAACAAGAACCATGAGAGAATATCAAATAGAATTTAAAAAATTATCTAATCACATAGAGCAATTGTCTAATGAATTCTTTAGGATTTGCTTTATCAGTGAACTGAAGGATGCAATTTGATCTAAGGTCAAAATGTTCCAGCCTAACATGATGATGGAAGCCTTAGGGTTGGCTAAGTTGGTAAAGGACAAGATCATAGTTCAACCATGCTTCAAATTCAATTTTGATCCATTTGAAAATACAACTCTATAATGATCTCAAATAATGCCAACCTCCAGAACCATTCCTATCAAGCATTTGATTGAAGTAGAGATGTAAGCCAATAGTGAAAAAGGACTATGTTATAATTGTGATGACAAATTCACTCAAGGACATTGATGTGTTGAGAAAAATATATACCTATTGGATGTGGACTCTCCACCCGAAACTAAATATTGGGAATATGTTTAAGATACAATAGATGATCTAGAAAAAGCTCAGCCGATTATGAAACATGCTTCTCAAGAAGACCAACTAGAGATCTCTCTCCATGCCTTAGTAAGAGTTACCACCCCACAACTATGTATCAAGGGTCACTTCAAGAAGTTCCCTTTGATAATACTCATTGATTTTGGTAGCACTCATACCTTCATTTACCCTTAGATCACCAAATATGTTGATTATTTTATCTATCCTTGCTCTAACTTTGAAGTCATGACTGCCAATGGGGGCACATTACCTTGTAAAGGGAAGTGTCATAATGTGTGTATCTCTATTGGATATTATAACTTATGCTCTGACATGGTTTGTTTTCCTTTAGGTAGATGTGATGTTATTTTAGGATCCTAAAGGTTATGCACATTTGGACCCATCTTATGGAATTTTGCTAAAATTTGGATGTAATTTTTAGACAATGGTAAATAGCATACATTGAAAGGCTTACAACCAAGGTCTCTCAACATCATAAGTTTACATCACTTGAAAAATCCACTTAATAATATTTCACAATATGTCATTACCCAACTCCATTCCATTCAAATGCAACCATCCATGATCTCCACTACTTCTAATCTACAAACCATTATGCATAGGTATCCATGTGTCTTTGTCAAACCAATTGGATTTCCACCTTCATGGCTAGAGGACCACCATATTTATCTCCTTATTATAATCATTCCTCCCAACATCAGGCCCTATCACTACCTATTTTATCAAAAGTTTGAGATCAAGATGCTCATTTGAGACTTACTAAAACAAGGCATCATTCACCCTAGTAACAACCCATATTCTCCCCCAGTTCTCCTTATTTATAAAAAATATGGGTCATGGCACCTCTAAATTAAATTTTTTGCACTTAATCACATCATAATCAAGGATAAATTCTTGATCCCTATTATTGATGATCTTCATGGTGCTCATTTTTTCTCTAAGTTGGATCTTTGCTCTAGATATCACCAGATCCAACTTCATGAGTATGATATCCCTAAGATAGATTTTTGCATGCATGATGGCCACTATGAGTTTTTGGTCATGCCCTTGGCCTCACTAATGTTCCTTCAACATTCTAGGCGTTGATGAATAAAACATTTTGTCTCTACCTATGGAAATTCATTCTAGTCTTCTTCGATGATATCCTCGTCTATAGTAAAACATGGTCTAAGCATCTCTAACATCTAAAGCTCACACTACAACTTCTCTTTGACCATCATCTTTATGCAAAATAGTCCAAATGTGCTTTTGGATAGGATGAAGTGGAGTATCTTGGGTATATTGTTTCAGCCTAAGGGGTTTGATTAGATCCTAAAAAAATAACTACATGATAAATTGGCCTCATCCTCAAACAATCAAGAGCCTCCATGGTTTTTTGGGGCTAACTGGATATTGTCACAAGTTTTATAAGGATTACAAGAAGATTATAGCTTTGTTGATAACTATGTTGAGAAAGAATGATTTTACATGGACACAAGTTATCGAGTGTGCATTTGAAGAATTGAAACAAACTATGTGTACTATACCTATTCTAGTTATGCCATATTTTGCCAAGACCTTCACTATCAAGAGTGATGCTTATGGTAATGGACTTGGGTTGTTATTCTCTAAGAAGGATGCCCCATTACATTCACTAACAAAGCCCTTTTTGGAAATAATTTAGTACTCTCTACTTATTAGAAGGAAATGATGGCCATTTTGCATGCAGTATAGAAGTGGCAGCCATACCTAATGGGGATTCATTTTTACATAAAAATGGATCACTAGAGTCTAAAATATTTCTTAGAAAAATGGGTCTCCACCCCATCACAATATAAATGAGTCAACAGACTCATGGGTTATGACTATGAGATCACTTACAAGAAGGGTAAGGACAATATTGTAGCTAATGCTCTATCTCACACATTTATGGACCAAGTTTCCCTTTTAACTATATATATACTTATTCTAAATTGGTTGGATGTTGTACGGTAGGGGTATGTCAATGACTCCTCATTATCTCAAATCATTAAATAGTTGTCCACTAACCCCTCCATTGTACTACATTATTATTGGGATGGTGTTTTTCTATGATATAAGGGTTGTTTGGTGCTTTCTCATAGCATAGATAGATGTATTTTATGAACTCCATGCTTCTCCATCTTTAAGGCACTCAAGTTTTCTTAAAACTTATGAGTGAGCATGATGTAAATTTTTTGTAAGGGAATGAAAAATTCAATTCAATAAATGATGGCTAAATGTGATACATGCCAACACAACAAGGGTGAAATAATACTCATCCCTAGGTTACTCAACCCTTTCCCATCCCTACCAAGATTTAGACTGATATTTCTATGGATCTCATTAAGGGGATTCCTAAATCTATAGGGATAATAGTGATATTTATTGTGGTTGATCACGTCTCTAAATATAGTCATTTTTTTGCCCTCATCCATCCCTATGCTGCCTCCACAGTCATAAATTTTCTTAGACCAAATTTTCCATATTCATGGCATTATCTCAGATTGTGATGTAACCTTCACGAGCCATTTTTGGATAGAACTATTTCATCACACTAGCACCCAATTGAAGATAAGTTTTGGGTATCATCCCCAAATGGATGGGTAAACAAAAATTATCAACAAATGCTTGAAAACTTTCCTTCATTGCTTCACCTCAAAACAACATCACTGGTAAAAGTGGCTCCCTCTCACTGAAGTGTAGTATAATACCTCCTACCACACTTCAATGAAAATGACTCCATATGAAGTAGTCTATGGTCAAGCACCACCAGTGCTCCTTATATACACCTTTGATAGTTCATTAGTGTAAGCGGTTGACATGATTCGCTAAACCTAGGATCAAATCCTCAACACCTTATGAGATAATCTTCATATGGCACAAAATTGAATGAAACAATAGGTTGATCAACACCATTCTAAGAGTATTGTTCAATTAGGTGATATGGTTTTTATTCTCCTGCAACCATACAAGAAATCCTCCCTAAAACTCAAAGGGCATCATAAGTTGGTTCCCAAGTTATATGGGCCCTATAAGGTTCTCTAGAAGATTGGGTTAGTTGCTTATAATTTGGAGCTCCCACCTTCTTTCCAAGTTCAACTAATATTTCATATATCTTATTTGAAGAAATTTATTATCATAAACATCAGTGTAGACTATTTTATCAAAACTTGATAATAAAGGATCCATCCTTCTCGAGCCAGAGGCAATCCTAGATAGGTGCACACCCTAACTTCACTCCCACTCCATCATAGAGGTTTTAATTTAATGGAATGACATACAACCAGAGGGTGCAACATGGGAACCATTATTTCAAATTCAGCACCAATTCCCACATCTAAAGCTTTGAGGACAAATCATTTTCTAAGAGGGAAGGGATGTTAAGACCCTATGCTACTCCTATTTATTTTATTAGTGTAATAGTTTCTATGGATGCATATGCTTTTTAAGTTTTCCCATGAGCATTTTTTTATCCCATATTCATGTAAATTAGTAGTTGATTAGAATAGACTTAGTATATAAGTAAGTGTTTATCTAATGAATGCATCCACAAATTTATTGTATCGAGCTTACTCAAAGAAGGTTACCCCCTTGAAGAGGCTAGTGATTTTTCAATTCAACCATTGTAATTTAGTTTAGCTTGTTTAAGTTAATATATTTTTAATTACATAGTTTATTTCATGTATTTATAATTATCTTCTAACTTATTCAAGAAAGGATCCTCTCACTCAAATGTGGGACGCATCCACACTAACATGACACTTTCATGAAGGAGAGAGATAAATTAAACTATACTAACAACTACACTAATGCTAAAATATACAACTAACAAATATATAATTTAACTTCCACATTATACCAAGTCAACTTGGACTTATCACTTATCATACTCTATCTTCTCAATATGACAAACAATCACAAACCAACATGAAGACTTCCTCAAATGGAAGAGAGTGTATAGTCATAATGATTGCATTGCTTGCTTACCTTGGTCTCACCAATCTTAATCAATAATTTATACAATAATTTGATGGTTGTATCCACATTTCCACTTACATTTTGATAAACTTGGACCCTTACTTATGTTTTCAATCATTGAAATATTTTCTTTATGCCTTGCATAATTTGTTATGCATATTGGCTTGTATATTCAATGATTGCCTCAAGGTCTTCCTAATATTTATCATCATCACCTGAGTGTTCTTTACCATCTCATAAATTATTATTTCTCTTATTTTTCAAAGTGATGAGGCTTTCCCCTATTTTAAGAATAATATTATGGCCATCCTTGTATATCTACCTCATAGTGAACTGTTGATGTTTAAAATTGCGCTTTGTTTAAGACACCAATAATGGGAAGTTTCAAGATGTTAGACATATGACTTGAAACAACCTCCAGATTTTTAAGAAGTTGGTCTCTTCTTTATATCAAGTGTTGGGGGAAAAAGGATGGGAATTTAAACAAAAACACAAATACAAAGAAAGAAAATCTAACTATAGTGATGCATCTGAATGTAATTTGACCTTAATCCTGAGCATAGTGAAACTATATGTAGGATTCATTTACATTTAAGAACAAAAAAGTGCATGATCCATGTAAAAGATTGAAATAATAGAAACAGAGGCTCACAACATAGACTTCTTTTGCTAAAATATAAAAATGTCAACAAAGGCATAGGGTTCAATCTTATTAATTAAATTTTTTGATCACATAAGAGGCACAGAAACACGTACAGTTATGTAATCCTTCCAACTCAAGAAAATGAGACAAAAGCAAATAAAATTCCTAATCACAGTTCTAGAAAATCTACAGTCTAGACTACTTTTTCAAATGACACAGATAATATCAACAAAGGCATAGGGTTCAATTTCCTTATTTGAATCTTCCAATCATACAAAAGGCACAAAAACATGTACAGTCATATAAACCTTTCAACTCAAGAAAATGAGACAAAAGCAACTGATATTACTTAGCCACAACTCTAGAAAGTCTAAAACTTGTTACAATAATTCTATATTCATAAATTCTCTCTCTGTCTCTTCTTTTTTTATGGTGATCCCTGTACTCCTCTTTATAGCCTCAAATCTCTCATTCCATCATCTACTTTCCCACGCAACTGTCTATTCTACCTTTATCTCATAGGGGACAAATAGATGGTGCTTTCAATGTTTGTAGGCCTCAAATATCTACCTGATGAACTGCTTCATCTACTGGAAATAACTCTCGTTAAATTTACCTCTTTGTCTCTTCCTCCTCTTGATCCTGGCCTTGGATTCCCTCCAGATTGTGTGCGCATTCCAAAACTTATAGCCCAAATTAAACTCTAACTGAGCTGGAAGTGTCTATTAGAAGATAGTTCTTAGATTCTAAAATGTTTTGTTTCCCTAAAGTTCACTTGCTGAAACAGATACACAGGATGCTCTATTCTATTAAACAGAAGAGGACACTTAGTCAATTCCCTAAAAATCTTCTTATTACTTTAGGAGATATCGAAGGATGACACGTGTCATGTTCTGCAACAACTATCAAAGACACACGACATTTTCCACAAAACTTATACTCTTTTGTGTCTTGGCTCAGGATCGTTCTACTTTTGACACTTGTCACCATCCACTTCCTTGAAATCTCAATAGCTTGAAAGAAAATAAGACCCACAGCATCTCTTACCTAAATAAATTTTAAAAGGGCATAGGGATAGGTGGCAATCTCCACTTGCTTCAATAAAGGACACGTGGTAATCTCCACTGCTCCTTAGCTATACTATGGAAATGTTTAGGACACATGTTAGGCTCCTATAAATGGTGACACTTGGTAGCTTCTACATACTTTTAGAAATAAAACCTGGGACCCATCATAGTCTTTATTCAGCAATGAAAAATGAAGAAAATCTTTTAGATGGTGACACGTGGTAGCTTTCATTGCTTCTAGGAATATACGTGGCATCTTCCACTTTTTCTAGGAAGATACGTGGCATCTTCCACTTCTTCTAGGAAGATACGTGGCATCTTTCATATCTTTTGAGAATGGAATAGAAAAGGGGCTCGGTGGATGACACTTGGTAGCCTCTACTTGAATGGTTTGGTTGCACCTTACCGCCTTTTGAAAGGGCACTTGATCCCTTTGGTTTTTTGGGATGCTCCTTTGAACTACCTGATTGTACTATTGAACTAATCAATTGAACCAAAAATGGTTCAATGGCTCAATGCTATGCACCATTTACACATGAACCAAGGCTTTGAACCAAGTCATTAAACTGAACATATTTTAGATGCTAACACGTGGTGACTTCCACTCTCTTCAGCTAGGATACGTGGCAGCTTTTATCACTTTTAGAAAAATAACACTGAGACCTTTCACTATTTTCACTTGGCACTTTTTGCCTAATCTTGATACTTAGCCTTTTAAAATCCTTCCACTGCAAAGAGATAAAATGCAAGTGCTGATATGTAACTACAAACGCTGACACTTGGCACATTTCGTTGAGTCATTATGAGATACGTGGCACATTCTGACCAACTCATAGAAAATATGAAAGGTGTCTTAGATGATGACACTTGGTAGTTTCCTTGAGAAAGGATGCCTCGGTCGATGACACTTATCAACTTCGACTTGACTTCAACACTTAGGCAAAAATGAATCAAAAGGAAAATAGAGCCCGTGCTCTGTTTCACAACTTCGCCATCTTGGATCAAAGAATGCGAAAGCAAAATTTTGTAGCATGTGACTAAAAAATAGAATGCAACATAGAGTAAATTTTTACTCTACAGTTACTGGTGACCCCGAGGACTTTTGAGCCTACTCAAAAAGAAACCACGACTACTGCTAGATCAAAATTTTGAAATCACAGCTTCAACAATGTTGTCTGGTAGGTGGACCACTCTTCATCAAATAACCCTTGCTTATTTTGCAATTCATTAAAGGCTAAATCAAGGTTAATGATATCCTTGTGTGAAAAGTTCTGCAAAATTTGAACAGTAGCCTTCAATTTGAATTTGAGCTAGGAAACAAGAACCAAGATAGCTTCTACTTCAAGGACTGATGAATCATCCCTTAGATATTGGAAAATTATTTGATCATTCTATCTAGAAAATAGTAATGGTTCAATTTCTTTTACCATCAGCATGGTATCATCATCAAGAAATGGAGAAAGAAGACCTAATTGTACTAGATCTTCAACATGATGCTTCATCTCGTTGATTCCTTCCTTCATGACATCCAGAAGCTCCTTACAACTGTTAGCTACAAAATTGTAACTGAGAACCTCATTTACTCACTTAGCAGTGACCATTTTGTCATTGATTCATAATGCTGACAATGTTGCATCTGTTGCATCATAAAGCTTTTGCAATAATGTTTGTGAGTCTGTTACTCTCTTAGAGACTATAGCCAAAGTATTTACAACTGAACTCTCCACTTTTTTGCACAATTTTTGGGCATTTAGCAGGAAGGTGAGAGATGGCCTGAGCTGAATAATATCTGAAGAGATTCTCTTCCACATGGATTCGTATAGCTCCTTTACCAGACATAATACTCTGATATGCCATCTCTAGTGTCAATTGTGCTGCTCTCTATTACTCTAAGTGAAATTGGGCTATTATGACCGTAGTGTTATTCTATTGGGCTATCAACTTTTATTGCAATTGGGTAACCTACAATAGGTGTTCCTCGCACTTTCCTTATAGTGCTACCTTTTCATGCCTAAGGGTTGTTATCGCATTCTTTATTACATGAGCTCTACCTTTAAAGAATCATTTTGGGCCTGAACTACCCAGTGAGTCTGAAGAGAAATAGTATTTTACAACTATTTATTTAGATTCTCTACCTCATTATTCTTGGTCAAACTATCACATTTTTCATTTTCCTTTACTAGCTCAACTTCCATCTTCTGTAGCCTTCTTGATATCTTCAAATAATCTTTAGTAACTATAGAAGTAGATTCAGTTAGTAGCTCAACTTTGTCATGTGGCCTAAAGAATGACATGTTGATGGCCACAGCATTCATCGTGTAATCTTCCAACTGCATCTGCTCCATTGGATTTATTACATTTGGTGACAAATGAGTCACTATCAATTGTTGTTGGATGGGGTCAAATTGTGATCACAAATGGGGTGTAGCCAAATTTTTATTCTCCTTGATCTTCTTCTTCTCCCTTCAGGCTTCCCCTATCTTCCTAGTAGCATCTTCTTAAGTCTAGAAGGTGGAAGGAGAGGTAATGTGCCCACCCACAAAAAGATGTCCCTGTGGTAGACCATATTGAATAGCCAATTGTTGACTATGGGCAATTTGAGGGAAAGGTTTCTTGGGAGCAAAAGTGCAGAAATAGGGTAATGTTAAGGCCTAAGGTGGCACTGATGGGATGAAGTGAGAAATGGGAGAGGCAGAAGTGACAAGGGAAGAAATAGGCTGAGAAGGAGAGGGAGGAGTAGTACTTACTTGAGGATTAATTATAGTACCCTATAATTGGTGTTATGATGTGTTTGTCTCTTCCTCTGAAGCTAATTAAAACTGCACCCTCTTCTATTTCTTGGGGGTCTCTTCTTTTGGTTGTATTTATACTCCTTTTAATGAGGCTTGTGACTCCTGGCTTAACCCGGCCCTAGCTTCCTATCCTTCACCTAGTGTAGGCAAATTACATATCTCTGGGCTAGATGTAGGGGAGAGATGACACTCATCCCATAGTTCTTCCCATCTTTCATCTGTGTCTACATTCCTGAAAGAATGGGTTGTTTGACAAATTTCCTACCTATACTTCCAATAGGCCTCTATCTTCTCAGTATCCCAATCTTTATTATTTAATGCTCTCCTTAAGATAGAAGTTATTATGACTTTAGGATCATACTCTCTCTGATTAACATAGAATGTCTCCCATGGCCTATTCTGTGGAAGTGGCAAGTTTGTTAACTCAACATAAAATCTAGGATTGTCTTCTCTAGGATTTTTCCTAGTTTCCCAAAAAGGGTGACCTTCATGCACAATTCTGGTTGCAACCCTGTGAGTCCTTACCTAGGAGGCTATGAAATTATTTGGGTCATAAACCCATTTGTCTTTTATTAGAAGGAAACCCAGAAAGGCTAGCTTTCTAAGCAACACAACTTCTGCATCTCTAGTTTCCAAAACCATGCTTGTTGTCATCCACAAAAGATCATACATTTTTCTTTTTCTCTTCCTGAAACCAAATTCATTATCAACTATAGATACTTGTCTGGTGACCTCAAGGAATTCTATCCTAAGATTCAAAACCTTTGGTAGTAATATTGGTTCTCCACAAAAACCATGGACTCTTATAATGGTATGGTGTGATCCAAAATAGAAATCACAAGGGATTGGGCAACTGACCAGAAGATTTGAAACACTGGGGAATAATCTATTCATAATTGGTTCAGGACTGAGATGACAAAAGGCAAGAGTGACAAATAATTCCCAGAACTCATATGGGTTGGTGTATGCCTCATTGATTTAAATCATGGTCCAGGAATTGTCCATGTTTTTCCTCATCATCTCGAAAAGTAAGAAGAAAGTTAGAGATTATTTCTTCATCAGAGGTCAAAATATATGCCTGTGATTTCTCACTAGGAATTTGAAATTCATAAGAGACTCGAGGATTAATAGAAGAGGTATCTTTTGACTTTTCTTCCTCCAGAACATTTGGAATTCTATGATCCTCATCACATATAATGTGAGTGCCCAGACCAATGGAGTCATAATTTCCAAATGGGTCACTTTGCATCATAGCTAATAAATGATTATTTTCTTCTTCTTAATTATACCCAATCCATTCACCTAGCTCTTCGACAAAGACCTTCTCTTCTTTATTCATCATGGCATGGGTTGCCTCTAACTTTGCAGTGGGCTCATTAGTGATGTGATCTTTATGTAATGGTTCAGACAATATCTTCATCTTTAAACCATATTGGGTTCTTAAAATGAGATGAGACCAATCAAGGGACATATACCCCCCTATTTTGGCTATAAAGTCTCTTAACAAACATAAGCCAAAAATAAGAGGTATATCTATCACTACTACATCTTGATTTACAATTATATTTGGACAAGCATATAATTTTAATTGGAGTTGTTTGATTCTCCCTATGGTTTGTATTGATTTTCCATCTAGCTATATGACTCCTTTAGTGAGTGGTTCATACTTAATTCCTAAATCATCAGCTATCTGCTTGGGCATTACTATGGTACTATCCCCTAAATAAATCATTACATTATGCAATGGTTTCTTGCCAACTATTAAAGTTAAATAGAAGGGATCTGGTTTGGATTTGCTTACCTCTACTATATTATTTACTAGGGCTATTGTCTATAGATGGACTGTATTTTTGAGCTTTTCTTTTTCAATAGGTCCTTCTTTGGTAACAGTACCTTTGGGCACTGCTTGGCCTTACAGAGCTTCTTGTAGTAGTGTCTTCTGTTCAGGAATAGCTAATATATCCCATATTGATACTTGTGTTGGAGTCTTCTTTAATTGATCCACCACATTTATTGGTCCCAGAGTCTGAGCTTTTTGAACATAAGGATATCTTGTCTTTTCCTAAAGTTGGGCCAGAGTTCCTTGATTTTGCACTGGTTGAGGCACTTCTTGTCTGACAGCAGTGTTTCTTTGTCCTTAAAATGGAGGATTCTCCATGACTTGACTATTTACAATCTTAGGTTGTTCCACCATCCTTCTCTTTGATCTAGTGTAATAATCAAATTGCACTACTAGTTTTTGGGAGGTAGATGCTTCGTTCAAGAAAACTGATTCTTCATCTTTAACCCATGAGAACAAAGCATGTTCTAGGGCTATTTCTTCCTCTTGTTGCAAAGACATTCCTTACATCTAAGCCACTAAGACTAAATTCTACATACCAGGAGACTGGTAGGCTTGATTGTCACTAGAACTTGCCAACTGACCATCCATTCTTCTTTGATCTACTACCTTTTGTTGTAGATTACCCATAGGACAATCTCTAGGTGTATGAGCATTATTGCAATGGAAACACTAGGCATTAGTATTATCCACATAGTTATTTTGTCCTAGAACAATATCCCTATTTGAATTGGGAGGAATAGTCTGTGAGGGTGTGGGGACTACAACCAATTGGTTTGTTGGCTGATGATTAGTTTGTCTTGGAGGGCCCTGATATTGGTTTGGTTGAGATGAAAATATGTTTCCTTGATAGCCTTGATATGGAGGCTTAGAAAAAGTATTATGTTGTCTTTTTATATTGATTAGCTCATTAGAAAATGTCCTTAGGATATTCTTGATATCATCCATCTTAGATGACTGAGCAGGGACAGGTTCTTTCACATATGGTTGAGGGTAAGTGTACATAGACACAGGTGGGCTTACAGATTTAGGAACTTCTTGAGGTAATGGCAAGGAAATTTTTAGGAACATGGGCATGGGAGGCCTTAGAGGTAACTTTCTAGCATCTATTAAATGATTATCAACTCTGACTGCATATTCATAAGCCTCTGGAAAATTGTGTACTCCAAGTGACTGAATCATAATAGATATATCTGAATTCAAAGACTTAAGATAAAACACTATGGCCATACCTGGTAATGGTCTAGTTGTAACAGGGATTCTGTCCCAAATCTTTTGAAATATGGAATTGAAGTCAGTCATGGCTTCTTGTGGTCCCCTTTGAATGGTAATTAACTATTATAATAAAGAAACCTTATCACCCTTCTCTACAAATCTTTCAAAGAATAGATCTCTGAGTTGATCCCATGTAGATATGGTATTTGGGGTCAAAGACTGATACCATTCTAGAGCCTTCCCTTTAAAAAAAGCTGCTAATAATCTTATGGCCACATTTTGTTGTGTGATAACATGTATAACATAGACATCTGATACATCTTGAAGATATTCCCCAGGTGTTTTAGAGTCTTGCCCACTAAATTTGGGTAGAGCTTTTAGGGCATTCACTAGGATAGGATCCCAAATGGCTGGTGGTGTTGGGAGGATTAAGGGACTACCAGTGTTCCAACTTGCATAATTTATTGGGGGTATAGGGGCTCCCATATTTGCTCTTGGTATTGGTAAAAATTGAGTAGCTCTTATTCTTGGACTTGTTACCAAAGGTGGAAAAATAATACCTGGATTTGTAGTAGATTGTGATCTGGTTACTAGTCCACAGCTTTGACTCCTTGTAGCTATCTGGTTCATATGGTCTTGAAAGACACTTCAAGACTGGTCCCATCGGGTGTGCCAAAAACTATTGATGTTTAAAATTGTGCTTTGTTTCAGACACCAACAATGGGAATTTTCAAGATGTGGGACATGCGACTTGAAACAACCTCTAGATTTTTAAGAAGCTAGTCTCTTCTTTATATCAAGTGTTGGGGGAAAAGGGATGGGAATTTAAACAGAAACACAAATGCAAAGAAATAAAATCTAACTATGGTGATGCACCTAAATGTAATTCAACCTTAATCCTGAGCACAGTGAAACTATATGTAGGATTCATTTACATTTAAGAGCAAACAAGTGCATGATCCATGTAAAAGAATGAAATAATAGAAATAGAGGCTCACAGCATAAACCTCTTTTTCTAAAATATACAAATGTCAACAAAGGCATAGGGTTCAATCTTCTTAATTGAATTTTTTGATCACATAAGAGGCATAGAAACATGTACAATTATGTAAACCTTCCAACTCAAGAAAATGAGACAAAAGCAAATGACATTCCTAATCATAGTTATAGAAAATCTACAGTCTAGACTACTTTTGCAAATGACACAAATAATATCAACAAAGACATAGGGTTCAATTTCCTTATTTGAATCTTCTAGTCATACAAAAGGCATAGAAACATGTACAGTCATATAAACCTTTCAACTCAAGAAAATGAGACAAAAGAAAATGATATTACTTAGCCACAGCTCTAGAAAGTCTAAAACTTGTTACAATAATTCTATATTTAGAAATTCTCTCTCTGTCTCTTCTTTTTTTTTATGGTGATCCCTACACTTCTCTTTATATCCTTGGATCTCTCATTCCATCACCTACTTTCCCGCACAACTATCTATTCTGCCTTTATCTCACAGGGGACAAACAGACAGCGCTTTCAATGTTTGTAGGCCCCAAATATCTACCGGTGAACTGCTCCATCTACTAGAAATAACTCTCATTAAATTTACCTCTTTGTCTCTTCCTCCTCTTGATCTTGGCCTTGGATTCCCTCCAAATTGTCCACGTGTTCCCAAACTTATGGCCCAAATTAAACTCTAACTGAGCTAAAAGTGTCTATCAGAAGATAGTTCTTAGATTCTGAAACATTCTATTTCCCTGCAGTTCACTTGCTGAAATAGAGACACAGGATGCTCTATTCTATTAAATGGAAGAGGACACTTAGTCAATTCCTTGAAAATCTTCTTATTACTTCAAGAGATACCGAAGGATGACATGTGTCATGTTCCACAGCAACTATTGAAGACATGCAGCATTTTCCACATAACTTATACTCTTTTGTGTCTTGGCTCAGGATCATTCCACCTTTGACACTTGTCACCATCCACTTCCTTGAAATCTCAATAGCTTGAAATAAAATAAGACCCACAGCATCTCTTACCTTAATAACTTTAAAAAGGGCATAGGGACAGGCGGCAATCTTTACTTACTTCAACAAAGGATGCATGGTAATCTCCACTACTCATTAGCTATACTATGGAAATGTTTGGGACACATGTTAGGCTCTTATAGATGGTGACACTTGGCAACTTTCATAGACTTTTATAAATAAAACTCAGGACCCACCACAGTCTTTATTCAGCAATGAAAAATGAAGATCTTTTGGATGGTGACACGTGGTGGCTTTCGCTACTTCTAGGAATATACGTGGTGTCTTTCACTTCTTTTAGGAAGATATGTGGCATCTTCTACTTCTTCTAGGAAGATATGTGGCATCTTTCACTTCTTCTAGGAATGGAGTAGAAAAGGGGCTTGATGGATGACACTTGACAGCATCTGCTTGAATGGTTTGGTTGTGCCTTACTGCCTTTTGAAAGGGCACTTGATCCCTTTGGTTTTTTTGGATGCTCCTTTGAACTACCCAATTGTATTAAGTTGTTGAACTGATTGATTGAACCAAAAATGGTTCAATGTTGCATGCCATTTACACATGAACTGAGGCATTAAACCAAGGATATTGAACCAAGGCTTTGATCTAAGGCATTAAACTGAACATATTTTGGATGCCAACATGTGGTGACTTCCATTCTCTTTAGGTGGGATACATGGCAGCTTTCATCACTTTTAGAAAAACAACACTGAGACCTTCTACTATTGCCACTTGGCACTTTTTCTTAGATCTTGATACTTAGCCTTTTGAAATCCTTTCACTGAAAAGAGATAAAATGTGGGTGCCGATATGTAACTGTGGATGCTGACACTTGGTGCGTTTCACTGAGTCACTATGAGATACGTGGCACATTCTGACCAACTCATAGAAAATATGAAAGGTGCCTCAGACAATGACACTTGGCAATTTCCTTGAGAAAGGATGCCTCGATCGATGACACTTGTCAACTTCTCAAATTTAACACTTAGGCAAAAATGAATCAAAAGTAAAATAGAGCCCGTGCTCTGTTTCATGACTTTGCCATCTTGGACCAAAGAATGCAAAAGCAAAATTTTGCGGCACGCGACTAAAAAATAGAATGCAACGTAGAGTAAATTTTTACTCTACATGAACCTCTTGAATTTTTGTAGGGATTTATCAAATTTAATATTAATCTTAAATTGATCATAAATGATCACAATGACCTATTGAGCTAAGCTAATTCCATACTTTGTATCCAACTGCATTGTATTTTCCCTTGGATTGGCTTTAGGATCACACTTTCCACTAAAATTGGGTTTATTGATCATTGGGTTATTGAAAGGAATGAAATGTGAATTGTAATGATCAACACTATATGTAAGTGAACTATATGAAGTGATAGTGATAGTCACTATGAATGAAAATGTAGATGATGGAGTGAGCATGTTGACATAAATTTTGAGTGGCATTAAATTATATGACACCAAACTATTTATCAATGATATGCACATTACTAAATTGTATTTAAATGGTTTAAACATAATTTGAAATTTGGATTTTAGTTTTAATAACCCAAAAATGGGTGTGGTTGTTACTCTAGTCGATGACTTTATAGAAATGTGATCATTAGTATTAATTTTTATGTCCATGGGTGCATGTGGAAGAGGGTAAAATGTCTTAGTTATTGACACAATATGTATCAATTTAGATAATAAATCTTTGAGTGATGATGGCACTATTTATGTACATGGAAAAGTGGTAATCTATGCCAATGGGTGTGTAGAGGCAATAGTAATACTTGGGGTACTTACATTAATTACAAAACTTAAAACAAGTAAATAACCTGAAACATTATAAATACTAATAATACATAAAACAATACCCATATATGAGACACTTCCAAAAACTCCAACACTTTGGGCACTTGAGACATTTGGCACATTATAAATACTAGAAACACTTGGACTAGGTATAGCCAAAGATAAATCATCGTGACTAAGAAAATTTGAAACGATAGATATACAATTATAATTTTTAGTACTTATATTAAATATGGGTAGTTAAACACTTCAACAAATGAATGTAAAATATACTAATGATAAAATTTAACCTCTATCTACATCTAAAACATTGGAAAGCAATAAGGTATTTTTGAAAATTATGGGGGAATGAAACCTTAACAACAATAGTAGCACTAGTAACACTTTGAATACCTAAAATTGAAGGAGTGAATTATATCAATAGGTTATTAAATATGGATCTTATTACATGTATGTTGAGGTCACAATGGTATCTACTAATGGTAATGAAACTAGGGGAAATCCTCTTAATAGTTTACTCGTCAAGGTAGGACTTGTCTTTTTTGAATCCCCATGGTCTCTTATTCATCCAAATACACATTAACCACATCCTATGAGATTTATTTTTCCTAATTTTAATTTATGTTATCTATCACTTCCCTATCATTCACTAGGTTTTGATGATATAAGTCATCTATATTCCCTTCATGCACATAATATAGACTAGTCTTTCCTTTTTGGGCCTATAATAATTAATAATATAATTATGTGGATTATAATATCTATTTACACCATTCTCAAACTTAGTTAACCCCTACATGAATTTCATAAATTATACTAACCCTAGGTACTAATTCAATACCATATTTCCCAATTTTAGTGGCATCAGTGGTAAATGAGCCAAATTTATACTATTCAAAATCCATGCTACACCATTAATCTATTAAGGGGTAATTTCCAAATCTTAAATTCTATTGGGTATATAGTAGGGTATATTTATGGGTTCTTCCATGACTCCTACTCTAAATATGGTGTATTCTAGATATTACTAATAGGATCTAATTTCCTTGATTTTTCTCATGGACTTTGAAAGGTAAGGCATTGGTTCCTTGTTGATATAACGGTACATGGTAGGGTAAAAGTGACTGTAAAATTCCTTGAAGTTATCCTTATACTTATAGATATATATCCTACTATAAATATCATGAATTATTATTATTTTTTGGTGAGGCCACTTTAGTAAATTATTATGTTGAAATCTCATTGTAGCATAACATGTGTTAGTAGAATAGGACATCATATATAAACTATGTCCTTCCTCTACTCCTACAACGTTTTTGGATAAATTGAATTATTTAATATCCCCCAATGTATTAATCATGTCATAAATGAGGAACATGACCAATAAGATATAACCAATAAACCATTAACATGGTCAACATTATAGGCACCATATGATATGCTAAGTAACAACATTCCAATTCTAACCTATGGTCTTTGAGTTTGAATTGTATAGGAATCACTATCATCTTTATTAGTCCATCTTTGGGAATCCTCAAATAAATCCTTCAAAACCTCATAAATGTTTTGTATTTTCATCCATTTATTAACATTGGCTTAATCATTTATGCAAGTAATCAAAAACTACACTAAAATAATATGTAATTATGTTTCCTTTTATAGGAAATAATGTGTCATCTCTAAGAATACATCTAGTGAAAATAATGTAAAAGAGATCTACACAAGTAGGGATTACCTTTTATTTTATAGATACTTTATGGACTTTTACATTTTGTATTGATTGCAATTCATATTTTTTAATATTTTCGGTGTAGTTAGGGTTAAGTTTTTGAAAAAAGGAGATGTGTGTTATCGACCTCATGGAAAAATTCATTGTAATTAGACTTTCTATCATTATTCCTATAGAAAATGTGGTATCCCTAAACTTTTTATTTGAATATTATAAGTAATATTGAGGTTTTGATTTTGGTGACATATCTGTGTATAATGATTTAGGAATTTTGTGAGAACTTGTTGAACTTTGTGAACTTAGTAGACATTATTAAAACTACATAACTTTATGAAAACTTGGCTCATGAATTCAAAGAAGTGTTTTCTCCATATAAATCTCTACACTTCACTTATCAACAAGAAAACTTGATAAATGATATTATCAATATCTATGTAATAAATGTGAATTAATACCATACCTTTAATCCACTCTAAGTTCAAATTGAAGGGTCACTATGTCACTTCACTTATCATGGTTTTATGGTTTGTGGCATTATACTCTATGATTAGTGACCTAATGAGTTTTTTTCACCATTGTAGCCTTTAATTATGTGGAATATTTAAGAATTTTGTGTTAACACATCACTTTGTGTTTATTGTAGTGGCTTTTTTGAATTTCCTATGCATGGATACAATGGATTAATAAATAGTGTTCATAATTCATCATGTTCATCCACTATAGTGTACCTTTTCTAGTGTTTAGATATAACCAATAGTAGTTAACCACTCATCATGATATCACATTACCATGTCATTTGATGATCACTCAAGCCATTTCGTGTGTCATAATAACATAGTATCATAGTCACATAATCAGTTTTTAATAAAGTGATGTATAAGGGTTGTGTGAATACAATGTCCATCTAATTTTATTTAAATTTTATCATTATTAGTATTTAATTTTAGACACAAAATAAAATGAGGCCATGTATCACTCATTAATAACATCACACCCCTATATCATAGTCACCAACACTATTTGGATGCATTAAATATCCAATATAGCTTATAACATGTTATGTATGTTCTTTACACTTTTACCATGAAACATAAGAGGCCATGAGTCAAAAAAAAATTAATTTCATAGTCATGCAATCACTTTTAAAATAACATAGGATTATTAGTGCTAATTGGGTGTGGTGAAACATCAAATTCATTCTTTAATACACTACATCCACCCTATGCACAACAAAACACTTACACTATCAAAATTACCTTCTAATTAAAGGGGTCCGATATATCTATAAAACACTTACATGAATAACCATAGTGAATAAGTCAAACTATAAAAATCTAAGAATTATGATATTCTAGGTTAATCCAAATAAAAATATTCACATCCCAAATGGTATCCTTATAAGGATTGTTCAAAGTGAGGATGTTATGCCTTCGATTAATGGGATTGCATAAGAGATATTATTATATCATACTTAGAGTGTTTTTATCTAATTTTAACTATACTCATTCAAATGTGGTACCATGTATATTATATAACATTATCCATGCTTGGATAATGTACAAGCTAACTCTATATTGAGGAATTTGGTGGATCTAAGTAAATTTAACAATCGTGTATAGGTAACCTCTTAAATTATGTGTCCCAAACTCTTGTCAGAATATATATTTGAATGGGATATTGGGATAGGTATAACAATATTATGGGGTTTGATAATTCATAATTAAATTTCTAAGTTAAACATAGTCTGGTAACCATTACATAGATCAACTAGTGGAATGTTGGTATATATTTAAATATCTAGTAGTAATCTTGGTTGAGTATATAAGCATAAATCCACTAACATGTTATCATAATGGAGTACCCTTAGGTAAATATCCATGTAAAATTTATTATCATCATGGAATGCCTTAGGAACATATCCACATAAAAATTTTACCATTTTTTTTTTTTACTTAGACCGGGGGAAAACCGTTACCGGAAAACCCTGAGGTGCCCGTTGGGTAAACTTTTTAACGTGACCAGCAGTGCGGACAAGTTGGCACCTCCAGTTCCATGGGTGTCAGGGGGGATCCGAATAATTGACCTGCAGAGCACGACGGAAATACATAACCAACCGAACTAAGCCCCCGACCCAAAAATTTTACCATATTAATATAATGGAGTTCTTGAATAAATCCACTCAAGGAATTAGTAGTGTATTTCCCAATATATATGCACTCAATTAACTAATGGTGGACTGTCATGCATAAGTATACTAGATATCTATGGTAGATCGATGTAAACTATTATTTAGATTAAATATTTTTATCCAAGGAATGTTGAGGCTAGGTGTATGAGAACCTTTAAAAGTGGATTATCTTATCATGAGAATATGTTCTCAAAATTTTAATTCACTTAATCCCATCATCCAATCTTAGACATGAGATCCCAACTTGTATCACCACACCTAATATTTCAACTTTACTTTGGAATTGGCCTAGATTCCCCATCTCAATCCCCAATGGTTTGGAAAGAAGAGGTAAACTTATGGTTGGGAATAATAGAACTATCATCCCATACTTATGTTTATTATGATGGAGAAATCTATAGATCTATAAATTCATCAACTAAGACATACTAATGATCAATTAATTGTAGTTACTTATATTCATTGTGACTTTATTTTATTGGATTACATGTACAGTGTATAATTATGCAATATTATGGATGATTCATGTACCTCAGTTGTTATTAAAATAAATTATGCTTATTAAATCACTCTCAATAAAGGAATGTGAAAGATAGTTATTATGATGTCCTTATAAGTTAATTGAATTCATGAGTTATAGTCATGTCTTTTCATATAACATTAATTAAATAATATTATCATATACTATTACATATTATACATATTAAGATCAATAGATTCTATATTAGTGGAGGATCTTTTTATTGATAATGTTTTTATTTATAATGAAAATATATATCTAATTTTATATGTTTGAGTGAACATACCAAATAAGGATTTACATAATTATACACAAAATATGCATAAAATAAGTTCATGTAGTTGCATTTAATTATCTAGGAAGAGGGGGTGAATTCCTTACTCTCACATGGAATGGGAACATTCACAATAACTAGAACTACATTGAGCATTTATTCACAACACTACAATATGTAGTTGTAACCCTCAATGGAGTCTAATCCACTTGAATGCACTTTTTTGGTCTTTGAATGTGTTATTAGGTGATTGTGTTGAATTAGAGTTACTTTAATAAGTGATATTATTCTAATATTTTATCACGCTAATTTGTTAATCTAAATCTAGGAACACATTCATCAACCTCTTCTAAAACATCCTTAAAATTTGGATATCCAAAATGTTAAAATTTCTACATTCGTATAAGTTTATGAAATTCATTAGGAAATTTTCATATTCAATTGTATGATTTTGATCATCCATATTTTTGGGTCCAAAAATTATTTTCATCTTCCTTATTATAGAAAATTTCTAGGGTTTCAGTCTAGTCAGTCTGAAAATCCTATTTCCAATCTTAAAAGTTAATTATATATCCCAAATGTGTCTATTTCAATCATTTATTTATCTCTTTTTATTATCATAGATTATTCATAGTTTAACTATAATTTCTATCTCTATTTTGGCATAAATATATATTTGATTATCGTTATATATTTGTTTCACATAAATTTTGCTTTATTTTTAATAAAAAAAGAGTAAAACTTGAAAGAGGTGTGAGGTTATTAGAACCTGATATGTTGTGCACGTGTCGATCTAGATGATTTTGGAGACTCCTCTTTATTTAGGGAGGAATGACCTAAAAATAAGAAAGCACTAAAGAAATGGTTGATTATTTAGATAGTAGGGTGAATTTCCTAGCACAAGCTAGGTCTAAGAAGCACAAGCTTCCTTGGAGGTTATTAATCCACACTTGTAAATAATCAAGTTCTGAAAATGAAAGATAAATTGCTTGCATAAATAATAAACAATATTGAACTCAAATATAAGAAGTGTTTGAGAAGAAATAAGTAATTTTGACTAATTATAGTGATAAATGATTAGATATTAATGATAAATAAATTATACATGGTTTAGACAATAGATTACTCATCTATGATAAGGTAAAAATTCAAAAAGTGGGATTTGGTTAGGGTCTCATAGGTGGAATTAGCTTGTTATTGGAAATTGACACATAGTGACCATCGATAGTTGGGTAAGACCATCAACAGTTAGGTGATCATTAGTGGTTAGGTGACCATTAGCATTTAGGGTAAAACCATTAATGGTTAGGTGACCATAAATGGTTAGGTAACCTTTAATAGTTAGGGCCAAACCATTGATGGTTAGGGTCAAACTATCATTAGTTAGGTGACCATCAATGGTTACTGTCAGATTTGGCTTGGGTAAAAGGAAGTTTGGTTAGGAGGGCTAGAGAGAAATAAAAGAACTAATTACTAAAAATAGATACTTAGCTTTGTTATTGTTCTAAAGTACATTATGGTGAGTATCTAAAAACTTATTGTAGACCCTGTAACAATTTTGATAGAGTGATGATAGCTTGGTTGTTGATTGATGACTAGCAGCACTTTTGATCTTTGTCATGGTTATTGGTTCATTGGAAGCTCTCTTAGATTTACCAAGAGTGAGAAGAACACCTGCATAAGAAGATCTAATACACAAGACTCTGATGATCATTCTTATTTCTCCTCCCCTTTCACCTCTTTATATAGGAAAAAGGGAGTGGTGAAACAAAAACTTCAATAATAGGTTCAAAAAGCTATTTAATTTTAGTTTTAACATGTATTGATTATGCAAATAGATCAAATTAAAAAAAAATCAATTTATAGTTGAGTTGTAGTTAACTATTGAGGCAGTTAAAGGTTAACCATCGGCAGTTGAGGTTAACTATCAGTAGTTAGGTAACCATTAATAGTTGAGTGAATGTCAATGGTTGGGGTCAAACTATCGATGGTCAAGAGGGCAAAGGTAAAATGCTCAAGGTTAATAATTATGACTTAAGTTTGGTAGTTGAAAAGTTTTGAAATGGTCCCAAGGGGGTCTAAGGGTGATCCAAGGGTCAGCATGACATCTATAACCATAATTTATGGTTTTATAGTCTCTACATTTTACCCCTTTTTGTTATGAAGTTTGTATTAACAAGTTTCATAATAAAAAATGGATGCTGGGTTGAATGTTCAATTTCCCTAATTATGGGAGGAGGTATTCCCCCTAAAACTAGGAATTGATGAGGTAAAATATATTTGGTTACAAGTTTGACAAGTAGTTAAATGTGTGATAACATTAGTTAGATTGGGCATCGAGATGCAAATATGTGCACAAAATACAACTAAGTGTGATAACATAGATCGTACATAGACTAGACTACCATAGTTGAGTTAAGTAAAAATAAGTTCAACACTAGAAGGACAAGTGATCATATTTAGGCATGGTGGTTTTGATTATACTCTTAAACACAAGTCTCTTAAGTGAGGTCAATGTATCTATAGGTATATAAGGTAAGAAGTGATATTGAGAATACACAATTGGTTGGTGTGTAAAATGTATCACAAGTTCAAGTTGATCAAGATGGCAATGTAGTCATAGAAATCAAAATGACCAAGGCAAGGTTACCATAAAACATGTAAAAGTGGGGCCAAAATGACCAATATTAAGGTTAGTGGTTGGTTGATTGGTTGGTAGAGAATGAGTTACTCTAATGTTATGGTGTAGGTAAGGAGGTTGGTGTAAGTTTGTTGTTATGAAAAAGTATTAGTTATGATGGAAAAAATGTTAGGAGGTCAACCGTCAACAGTCAAGGTTGACCATCGGTGGTTACATAATGATTGTTGATAGTTGGAAATCAGCCCTAAAAAGGTGAGGCTAAAATTTGAATGAGGATTATATTTCCTCATTTTAAAACCCATGGTGATTGAATTTGATTTGAGTGAAAATAAATGGTGATGGTTTGGGTGTGAGTGAGTGATTTGAGTTAGGTGAGTTTGTGATTTTTGTGTTAACTAAAGGTTGAGTTAGAGGTTTGAATAGATGGAGATACAACAAGGATGAGGGAGAGCATAAGGCCAAATAGTGGTGGTTCCTAGGGATCCTCCATGATGTTGGTTATGAAATGATGTAGGGTGTGTATTTAAATATGTTGGTTTTTGTGATTTAAATTTGTTGAATGTTTTGTTTTTGTGGGTGGGTTAGGCAAGTGGGGGTTTTTGATTGAGCTATAAAATGTGTAGAGGGGGGTGAAATAGGTTGATGATAATTAGGATAGGAGAGGTTTTTAGCAAGTTTGGTGTAATTTTAAGAGTTTATGGTGATAGTTTGAAAGTTTTAGGGGGTTAAGGTTAGGGTTTGTCTATAATTAATCACTACATAGTGACTATCAATGATCACTATGGACCATCATCAGTCGATAGATGATCATCAATTAGTCAATGTGTCAACAATCAATGGTCGATGGTTGATTGGTGATGGTTAGAAAATTAACTATCACTGATCGAAACTCAATCATTGGTGGTTGATAAATAGGGTAAAAGGTAAAAAAAATCAATAAATAAATGGGGTAGGAGTTGGTTGAATTTAAAGATTGTATAAGTTATTGGTATAAAAATAGTTTAATGTTATGGTTAGAAAAAGGGAGGGGGGTTAACGGTTAACAATTTAGTGAAGGTAGTGGTAGGATGATAGATGAGGTAAAGGATGATAGGGTGAAAGCATGATTTTCTTGATAGTCAGGGTTAGGTAAGTGATGGTTAGATTAGGTGAATAGGTTAAGTTATGAGGTAGGGGTAGTAGGTAGTATTCATAGGCAAATTTTTATGAACTAGATAAAATAAGGTATCATTATAACCTTTTAGGTGAGGGAGTAATTATAGATGCATGACCAAGTGCCCCAAATCCTAGATGAGGTACGCTCAAGGATGATAAACACAAATTGGGATCATATGACTAAGGTGGGCCTATGAAGCATGAGGTACTATTAGGATGTAGATATGTTAGTGGCACTCATCAAGAGATAAGATCCTACCACTAACACATTATTGATTTATATTAGTGATATCACTATTCTATTAGAAGACATCCATCAAATAGTATACCTACTAATATGGGGTGAGTCGATCTACCATATTAGTAGTGATGAGAGAGATGAGCAGATGGATCATCTATATAGAGAGGACCTTGTGCTAGTGAGGTGGAATTAAAGAGGATTACATTATATACCTCTGTATCAATTTAATAGGCATAGTAGATGGCTATTCATGATGATGATGATAGCTATTACATGTTACGTACTACTAGATTTGAGTAGTGGGAGATTTCCATACTTGTTTATAGGGGTTCTTGTAGAGTTGTGGTTGGATCATATGGTATTTATGTTGGTACTTTTATTATTAGTTAAAATCTATCGAGAGTTATGGGGATACTATACCCACAGGATATATAAGATTAGTATTGGTTTTATGCTACATTATTAGGCATACGAGCACATCAGGGTACTGAGACTCAGGGAACTACCATGGCACAATTTTGTTCACATGGATTTTAGGGTTGGTTACATGTGATGGAGAGGTGATTATGCACTCACCATACCAAGGGGAGGATCTAGAGACCTAGATTTTTATATATATTTATTAGAGGCACTTGTGGATGGTGAGGTCATTTAGTGCCCATATGTTATACTTCTATCATGGGTGAGCTACATCAGACACACACTATCATTATAGATTTATTGGTGGATTTTTGGGAGGAAAGACCATGAGGTTGAGCTTATTCCATTTTATAGGGTGAGGAGGTAGTTAGGACTCATCCAAGATATCCCAGGTGAGTTCCTAAAATATAGGAGGGAGAACAAAGAGTTCTTCTTGCCTACACTAGAACTAGAGGATGTATTTATTGATCATGAGGAGCTATCAGTGAGGCTTGATATTGATGATATGGGTGTCACCAATGACTATCATACATGGTTTTAGGCACATTATGATGAATCCATTTTTAGAGGTGATGATGGGGAGCAAGACATGGATGTGGATGTAGAGGTAGGGGTGGTGATTAGAGAGATGAGGATATCTTAAGTAGACAAGCACTAATTTTTTAGGAGGACCAAGAATAGGTGGAACTATCCATAGCACAAGCATCCTTAGTAGTATTATCCCAGTAAAGGGATGCATCACAGGTCCAGGTGGTCACTCTGACTAGGGAGAGGGATTAAGATAGAGCTCATCTAGTTGTTATTACACTGGGGAGGGATTATCTTAAGTAGGTATGAGGGTAAGTACCAGCACCTATAATACCACCAAGGACTATCTCCATGGTGAGATATGTAATGATAGTGGAGGAGTTGAGGTATTAGGAGGCCTCAATTTTTACACATCTTTTAAATGAGCCTAGATGGGGAGAGTACATATTAGGGATCAATGGAGGGATTATTAGTATGACATTGGATCAGTAGGCTACATCTATAGGTGGACAGGTAGGATTAGGAGGTGGGAAGGCTCTAAGAGGTAGTGGTACTATAAGGTCTTAGACTAATGTGAGACCTTGTATTTTGATGTATTATCTAATTTTGATACTAGCTTGCGAGTTGATGTAGCAAGATGTATATATTGTATTGAGAGACATGTACATCATTATATACATGATGATTATTAATGAGTTCATGAGATATATATATATGATTATTGTTTATGTTTTGTGTTGATGTTTATGGATGTGAAATTATTTATTTGATGATGTGATTTTAGGATGATTATGATGTTATGGTTCATGTGTACTAACCTAGCTAGGCATGTGATGATGTGGCTATTTATTGTATGTTCATGATGATATTTGATATTGATCAGTGTTATTTGTGATATGATGATGATTAGGATATGGTTATGGTTTGTTGGTGACTATGTTTATGGTGTATACTCATGATGATGTTGATATTTGATGGGTCTTATTTATTTGATGATGATTAGTATGTTATGTTTTATTGGACATGGTTATGATGTTTGTGATTATTATCATGGTTATGTTGTTATGATGTTGATTTTATTATGATCATGCTTTGAATTAATGATTCTACACTTCCTTATCTAGATTAGACATATGGTGGATAGCATATGTGAATGACTCATTCATTTTTATGTATGATTAAATTGTGGTGGATATGATAGATGATTAGTTGATGTGATTGATCACTAGATGATGTTTGATATATGAGATGGTTAATTCATTTAAATGTTCTTATGATTAAAACCACTTAAACAAATAATGTAAGAAGTCAATCACTAAATAAAACACATTTGTAGTTAAATGTTTTTAATGGATTGCATTTGTTTAGATGAAGGTGAAGTAATATTAAAAACACAAGGAGTAAGTTGGATAATGAAACTAAATGTGAGAAAAGATAAGATAATCAAAATACAAATTTCTTAATGAATGTATCAACAAGTAGGTATGAGATAAATAAGAAGGAATGATGCTTCATCATTGGCAAGGACTGAGACAAATTTAAGGTAGATCAACGTATGAATATAATCCCTTCAAAAGCTTCACATTAGTGCTCATTAGTCGGTTAAAAATCTTCTTGACCACCCAGTGTCAGGTAAGCTAAAAAAATCCCTTGATTATAGAGGGTATAAAGGGGAGTTTGATGATGATGGAACCTTTTTGTGAGACTAGCATGCCTCTTCTATAAGTTACCAAAGAGCCAGTATAAACAAGTCCATGTCATATAAAGTGTAGAATGATTGAGGTGGTAAATCTACTTATGAAATTTGATTTCAGCCTCTAAAATTGTTTATGCTTTGTTTGATTTTAATAATGGGTCTTATTATTAGGAAGTTGATCATGCAAGAAGCTTCCCATGAATTGCTATGCTTTGACAAATGCTTTACTGAACCCTCCTTCAAGGTAATGGTTTAAGTTTTATGAGATTTCTTTAAGTCTTTTTTATAACTATCCTTCAAGAAATAGTATACCTTACATGGAGAAATTTTGATGCATTTTGAAAGATATCATTTAAGGGAGTAGTCTGTGAATGCTTGGAATGACCCATAGAACATATGAGTTTTTACTTTTTTGTGATTTTTTGATTGATTTTATTTTTTCTATTGACATATATTTGCTTATATAGGTTCAAAAATTCCACCTTCATGAAGGCAAAACTAGAGCACAAGAAGGTTAAGGATGGGTAAAATAAGTTTAAGTGACATCAACCATGGGATTTCATCCTATAAAGGGATGGAAAGCACCATGAGAATAATGTCATGGGTAGAGCCTTTGTACCCATGTTCAAGATTAGGAAAAGGTTGTAATATATAATCACATGATTTAACTTTAATCAATTGTCCTTAAAATAAGAGTATGTATGTGAACGTAAACAAGGGATGAGCTTAAGTTAGACAAAAGGTGAGTTTAGTCCTATTTAAAAAAAGAAAGGATGTAGATATGAAGCATTGAGGGGCTTAGGTTTTGGTTTCCATTAAGAGAGGACAACTGGTAATCTCCCAATCTATACATGTGCATTATGATATAAGGTCCAAGCCAATTGAAATCAAACTTTCCCTGCTTAAGTTTCTCCATATTAGTTATATGTTGATTTTCCTTTAGGATGAGGTCTTTGATATTTAATTCTTGCTCTTTGAGGTGTTTTTTATAAGCTTTCTTGATTCTCTCTTGATAGACATGAAGATGGGTAAGCATGGATAAATGACCTTTGTTAAGTAGCTCAAGTTGGGATAAATGTTCTTGATGATAATCACCTTCAAAAATGATATCATGAATGGATATGCAAAGAGAAGGAATTTGGACTTTGAGAGGCAAGAAAGCCTTTGATCCAAACACAAGATAGATAGGGGTACCACTCGTAGGGTTTATAATTCTAGTATGATGTGCCCATAAGGCAAAGGGGATGTGTAAATACCAATCCTAGCCATATGCATTAACTATTTTAGTTAGCATGTTATTGAGAGTTTTGTTAGAAGGTTTAGCTTGTCCATTTATTTTTGGATGATAAGGTGAAGAGAAACATAACTTGATACCAAATGTGTCACAAAGAACTTGGACTTGTTTGTTATTAAAATATTTACCATAATCAATGATAATTTTGTGTGAAACACCAAAATGACATATAATGTGATGGTTGATAAAATTGACAATCTTTTCAGCTTTGTTTAATATGAGAGGAATAATCTCTACCCATTTGGTGAAATATTCTATTGATGTGATGATAGAATGATGTCATTAAAAATAATGGGAGTTAATTTCACCAATAAGATATTGGCCCCATTGCGAAAAGGGCCATATATCCTTAGATACTTGGAGACTATGTCTAGGTGTGTCATGTAAGTTAGCATTTTGTTAACATTTAATACACTTCCACACATAATCATATAAATCTTGGTTAAGGGTAGGCCAATAATAGCCAAGGCAAAGATACATTTAGTGATGATTAGGCCTCTAAAGTGTCCCCCACATATCCCATCACATGTTGCCTTAATAGCATGAGATATTTCATGGATATATAGGTAGTGGAAGAGGATAACATCAAATTTGCATTTATAAATAATCTACCCCAGTATGGTATACTGTTAGGTGCTTTGAATAAATGCTCTTTTAGTATTCCTATAAAATTTGGAAGGGATGATGGCAAGGTTGAGATAGTCAAATATCTATTGATACTAAAGGTCAGGTTAGGCCTCCTCTACATTAAATATGGTTGGAGACTCTAATTTGATATAATAAGGCTCAGTAAGTTGATGGATAATGATAGATAGCTTAGAGTTAGAGGGTGTTGACGAGATCTGGGAAGTGAGGGAAGCCATGGTATCGATAAATATATTCATAGATTATGGAGTGATTTAGATATGATAATGTTCAAATGATGTTAAAAGTGCATCAGTTAGTTTTTTGTATTATTACAAAACATCATTATTACATTGATAAGAGTCATTGATCTGATTTACCATAAGTTAGGAGTCACCAAAGATTTAGATTATTTTAACTCTTAACGCTAAAGAAATCTAAAGACCTATCACTAAGGCTTCATACTCAGCCATATTGTTATTATATTTAAAATATAGCTTGAAAGATAAAGGAAGAGGTGCACCATGAAGGGGGATAAGTATGATGTTGACTCTCCCATGATGTTGACACTTCAATCCATCGAATAACATGGTCACTTGGTAGGTGAAATTTTCTTGAGAGAGGGTCATGATAGACTCATCTAGAAACATTAGAGGAGGAGGCCAGGTATATGCTAATGGTGCTTCAGCTAATTGGTTGTTGATGATTTGCCTTTTAATTAAATTTTGCTATAGGAATTCAAGGTCAAACTCAGCTAAAATCATGATCTACTTAGCCATACACTAGTTTTGGTATGGCTTAAAATGCATACACTTGAGTGGGTCGATATTGGTTATGACATAGGTCTTATGGTTGAGAAGGTAATGGTGAATTTTGGAAGTAACGAAGATCAAATTTAGGCAAATATTTTTAGTATGGGTGTACTGAGTCTCATACTCTATAATCATACAGCTTATATAGTAGATGGATTTTTATTTATGTTTCTCATCTTGATGAGCTAGCATTTCCCTTAAAGAGTGGTTGATGGTGGAAATATAAAGGTAAAAAGTTTGATCTTCCTTGGTAGAAATGAGGATGGGTGGGGATATAAGGTACTCTTTAATTGAATCAAAGGCATTTTGATAGTTTATGTTCCACTTAAAATATACATCCTTCTTCAAAAGGTGGTGGAAAGGTTGGCATCAATCTAAGAGCTAAGAGATAAAGTGATGAATGGATTAGAGCTTCCCCTGTAAGTAGCAGAGTTTCTTGAGGTGGGTAGGAGGAGGCATGTTGAGGATTTATTTGATTTTGGTAGGGTCAACTTCAATTCCTTGAAAGGAGACAATAAAAATAAGGAGCTTTCCTGATAAGACCCCAAAAATACACTTCTTTAGATTAAGTCAAACATGGTAATGGATGAGGTGGTCAAAGATAATTTTAAGAATAGCCAATTAATCTTTATGACGTTTGTATTTCCCAAGGAGGTCGTTGACATAGTCTTCTATAATTTAATGAATAATTTCATGGAAGAAGTAGGTCATAACATGTTAGTAGGTTGCACCAGTGTTTTTCAGGCCAAAAGGCATGACCCTATAACATAAATTACCCCATTGGGTGATAAAGGTGGTTTTGTGTTGATCTTCAAGGGTAATTAAGATATGATTATAACCTGAGAACCTATCCATAAGAAATTACATCTCATGGCTAGCTTTAAGATCAACAAGATAGTAAATACTTGGCAAAATAAAGTCATCCTTTGGGTAAACAAGTTTAAGGTCATGAAAGTCTATCCAATTTTGAATTCCCCCCATGGCTTTGGTGATAGGGATGACATTTGAGACTCATTAAGGATAATCAATGGGTTGAATGAAATTGATGGATAGGATACATTGAAATTCTTCTTTGACAAGAAGGTCTATATGAGGGTGCATCCATCAAAGTTTTTTCCTAACCAGATTGTCATCATGGTTGGTGACTATATTATGGGTAGCAATGGAGGGGTCAGTTCCTAGCATGTCACTATAATACCAAGCAAATTTGATGCTATGGTATCATAGGAAGGAGGTAAAGTCCTAAAGCTCTTCAGAATTTAGCTATTGGCCAATTTTGACAATGCATAGGTTATCTAGTGTACCCAAGTTGATTTCCATGGTGGATTCATTAAACATGGTTGAAGTCTCAAGAGGAAGAGAATTATGGATAAAAGAATCTATTACACCTAGATAGACAATAACAAAATCATCATCCTAACACTAAATGGTATTAGTGGTAGGAGAGTCATCTCCTAATATCTCAGGATGAGTTAGAGGAATATTTAGTTATGGCTTCCCCATCCTTTTGATAACTTAGGGCTCTAAGGTTAATCATGCTGATGAAAAAAAATTAGGTGGGATGACATAAAAATCCTCACATTCTGATGGAGAAGGGGCTGATTAGGATGGGACATCTTCCTCAACAATGGTGATAAGAGGTGGGTTGGTTGGATTTTTAGGTGGCATGAAATCAAGGCCATGATTTTCATGAGGTTTTTGGGTCTTGATTGGAAGAAACTCATATGGTCCATGTTCATATCAACCTAGAATAAATCCTTTCCAAGAACACCTCAAGTTTATCTAAATAGGAAAAATTGGAGGTGAATGGTCAAGGTGAAAAAGAGGTGGTAGAAGTGTCAAGGAGTTTATCAATTCCTCCATAGATGAAATTGGTTTGACAAGTTGAGGGCCCAAAAGAAAAAATAGCTCCAATATTGGGCTCATAACCAGGTTGTTAGTCAAGATTCCCATACTCTTGGGGAGTATAAAAAGTGTATAGTGTCAAAAGGTGATACTCCCCCAATGAAATATGTTGGAAGGTTGATTCTAAAGGGTCTATTATGGGGATTTGGGTGGAAGAGATGGATGAACTAGTGGATGATTCATTAGTAAAATAAAATGGGTTTCATCTTTTGTTGATGAAGGCTTATTAGATGGAAGAGGTAGAACATCATTGGGTCGGTATGTCATGTTGCATGTTGTAAAAGGGCTCGAGTCAGCTTATATGGTAAAAACTTGACCTTCATATTCAAATTTGACACATTGGTGTAGGGTGGAGGGCACATAACCCATGGAATGAATCCAAAGGCATCCCAACTAAACATTGTAATTGTACCCACCTTCTATTATGTAGAAGAGCTAAAGAAGTATGTATACTCTTAGATGAATGTGATGGATAATAGTTCCTAAAGTCGTGGCCATGGTGTCATTGAATGATCATAGCACCATTAAGGTTTTTGACATAATGTTCTCTAGTAATTTGAGTTTTTCATATGCATGGGAGGAGATAATATTGATGTTATCTCCCCCATCAATCATAACCCTCTTAAAGTTAGTTTGGTTGATGTACATGGTAATGAAGAGTGAAAGATATGGATCATTTAGATGGATAGAGGGTATTTCTAAATCTTTGAAGGTAATAAGGTTGGAAATTTGAAGAGCTCTAATGAAGGCTGCTAGAGGTTATGGGTCTTTTATTTGAACCTTTATAAATTGCAAAGCCTCTATCATCTCTTGGTAGTGATGGGGTGAGTTATTGATCATTTCATACAAACTCATCTTCTCTAGTGATTGGTGAAGCTATTTTAGAACTACTTGTTGGATTGATTCAAAAGGGTTAGATTGAGAGGGACCCAAGATGGATATCTTGTGTTTGGGAGAAGGTATGGATTTTTGGGTTTGGTTGAGTGGTTGGGTGGTATAAGAAGGGTATGTCCATAGGATGGACACCTTTACCTTTCCCTTATCCTTTTGTTGGGTTTGTTATCATGTGACCACATGGATGGTATGGATTTTGGAAGGAATTATGCTAGAGGACTACTTCAGTTCCTCCTCACTCTTCGATGACAATGTGGGAATGGTAGGTTTGGGGTGGTAACTATGATTACTCTGATAATAGGTCATCATTTCCATATAGCCGATGGACTAGGACTTGGAGAGCCTTACATTTCTCTGTATCATGTCTCAATGTTATATGGTATGATCAAATCAAATTTTCATCAAACTAAGATGGCTTAGGACTATGGGGTTTTAATGGTTTGATGGAAGGTAAATTCAAGAAATAATCTTGTAATAACATTTGTAATATGGTTGAATAAGACTTGGGTAAAGGTGTTAAGGATGTTGGAGTTTTGGTTTTGATTATTGGAATGGAATACTTCTTAGGAGTAGGCTTAGTAGAGAAAGTTTTGAGTGGTGGATTATTCTTGGTGGTTGGTGTTCTAGAGGCTAAATTTTTATAATTAGTAGGCTTGGTAGTGGGTGATATAAAACCATAAGGTTTATAAGTAGTATACATAGTAGTGGAGGATTTGTATGTTGAGTTTGTGAAGAGGATGGGTAGGGGCATAGCTAGAATAGGAGCTTGGGTTTGGGTTGTCTTTAGGAGACATGTTTTCTTAATCTAAGTATGGGGTCATAGGATGGAATAAGGATGTGGTCCCAAAATAGAAGGCAAGGTAGAAATAGGTGGCAAGGCTCTAACTTTAAAGATCCTAGGTGGTTCCTCCTTCTTGGTTGGATTGAATTTTGGTGGGTTAGGTGGTGTTAAATCCATCTTTAGCAAAGGGTGAGTAAGGCTCTGAGTAGGGAGCATGCTGAGGTTTTTGATGGGTTTGGTTATGATGGGGGATTTGGCTATTTCAGGTGGAGTTGGTTTGTTTAGTTTAACTATTACTTGAGGGGTAGGGGTTTTTAAAGGTTTGGTTGGGGTGATGGTGGGTTCAATAGTGGAAAATAAATGTTGGGTTGAAAATGGTATGGTTAGAGGCTCTTTATTGGTTGGGTAAGGAAGCCTAAGATGGTGCCAAAATATGGCACAATCTATGTTGGGTTGGGATAATTACTCCAAGCCTTGAACTAATCTAGAGAAAGCATTATAGAAGATTTTGATCCCTTAGATATTTGTCTCAAAGGATAAACCCATGGGTGGAGAGAGAGGAGTGGTTACCTCATCCTTTTCCTCAATAAAAAGCTCCAAGGTTTGGGAAGATGAGTCTCCTATATGAGAGGTAGGTAGAATGATCTCTTCCTTAGGAATGTTTTCCAAAGGAATAGTGGATTGTTGTATGATGAAAGAGAAGGATATGGTGGTAATGGCTACCTCTTCTAGTATGTCTTCTAAAAGAGAGGTGGGTATCTCCACTACCTCGATAAGTGGAGAAAGGGGAATAGTTATTTCCTTTGTTTTATTTTCCAAAGGAATATAAGTTGAATCCATTACCTCAATAAGTGGAGGGGAAGGAAATGTGGTTTGGGTAATGGTTTCCTCAATAATGAGTTTACTAAAAACTATGTTAACAGTATGGATATCATGATTGTGATAGGATTATGTTCTATTATTTTCATTGTTTACGTAAGGGGCATGGTTGGGGAATGGATATCTAAATATGTCAAATGATTGATTTAGGGGTGCATTGGGGTTATCCAACACAAGTTCCCCCTTATCAATTAGAATTTGGAAAACATTTTTAAAATTATTTCACTTAATAACATCATGTCTAATATCATGGTGGAAGGCACACAATTAGTTCTCCTTATACCAACTAGGTACAGGATGAGAGGAATCAAATTATTGTGGAGGTTTTATTAAAGGAAGTTGTAGGATATTCACTTTCAAAAACTTTTCCAAGATCAAAGTATATGACTCCCCTAGTAGAGTAAATTGATTTTCATTATTGTGGTTTAGGTTTCTAGTGTTCTAATTGGAGGAACTAGAGGAGTTGGGTTGATTAATAATCAATGGAAGAGCAGTTTTAAGGATAGTCACATTCCCATTTCCTTTATTTTTGGTGTTAGTGTTGGTTTGATTATTAGGTTTGGAAGAGGGATCCTCATTTGATTTGAAGGTGAAATTTTTGTTTTTCTTAACTACCCCTCATCAATGGCTATGTTCTCTAACATTTATGCCATAATGAAATCTTTATCAAAGGTCCTAAAACTTTGAACCCACAAAGTGGAGTAAATGTGTTTGGCACAAGCCCAAGCAAAGAGTTGAATTAGCTTGGGTTGGGGCAAAGATAAAGAGAGTTAATTTATCAATCTTATCTAATAGGCTATGAAGTTAGATATGGATTCATTATCAAATTACTTAATGGCATAGAGATCAATGATGGAAACTTTCTTAGAGATGTTTATGGAAAAATGGTCTAAGAAAGTTTGAGCCAGTTGGACAAAAGAAAAGAGGGAGTGATTTGTAATATCAATGTACCAATCTAGTGTCAGACCTGGTAGAGACATGGAAAATGTACAAAGAAGGAGCGCATCATCATAGGCAATCAAATAGAAAAAATGCCTAAATGCTCTCAGATGTTGTTGAGGGTCTTCCTTAATCTAAAATTTTGAAAATTTTGTAAGTTTCCATTGAGGAGGATAAGGTCGAATGGGGATGGATAGATGAATTGGTTCATTGTAGATCTGTTCATATGATAAGAGGTTATGGGCATCAAAAATAGATCACTCTAAAGTAGTCATTTTATCCATCAACATCTTTAGTAGATCAGTCTACATTTATGCACCTCTAATGTTGTATGGTGTATTTTACTTAGGTTAGGTATCAGCAACATATGGATATCTAGTAGGAGGTTAAGAATCTGCCATTTATTGGTATGTGGGAATGGGTGGTTGAGATGATGTCACATATGAATATGTGGAGATAGGTGGTTGGGTGGAAGGTAAAGGTATATACCCTTGTAGATTAGGGATATAGCATAGGTTTGGTGTAATGGGAACCTATTGGGGGACTAACGTAGGTTGGGTTAGAGGTATGGTTGGGTTGGTAGGTAGAGGATAGGTGGTAACTTTGGTACTAATGGGTGGAAGGGTAGAAGGTATAGAAACCACCAAGCTCTAGAATGGAGTGGAGGTAGGTGGGTTGGAAATAAGAGGAAGGGTGGTAACACTAGTAGAGGGTAATCTTATGGTAAGTAGAGTACCGGTGTCCAAAGGTTGTGTTGCTCCTATACTAGAAGGGTTGTTGATTCAGGTGGGAGGTATGTGGATGTTGATTGGTTGCGTGGGTTGGTTTTGGATGGTGGTATTGGTGGGATTATTGGTAGAATCAGATGCTTGGGTAACTAGAGGTTGGGTATAAATGGTGGTAATAGAGGTGTTGTCCATAAGGTGGGATGTCATACCATAGGGTGGGTCAATAGGCAGAACCAAATCAAGGGTATGGTGGGATATGGTGTTAAGGTAATGTTGGAGGGATATGGGCTTGTTATCCAAAAAGGTGTTGAAATCCCCATCACCTTGGGTAACCATCTGAGGGATACTAGGAATTTTATAAGGATGGGGAGAACTATCTACATCTGAGACATACTCCATGGATGAGGGAGAAGAGGAAGATGGATGATTAGGAGGTGGATATTGATTGGCTTGTTTCTTTAGTTGTTATCTAGTTAAAACCATGTAAATAAGGGGAAAAATGAAGATACAAGTAATCTCACAACTCAAACAAAGAGATGATAAGAAAAATTCAAGGAAATAAAACACACACTAAAGTACATTAAATCTTACGGCTCTTTTTAGTCTCTCTTGTGGCTTATGCCTTTAGTTTTAAGATTTAAGATTTGTGTAACTAAATTTTGGTTTATAGAATGGGTACTAGATAAGAATTATATGGTTGGTTTCTAGTAGTTTAGGCTCTCAAAGGGATCTGTGTTGGAAATCAGTATGTGGCTTGATATTGGGACCTACCTCCTCACTTAACACACCACAATGATAAGGGTGTTAGGTGTTTAGCCAAGATATATTGATTGATAGAGATTATACTCAGCTAGAAAACTAAGTTGATTCTCCACTTGTTAATGAAATCAAAGTAGGATAGATGAGAAAGGTGACCACTAGGTGATGAAATCCCAATCGGGCCTTATGTCAATGTTTTTAAGTTTGATTAGGTGTAAGTGGTTTGGTCTTGTGTGTATGATAAGAGTGAAGATATGATTAATTTACTTTATTACTTAAGCTATATGAGCTAAAATAAGTATGCAAATAATGTGTGCAGTCAATTTTAAGCCTAAAATTAAAAAAAAATTGTTTTATGAGCAGAAAACAAGAATAAACATCTAGATACAACTACGAACCCAAGAAAAGACTCAAGGGTATGATCGGGCATGCTAGAATATTTCACGTAAATTCTGATTTATTTATAATATGAAAGAGTAAAACTTGAAATAATGGTGAGGTTATTTGAACCTGATATGTTGTGCACACGTTGATCTAGATGATTATGGAGACTCCTCTTTATCTGGCGAAGAATGACCTATAGATAAGAAAGCACTAAATAAATGGTTGATTAGTTGGATAGCAGGGCGGATTTCTTAGTGTGAGCTAGGTCCAAGAAGCACAAGTTTCCTTAGAGGCTATCAATCCACACTTGTAAACAATCAAGTTCTAAAAATGAAAGATAAATTTCTTGCATAAATAATAGAAGATATTGAAATGAAATACAAGAAGTGCTTGAGAAGAAATTAGTAGTTTTAACTAATTATAGTGATAAATGATTAAATATTAATGCTAAATAAATTATATGTGGTTCATACAATAGGTAAATCCTCTGTGATAAGGTAGAATATTATAAAGAGGGATTTGGTCAAGGTTTGATAAGTGGAATTAGTTTGTTGTTAGAAATTGACACATAGTGACCATCGATGGTTGGGTAAGACCATTGGTGGTTAGGTGATTGTCGATGATTAGGTGATCATTAATGGTTAGGGGAAAACCATAATTATTTAGGTAACCATTGGTGTTTAGTTTACCATCAGTGGTTAGGGGCAAATCATCAATGATTAGGTGACTGTCAATGGTTACTATCAGATTTGGATTTGGTAAAAGGAAGTTTGGTTGGGAGGGCTCGAGAGAAACAAAAGAACTAATTACTAAAAATAGATACTTACCTTTGTTTTTGGTCTGAAGGAAATTTTTGTGAGTGGATAAAAACTTGTTTTAGACTTTGTAATAATTATATCATAGTGGCGATAGCTTGGTTATTGATTGATGATTAGCAGCACTATTGATCTCTATCATGGTTGTTGGTTCACTAGAAGCTCTCTTAGATTTTTTTGGAATGAGAAGAATACCTACACAAGAAGCTCTAATATACAAGACTTTTCATTCTTATTTCTCCTCCCTTTCACCTCTTTATATAGTAAAAAAGGAGTGGTGAAATAAAAGGTTCAACAACATGTTTAACAAGTTATCTAATTTTAGCTTTAACATGCATTAATTATGCACATGGATCAAATAACTAAAAATAAAAAATCAAGTTATAGTTGAGTGTTAGTTAACACTTGAGGCAATTAAAGGTTAACCATATGCAGTTGAGGATAACCATCGGTGGTTGAGTGCCCATCGATAGTTAGGGTTAAACCATCAACAATTGAGAGGGCAAAGGTAAAATGATTAGGGTTAGTCATTGTGACTTAGGTTTGGTAGTTTAAAATTTTTGAAATGGTCCTAAGGGGGTCCAAGGGTTAGCACAACATCTAGAAACTTAGTGTATGGTTTTCTATTATCTACAATATTGTATTTAGATATATATCACTTTTGACATAGTTTTAATGAATTGTGTGTAGTGTAATTACCCCTTATTAAAATACTTACCTAATCAACAATTAGATTTTTTCCCTTACATTGTTCAATCCTGATTTTATATTCCCATTTAGTAAGGAAATTGATTTTTTCCCTTACCTAGTTGTAATTATTTTATTTTTACATTCACATTGATTTACTAGGAAATTGATCTTATTGCATGCATTCTAGTTTGCTTTAAATTACACTCAAATTGTTGACATTGGACTGTAAGTAAACTAAAGGGAAAAAATAAAATGTCTTCATCCATCCATCCATATCAAGTGATTACTCATGTTTTCACTTATTTCTCATTTTACTTTGATAAACATGCATGCATTCATTCACACGTATCAAAGTGATGAAGTATGTAGACACTTAATTTTGGTATAAATCATATTTTAATTATAATTTTTCATGATTTCATGCACTTGAATTATTTGTTTACATTTCATTATTTTTGGACACTTTCCACTCAAATTGGACCCCTCATAGCCTTGTGCCATGTGCATTTCCTCATAAACACCTCAAATATGTCAATTTTTACATTAGGATCAATCCAATAATCCTTATGTTAGTTTGATCTCTATTTTTTAGCCTTTTCTAAACATGACCATAGTTGGTCATCCATAATTCTAAAATGGCTATAATCAATGGTGGTCAATTCTAGTCACTTTCCTTTTGTAATTCATTTTTTCATGTATTAATTTTTGTGCCTAGATTGTTAGTTTTCAATGTTTTTCAGAGTCAACCTATTTACAATTTTTTATTTAATGACCCTGTATATACAAAATCACCCTAGGCCATTTTATATCTTCTATCAATCAAGTATTTTTATTTGATCTCCTTCATTGAGTTACACATTAAGTATACGCAATTCATATTTATGAAGAAATCTATATATTGATTCAAGTATTCCCTCATCTATTTAAGTTTTGTTCTAATACACTTGTACCAAATAATATCATATCAAGGCACATAGTTTCAGTTGATTATCTAGGTAGAGGAGGTCAATTAACTAATCTGATTTGAGTTGGAAACACTCAAAGCATTATAAATGTATTTATCCCTAATTATAAGCATGAGGGATATTTTTTTGTAACCCTTAAGGGACCCAAACCACTTACCTTTCACATATTCTATATTATTTCTTAATTATGTAAAATTAGGGTTACATCAAAGGATAAGTTAATTTAGAGGACTGCACACACTAATTTCACATATGAAATCTATATTTGAAACATAAGTTGTTACTGAGGCATCCCATAAATGTTTGGGTATAGAAAGAAAAAAATTACATAATCATAACAATCTTATAGAATCCCAAAAATATATTATAATAGATCCTACAATTATAGCCTATCCTTATCTATGGTGGAGAAATCTGAACATCTTCTAGATCACAATTAATTTTTAGGGTTCTAGTCTGAACAATCTCAAAATTTGTTTTCCAAACATCAGAAATCACTTTCAAAATCCCAGTGTGTTTCTTTCAATATTTATTTATCTTTGCATTGTTATTGGTCAATTAAAGTTTAATTATAATTTTATTCCCTTTTTAGTAACTCAATAAGTATGATTTATAGTATTTTACTCTATTTACCCTATTTTTTATTATGTCATAGTTCTACTTAAGTGTGCATAGTGTTATCACCCTAGAGTTGTTATTTTTAAAGTATTATTTTATTAGTTTGTCTATACATGTTTTATAAATCATACATTTCTATCAAATAATTTAGTTTTTTTCATCACATTGACATTTTGGGCATTGTATTATGTATCCTTATTATCATAGTAAGATCTCTCATATGCCTATAAACATGTGAGCATAGAAATAGAAAGGACTACCACTCAGTTTTGATTTATAGTATCTATAAGAATGTCATACAAAGAGAAATATGTCTAATGCATATAAAACATTTACTAAGGCATCCCCAAATGTTCAAAAACTCTTTTAGGACACCCTCAAGAGTAGTACAACAAATTATTTATCAAATTTCTTTATAACTCACAACAAAACTTGGGCAATAAGACACTCATTCTAATACATGAATTTCACCTTCATTGATTTAGCAGCAAATCCTTTTCAAAGTGGACATAAATATTAATAATATTCCAATGTTTTAAGGTTAAAAATTAATGTCACATTATTAAAAAGATATATTTAACAACTAGAGTATTACTTCTTGCTTAGTCACTTCACTGTCATGAATAATATCACTTTCTCAATGTTAAAGATGTTTATTTTAGTGTCTAGAATGTGAGATGCCTTCAACATGAAGCACAATAAATAATTGGATCCCTTTGAGACTTGGAATTAATTTTTTGGCATTGTGAATTATGATTATTACTCCTTAATTTCTATAAGGATGAATACATCAATCACTAATAGTTTTTCCAACATAAGGAGAAATTTTTTGAAGATTGCACTAATAAGTTCTATGACTACACTAAACATTTTCACAGGGACATAATGGATAAAAAAAAGGTGTTTAAGTATATCAACAAACCCTTACCTTATATTCATGCAAATATGGAGTTCTTGACTTCTAACACATTGTGTAAATAATATTGTACTATCATCAAGGTCAAAACCAAATATAAGGTGAAGTATAAGTTTTATTCATTTAGTTTCACACTATAAATTTATCATGTGGTCAATTCACCATCAGAGTCCTATATGAAAAATCATAGATATTCATACAAAGGAGATCAGGATAAAAAATACCAAAAAGATTCAACATCTTCTACATTATAAAAATGAATAAATTACCAAGAAGACAAGTGGTGGCACCAACACCACATAATTTTACACAATGATATTTAATGTCATGTATAAAAATATTTAATTATGCAATCTATGTCAAGTCATATGCACTTGGATGACACTTATCTAGGTGTTACTTGTTTTTTCACTAACACATCTACCACTTACACTTCAAATAAACAAGAATGACTCTTTTAAAATAAGGTTAATTCAAGGGTCAGCCTCTCCATATCATCATTGAAAATGGGATCAAAAATAACATCATTATGTATGATGGAGTCCAGCAAGGTCTCTCCATTTAATAACACCATATACCATACTATTGACAATGTATTCAACAAGGAAAGGATATCCAGGTCTAGAGTAAATGCACATACAATTATGTATTGAATCCCATGTAAGAACAAACCACTTGTGACATCACATGACTATATGTTTGTAACACCCTACTTGAAAGACCATATTTTTATGACTAATATGTTACATATTGAGCCAAATCATAAAGGTGGATTGTTTATGACAAAATTTATTTCTTCAACCTCTTGGAGCCACCTTCAAATATAAAACTCACTTTTATATCTACCAAAAATTTATACAATCTCATCTCACATTTGCATAAGTTTGTGTAACTCCTAGTTCATCCAAAATCACATATGCATCCAACTATCAAGTGTACATTATCAAAATCCATGCAACATTTTTGTATGACTAATAGCTTGACAAGTTATTATATAAATATGATACATTTACACACAATTTAAAGGCATTCAAACACATTGTACATTAAGACATCAAAATAATTTAGTCCTTAAATCCCCTCTTCCTAACAGTCCACTGTACTACAAGTTAATTTTTTATAATGATGAAGTCTAATGCCAAATAAAATAACTTATTGATCAAAGTAAGATCAACCAAAACTCTTCTCCTTATAGTCGATTGATAATATTCACACCAATAAATATGTAACGTGTAACTCATGCATCAAATATTACAAACTCAATAAGATAATGGTGAAGAATCGATGTCCACTATCATGACCTCTTGGACCAAACCTAAGGTGTTAAATACTTCACTAAGGTCAACATAAAGTTAGGTTACCATCACGTAATAATCCACCTTGAAGAAATTTTTAATAAATCATTCAAAATAAGGTAAGGTATGATTGGTTGGTGATGCCTTTTAGTTTGATCAATGCACTATAAATATTCATGTTCTTAAAGGATGATATACTTGGGTCCTTCACTAACTCCTTCATTTTATTCTACTTGGATGAAATGCTCATCTTCAATAAGAATTAAGAGGATCATGTGGAGTACATCTCACTCATCTTAGACACATTTCATAAACACAAGTTTCAATCCAAATTATCAAAGTATACATTTGATATCAAGAAAATTAAATGTATTGTCTACATTGTTGACCATGTTATAATCCATGTAGATCTAGAGAAGATCAAGGTAATCCAAAATTAGCCAAGTCCATATCTCATTGAGTTTATGAGTTTCCTTAGAATGAATAACTTATACTATAGGTTTGATCTTAATTTCTCACATAAATCATGGCCTCTCATCCAAATGCTACATTCCAAAGCAACATTCCACTAGACATATGCATAATAATATGACTTTGAAGATCTCAAGAAATACCTTTGTGTAACACCTATATTATAAATGTTTGGCATTGTCCACTCTTTTGAGATACAAATAGATGCATCTTTTTCTACACTTAACATAATAATCACATAGCATCGAAATCTAATTGCCTATCACTTAGACATTCAGCAACATGATTCAAAATACTCCACCTATGATAATTTTTTTACACCATAATTATATATATTAAGTAATGACATCGCAATATCTTGGGTAAGGAGACAATCATCCATTCGGATGATAACTCACTTTAGTATCTTCATACATAGAGTAATATTTAGAATGTGTGCCAAATGAAGTGGATGACTTGGTTGTAGCAATTCAATTTGGTGATCAAGAATGATAAGGGGGAATATAATAAGGCAAATAAATTCCTCAGCCATTCTATAGTTTAAGAACTCATTACAATGTTTCACATTCATAGTCACAACTTCTCTAATTAGGTCTCTATACATGGTATACTATGAATACATAAAAACCTATGCCACCTTAGCACAAGGTAAAAAGGTTCACAAACTCCATGTTCAAAATTGTTTGAAATCTATGTGTTCCCATTGTTACACCTTTCCAAAGGCTCATATTGAAGGTGTATTATTTTAAGATAGTAATATACTACAGCAATACCAAGACATTTTTAGTGCTATAGTAACACTTCTCATGGCCTCATATGTGCCCATACATTGAATTCCACATCAAGTATTAAATTATTTGTTTCATCACCAATTCCACAAATAATAATCTATGAATTTTTATGCATTTATTATTTTTATCTAGGTAGTGGGAATATATTAGCATGACTTTCGTGTTTGGGTTACCTATGACTAAGCACTAGAATGCTTCTATGTTCATTATAGTAGAATTTTTTTCAAATATGTCCATCATGATCACTTGTAAGAAGAGCATAAAAGCATAGGAAACCATGTACTCATTCTTAAACCCTTTTTGGGTTAAATTCAAACTTCCAAAATCCATTGGGTCTAATTATGACATGTACTTTTTTAGGTACTTTTGGACATCCTAATGGGAAATGATGGATACATAATTAGACCAATTAACAAAATTTCATTCTCAAAAAAATGGACAAATAAAAAAAAAAACAGAATTTTTAATTTATTGTGCATGTACAAAAATGCACATATGCTCACTTTGGATGATCATTTTCTTTATATCTAACATGCCTTTGGCATAGTAACTTTGTATAACTCTATGGGACATAGTCTATTTTAGACATGTCCTAGGTTCCAACCAATGACACCCTAGACATATCCTACCACTTATCATCTAGAATAGAGTCAACATGCATAGTAAAAATTAATGGAAAAGTTACATAATCTTCTTCAACACATCTAGAGTGTTCACCACTAGATTCAACAAATACTCTCAAACAAAAAATTTAAGTACAAAGAGTGACAAGACACACATCACACACCTCATGAGTTCAAGGTAATTGATAAGTTATAGTTTCACCTTTAAAATGAATGATTATAGGGTCCACACTAAAATATCAAGCTTCCACACTATGGTTCTATTGGGAAAATCTTTGGCACTTGTGACAAATGTTGTGTTTTTGCAATAGAAAGGGGATGAAATTCCTTGAAAGTAAGGAAAACTTACAATAAAATATTTACAGTATGTACATGTAAAATAGTATAGTGGGTTTTATTTCTTTCTACCTTTAAAATAAAAATAAAAGAGAAGGAAGATGAAAGGTCACACATGAATAAGAAAATGTTGATATTATCCCTTGCATGATAAGAAATAACTGAAAATTAGTTTGATAATTCGACAATAAAACATATATTTATTAAAAGGTAAGAAAGACATATAGTAAATGTAAGACTAATGCACATCAACTAAGAAATTGTAAGACATAAATTTCAGGGAAATTTCTTTGTATTTCTTGAGGAGAAAAATGAATACAAAGTTTCATTTTTCCTCCCTTCTAAGCAAAATTTCAAAGTGTAGCAAATAGCCATTTATCCTATTCATGGATTTAAGAGGGAATGAGCTGACCCTTCACATTATTATCTTTATCCTATTTTAATTTTTAATTTATATATCTTTTTTTTTATAAAATTAAAAAATAAAATTTTTACTTTTTTAATATTAATAAAAAGAGAAACAAAAATATGCAAAATAAGATCAAAACATTTCCTAGGAGGATTCTCCCAAGGAAAGATTTGAACATGGTGGGCCCATATATCATGAAGTAGGCTAACATGTAAATTTTCATTTATCTTGAGATGCCTTTATAACTTGAATTTATTCGTAGCTTCTATAATGGAACCTTTTATGTGGATCACATTATTTTTACAGTGCACTAGCCATCTATCAAAAATCATTAACATCGCATTTGGAGTCTCTAAATTTTTTGTCAACTATGTATTCAACTGATTTATTGAGGTGTTAATGTCATTTAATGTGTTCATATAGGTAACATTGAAATCATTTTCCTTGAATATATTTTTCTTCATCAACTTTCTAAGTTTTTTATTTCTCCATACTCACTAGGTATTGTCCTAGGCCATCTTCCTTAACCCAATCATAATGCATACTCCATATGTTCAGACATGCATTGTAAATCCTTTCATCTCCTTTTTTTTTTCTTCAAATCTTATATTAATTTTTTTAAGACCTCAATATTTTTCAAAATACTTTAGAACCTGTTGAGGTTAACATACCCCCTTTTCTGAAACATGGGGACCATTGTGTCAAATTATGCAAATTTATGCCTTGAAATAGAAAATTCACTTGATCAGAGTATCATTAACATGATTTCACATTTTTTATTTGAATATAACCCACACCTATTTTGGTTAGCATATTTTTTCATGGTTCTGGTTTGCCCTTATCTAAAATGCTAACATTGGATCTCTAGGTTTTAGGTTGTAGGTCCAATAAAGTCTACTTGGAATGAATAATGCTTGGGTTTTATGATTTTGGTGTTAACTTGATTCTTTACTAACCATTAGTTTTTTAGATTCATATTTAAATAACTAAACCCTTAATCTAATTTTAATCTAAGTACTTGATTTGAATCTGGCAGGAACTTTTTATGTGGGAACATTTTAAATAATGTTATGGGCTTAGTTTATTATTATTTCCTAAGGCTTAGTTGTGTACTTTAGCATGACCAAACCTTAGTCTAAACATCCATGCTAAGTTCTTATTATTCTCAATCCCACCCTTTTAGAACTTTCTATTTTTCATGTGGTCTAATTATAAACACAAAGTCCTTTTGTTATGTTTTGATACTTTGTCAAAGTTATTTTGGGCTTTTGTTCAAAATTTCTTTTGGGACTTATGAAAATTGGTCTATTCCTTCAGACTTATCTATGTCAAGATAATTTTTTTAGACATTTTGTCCAAAATAATTTCCCCACAGACTTATTTTGTCAGGCATTTTGTTTGATGAAATTACCCTTTGGCTTTTTTGCAGTTGCCCTTTAGCATATTTATTTCAGACTTATTATTTTAAATTGACCCTTTGGGATTTTTATTTCAGACATTTTATCCAACATAAAAATCTTGAAATATCTTTCCCATAGCAATTTTTCCAAAACTTATCCTTTGAGATTTTTGTGAAAGGGCACATACCCTTCAAGTTTTTCTAAAATGATTCTTCAACTCCTTGAAACATACCCTTTAAGCTTTTTGTGAAAGGACAATTATCCTTCAACTTTTAAAAACCTACCTTTCAAGATTTTTTCAAGTGACCCTTTAGGTTTTTTGTTTCAGACATTTTGTTCGACACAAAAACCCTGAAACATCTTTTCCCAACCAAATTGCCCTTCAATCTTTTTCAAATTTCCCTTTGCCTTAATAAAATTATCATTCATATTTTTGTTGCAGCCAATTACCCTTCAAGATTTATGTAAAGTACCCTTTGAAATTTTTGAGATGGTCCTTTGCCTTTCTCAATTATCCTCTAGGTTTTTTGTAAGGAGCACTTTGCCTTCCAGACATACCCTTTAGGCTTTTTGTAAAGGGCACCTTATCTTTAGACTTTCTCTTTAATATTTTTGAAATGGTCCTTTGCCTTTCTCAATTATCCTTTAGGATTTTTTTAAGGAACACTTTGCCTTCCAGACGTACCCTTTGAGATTTTTGTAAGGGGCACCTTATCTTTAGACTTACCCTTCAAGCTTTTTAAAATGGTCCTTTGCCTTCCTCAATTATCCTTCAAACTTTTGAAAGTGTCATTTCCTCTATGAGAAGTACCCTTCGAGACTTTTGTCCTACGAAAAGGCCCAACCAAATGACTCTTTGGGAGGATTGTTTCATAAATTTTGTTTGAAACATTTCACCCAACACTAGAATCATGAAATAAATTGCCTAAATTAATTTAAATGCAATAGACTTAATTTAATTTTTATCCTAAGGCTTGGTTGATTTTTAAAACATAACTAAACCTTAGGCTAAAAAATTATGCTTGGTCCCTTTTATTATCTCATAATCCATGATCCCTTTTATCTTAGCATGGTCCAATGGAAAATGCAGGGTCACTTTTATTACTTAGCCTAAGGCCTTATCCCAAAGTTTCATTGTATTTATTTATATAATGAAACCTTAGGTTAAAACCTTATGTTAGGTCATAATTTGTGAGGTCCCATATATTATGTTTAGAACTTAGCTTAACCTTTTTATCTTAATTCTTGAGCTTAACTTTCATTCTTCTATGTAGGATCAATGACTTGCATTTAAGTAGAGGACCAAGATTGAATGGAGCAAGATCAATGATAAAAATCCATGGTCTTAGTTTAAACATTGAGCACCTTTTATTGATCAATAGTACACATTATAGCATACAGATCATGATATAATGGAGTGAGATCAATGAAAAAATTTCAATAAAGCTCCAAACTCCCATGAGACTACTAAGTGGCATAATTTTGGACCCCCAATTCAAAGATAGAAGCACTGAGTGGTCGATGCATGGCACATACAGGAATAAAGTGAACTAAAAAATAACAAGTGGTAAGATTGGTAGGCAGTCTCGATGATGATCTTAAAATTGATAGTCACACACCTATCGATGATGTATATATGGATGTCAATTGATGATCATATATATGTCTAATTTAAGATAGTAAAGAGCCTTAATGATGATCTTAAAGTTGACGGTCACATACCCATCAAGGCTGTCCACATAGACATCAAATGATGGTCATACGAATGTCAAATTTAAGATAGAAAACATCTCTATGAATGAGCTTAAATTTGATAGTCACATGCTTATCAATGACATCTACATAGATGTTAAATGATGATCGTGTAGATTTTAAATTTAAGATAGCTGACTAGATCCAAATAATTTGAAGATCCATAGTCTACGTTGATCTGTATAGGTTGACCTAATGGTGTGACACAAAGATAAACTTTTAAAAGAGGTTCAAAACTAATGAAATTTGAGAAATATACCACAATAGCTTAGAGGATAATTTCTTATGGGAACACAAAATTATATTATGATCTCAGAAGTAGAGAAGGAGATTACTCTAGGCTGAAAACATTCCAAATAACCATGAAGATCCTACAATAGCATAGAGGTCCCAAAGATTAAGTGAATTAAGAATATTCTTTTGTAACCATCATTGTATAACATTTTTAAGTGGAATATTTTATTTGTGAAGGCATGTGTTATTTGTAAAACACATTGCCTATGGATTAGCCCATTGGAAAATTCTAGTGTATTTCTAAAACATTTATGGAAAGGATAGTTATCCCTACACTTATACTCTATTGATTGGGTATGACTAATCGACATGATTCCTTACACATTATAAAATAAGCATTATCAATTATAATAAGGATGGAGTTATTAGAACTAAATTACTTTGTAAACTTTGAGTAGTTAATATAAGCAAGGAATTTTGCAAAGATTGTCCAGTATTTGCTTGTGTGAAGTGTTATATGGCTTCTCTCTAAGTTGTCTAGTTTCAATTTTAGATTTGAATGGTTCCTATGGATTTTAGTTGTGTATCTTAAATTAAGAGTGGCTAATTTGTGTTTATGCTAGATTAGTTGAAATTTCTTAGGCTTATTTTGTTTGTTGCACTTCTTTTGCATATGGGCTAATGTTGTTTGCTTATAGAAGTGAATCTTTAAAGTGAGCCTAGTTTCTATTTTCATCATTTCATACCTTCCTTTGAAACTTTCCTGATGTATGTTGTGATTTGGGCTTAAGATATTGCATTTCATACATTGGTTAAATGCATGTTAAAATGAGATTTGAACTTTATCATAATGTCTATAACAAAGACCAGCAACATCTTTCTTTTTGTCTTACCCTTCCTTTTGCTTATTTTCTAGCTAGATCACCTTAGTTTAATGGTCATTGTGAATATCCATATTAGATTAGTTCTTGATCATAATTTACCATCCCTGGCATAGTATACTGCATATTTTACATAGATCTATTAATAATATAACTATTATGAAATAGTCACTTGTTCTACCTCTATTCCACCAAAAAATAATAGGATTATTGCAACCTGTAACTCATGCACTAAATTCCTATAATTCTAAAATGAGAAGTGTTTCTTAAACACTCTGGGCATGTGTGGTAAATATTTAGTGAAGCTCCTCCTATTGATGCCTAAATATGTACTACAAGTGCCTAGAGCATTTAAGAAACACTTCTCATTTTAGAATTATAGGAATTCAGTGAATGAGTTGTGGGTTGTGATAATCTTGTTATCTATTATTGTAATAAAGGCAAAACAAGTGACTATTTCACAATATTTTTATTATTTGGTGGTTGGGAGCCATCATGGCCAAATAATAGATCTATGTAAAATATGTAGTATCCTATGCCAAGGATGGTGAATTTTGATCAAGAACTAATCTAAGAAATAATTTAAGATGGATATTCACTATAACCATTAAACTAAGGTGATCTAGCTAAAAAAGAAGCAAAAGGAAGTGTAGGGCTGAAAGAAGGATGGTGTTGGTCTTTGTTACAGACATTATGACAAAGTTCAAATCTCATTTGAACATGCATTTAACCAATGTATGAAATGAAACATTTTAAGCCTAAATTATAGCATACATCAAGGAAGCTTCAAAGGAAGTTATGAAATGATGCAAATAGTAACCAATCTCACTTTAAAGATTCACTCTTACAAGCAAATGGTATTAGCCCAGATGCAAAAGAAGTGCAAAAAATAAATTAAGCCTAAGAACTTTCAACTAATATGTAATGAGCACAAATTAGCCACTCTACATTAAAGATACACATCCAAAATCCATAAAAACCATTCAAATCTAAAAGTAAAACTAGACAACTAAGAGAGAAACCATATAGTACTTTACAAAAGTAAATACTAGACAATCTTTACATAATTCCTTGCTTATATTAACTACTCAAAGTTTATAAAGTAATTTGGTTATAATAACTTACTCATTAAAATTTATAATGATCCTTTTATAAGGTGTAAGGAAGCATGTTGGTCAGTCATACCCAATCAATAGATTACAAGTTTAGGGACAGTTGTCCTTTCTATAAATGTTCTAGAAATACACTAGAATTTCTCAATGGCCTGATCCATAGGCAGTGTGTTTTAAAAATAGCACATGCCTTCGTAAATAAAATATTACACTTCAAAATGTTATACAATGTTGGTTATGAAATAATATTCCTTATTAACTTCATCTTTAGGACCTCTACACTGCTATAGGATCTTCATGGTTCTTTAGAATGTTTTAGGCCTAAGATAATCTACTTCTCTACTTCTGAGATCAAAATAGAATTATGTGTTCCCAAAAGAAATGTTCTTTCAAGTTTTTTTGGCATATTTCTCAAATTTCATTGGTTTTGAGCCTCTTTAAAAATTATATCTTTGCTTCACACCATTAGATCAACATGGATTGTGGATCTTTAGATTATTTAGATCCAGTTAGCTATCTTAAATTTGACATCCACATGACCATCATTTGATGTCTAAATGGACGTCATTGATGGGAATGTAACCATAAAATTTAAGTTCATTCATGGAGATCTTTACTATCTTAAATTTGATGTTTGTGTGACCATTATTTAACATCTACATGGACATCATTAATGGGTACACGGTCATCAATTTTAAGATCATTATCGAGGTTATTCATTGTCTTAAATTTGATGTTTATGAGACCATAAATTGACATCCATATGGATTTCATTGATAGGTGCACAACCATCACTTTTAAGATTGTCATTGAGACTGCCTACCAAGCTTGCCACTTGTCATTTTTTGGTTTGCTTTATACCTGCATGTGCCACACATCGATTGTTTGATGATTCTAATATTTGAACTAGGGGTCTAAAGTTATGCCACTTGGTAGTCTCACGGAAGCTCAAAGATTTTTTTTAAATGATGTGTTGATCTCACTCCATTTGATTAGGATTTATATGCTAGAATGTGTATCATTAATCATTAAAAGGTGTTTAATGTTTAAACTAGGACCATGGCTTTTCATCATCGATCTCACTCTATTTGATCATGATCCTTTACTTAAACATGGTTTACTGATTTTACATATAAGAATGAAATCTAAGCTCAAAAAATAGGATAAAAAGGTTAAGCTAAGTTCTAAACATAATATACAGGACCTCATAAATTATGACCTAGCATAAGGTCTTAACCTAAGGTTTCATTATATAAATAAATATGATGGAACTTTAGGATAAGGCTTTAGGATAAGTAATAAAATCGATCTTTCATATTCCATTAGACTATGCTAAGATAAAAGGGATCATGAATTACAAGATATGAAAAGGGACCAAGCGTGAATTTTTAGCCTAAGGTTTGGTTGTGTTACAAAACATGACCAAGCCTTAGGATAAAAATTAAACTAATTCTACAACATTTAAATTGATTCAAGAAATTTGTTTTATGATTTTGGCATTGGGGGAAATGTTTTAGATAAAATATCTAAAAAAATCCTCCCAAAGAGTATTTTGGTAGGGCCTTTGCCCAGGACAAAGGTCCCGAAGGGCACTTCTTATAGAGGAAAGGGCACTTTCAAAAGTCTAAAGGATAATTGAGGAAGGCAAAGGATAATGTCAAAAATCCTAAAGGGAAATTTTGAAGATAAGTTACCCCTTACAAAAATCCTGAAGGATACATCTAGAATGCAAACTACTTACAAAAATCCCAATGGATAATTGAGAAAGGCAAAGGACCATTTCAAAAAGCCTAAAAGGCAAGTCTAAAGATAAGGTGCCCCTTACAAAAATCCCAAAGGGTACATCTAGAAGGTAAAGTCTTCCTTAAAAAAAGATCAAAGGATAATTGAGAAAGGTAAAGGACCATTTCAAAACTTTCGAAGAGTATTTTACACAAAGCCCATAGGGTAATTGGCCTAAACAAAAATTTGAATGATAAGTCTATTAAGGCAAATGGAAATTTGAAAAATTTTGAAGGGTAATTCGGTTAGGAAAATATGTTTTGAGATTTTTGCATCAGATAAAATATGTAAAATAAAAATCTTGAAGGGTCACTTGCAAAAATCCTAAAATGTAGGTTTTTAAAAGCTAAAGGATAATTTGCCTTTCACAAAAAGCCCAAAGGATATGTTTCGAGGGCTCAAAGGATCATTTTATAAAAACTCAAAGGGTATGTACCATTTCACAAAAATACCGAAGGAGAATTTTTGTTAGAATTATTGTAGGAAGGATGTTTTGGGTATTTTATGTCAGACAAAATGTCCAAAATAAAAAGCCTGGAGGGTCACTTCAAAATAATAAGCCTGAAACAAATATGTTGAAGTCCAAGTGCAAAGAGGATGAAGGGTAATTTCATTAGACAAAATGCCTAATAGAATAATTCCATGAGGAAATTTTATCAAAAAAAAATGTTTGAAATAATTATCCCAACATAGATAAGTCCGACGGAATAGACCAATTTGCATAAGTCCCAAAATAAATTTTGAATAAAAGCATGAAATAACTTGGACAAAGTATCCAAAACTTATAAAAAAGACTTTGTGTTTAGAGTTAGACCACATGAAAAATATAAAGGTACAAAAGGGGGGCTTGGGAATAATAAGAAATTAGCTTGGATGTATATACTAAGATTTGGTTGTGTTGAAAAACATGACTAAGCCTTAGGAAATAAAAATAAACTAAGCCCATAACATTATTTAAAATGTTCCCACACAAAAATTTCCTGCCATATTCAAATCAAGTACTTAGATTAAGTGTTTAGTTATTCAAATATGAATCTAACAAACCAAAGGTTAGTAAAGAATCAATTTAACACCAAAATCATGAAACCCAAGCATTGTTCATTCTAAGTATACTTTATTAGACCTATAACCTGAAACCCAAAGATCCAATGTTAGCATTTTAGATAAGGGCAAATAAGAACCATGAACAAATATGCTAACCAAACCAAGTGTGGGTGATATTTAGATAAAAAATATGCAATCATGCTAATGATATTCTGATCAAGTGAATTTTCTATTTCAAGGCACAAATTTGCAAAATTTGACACAAGGGTTCCCATGTTTCAAAAATGGGGGTATGTTGACCTCAAAAAATGATGACTTTTGGGGGAAACATAGAAACATGTTAGAATTTAGAGACTCTAGTTCAAAAAATTAAATTACCTATTCCACTTGATCAATACCATTATCAAGATCAATTCCTGGTTAAAAAACAAGTTTTGTGCATATAGAATTAGGATCAAACATCAAAACTTAATCATATTATGTGTGTGTTTTGATTCCACTTACTATTTTCCATGGGATTTATGGAAAAAGTTCTATATTACATGCCTTTAATCATTAACATTAACTTATATAATGTTTAGATATTCATTAATAACCATGATTTAGCTTAGGAAAGGCTTGGGCATTACTCTGCTACCAAACAGGCATCCATAACCCTGATAGAGATCCCTTTGGCTCCTCTCAAAGCCTTATTCCACTACTAGCCAAGTATCCATAGACCTAGTGGATATTACCAGAATCACCTTTGCTTGAAAAGCTTTTGATTTTGAAATAATTTCTTATTTTTAGATCATTTTGGATCTCTAGCAAAGGTTGGGAACTAGGTTAGTTAGGTTTAGGGATTTGGTCAAGTGTTTGATTTTTAGACAATCATCCTTGGTTATAAACTTTATCCTAGGCAATTAATGTTTTTTAAGTGCAAGCACGACTGTATTCTAATAGTTTAAACTTTCATCCTACATGTGCAATCCTTATTAAAACCAAGCTTAGATCAGAACAAGGTTTAAAATCTCAAGTAATAATTAACTTATCCATCAGTCATTGTTATTTTCTCTAAATTATGACATCAAGCTCACATTTCAACAATCAATGATCAACTAATTTGAGAAGTCATACCTACATTTTTGAACTATGAAGCTCTTGAGAGGCCTAGATAAAACTTGAGCTAAGAATAATCCACAAGGACTTATTAAATGTCAAGGAATAAAGCAAGAGAAAATAAACAAATATAAACAAGCACTATATACAAACAAGGGACATGAAGGAAACACAAGCAAGGCACAAAGAACAGAAAATAAACTAAACTAATCCCTATACTAACTACATAAATTACTTACCTACAGGATCAAATGAAAAGTTATTTATCCTAATACATAACCTTGAACCAGATTAATTCCATTCCATGGCCTCTTCTTGTGGATAGGATCACTTGTATGTTTGTGTCTTATAAGTGGTGTAGCTTGGTCTCCTATCAACATTCTCATATGTATGGATTGAAGATATTAATCTAAGACCCAATCATCTTTTTCCTAAATCCTCCTACTTTATAGCAAGAGTGTTACTTATGCTTCATCCATAGATAAATAATGGCTTATATCATCTTCACTCAATAATGGTAGCTCAAATAGTATCCTTAGACTGATTTCTTCATTACATTATTTTTTAGGTGGACATGGGCTACCAATCTTTGTACAAAAATATTCCAAATCATCCCAAAAGGCCTCTTCATCTTGAATAACTAAGTGAAACTCATCTAAAATTTTATCATAAAAAACATGTTGGTCCCATAATTATGACCTCTTAATGAAGTCATATCATAATTCATAATCTATTTCACTTATTTCATATTCATCCTCAATGAAGGAAGGCATCTCTTCTATCTAATCAGGGTCCAACTTATCTTGGTTTTGGACCTCCAAAATAATCTTATCTTCTGAGAACTCTAGATCATTGGTGAAATCCTTATATGAAACATCCATGTGTTTTTATATCCCATCAATTACCATTTCTATCTCTTTAATTACATTTAAGAAATCATGGTATGACCTCTACCAATGATCCTCTTCTTAAGGGGTATTCTCCATTTTAGAAATAAATCTATGTGGGTTGTCTTTCTGGCTACCTTCTAAAGAAATATCATCTTGTACTTGATCCATATCCATTTTGAATAACTCTTCTTCTTCATCTATAGATGTTCTAATGATGATGTCTTGTTGATCCTTAATTATAATTTAATTTACATCTTCAGGAGCACAAGTCATCTCAGATGCAACTTATTCAATTGTCTCAACTTCATCTTTAAATGGGAAATCAAAGGCCTATATGAAGGATTCAAAAGTTCCTGCAAAGACATATATCCCTGCAACAAAGTCTTGATTAGGCACGATTTTAGATGCTTCAAAAATATTAAAATGATCAGCCAAAACAATATCATAGATACTTATTTTTATGTTTTTAGATGATCCATTATTTTTGTTATTATAAAACTCATTTGGAGGCCTATCAAACCTTTGAGAAGCATAGTTTTCATTATAGCCTTCCCTTGTATTTCCCACTTATTTTTGCAACTGATGAAATTCAGTGCTTAGTTTTGGACCATTTTTGATATTAATTCATTTGATTTTTTTGGTGTCTCAAGCTCATGAATTAGATAATTATTACTGGCTATGGGCACTAGAGTTCTATGGTTTTGTGGATGAGATCCACTTGTAGTACTATTCAAAAAATCTAGGTTTTGGCCAGGATATGTATGACTTAAGGGGAAATGGTTTTAAATTGGTGCTAAAGTAGATATATTAGGAATGACAATCTAGATGGGCCAATTCAAATTGATATTAGGCATGGATTATGCCATCTAACCCTGAGGTTGTATTTGGTCATTAACAATCACAACTTTAGAGTAGGCCCAGGTCAATGTGTTTGTGACTGAAAGAGACCTTTCAAAGAACATGGAGGTCATGGGATATATAGCATCCTTATAAATTTCTAAGGCTAAATCCTTATTGGGTATATAAGGGTTTATGGTTTTGCTAAACATTTTTTGGAATTGAGCATTAAAAGCTCTGATGGTTTCATTAACAACACTTTTAATTATGGTAAACTACTAATACAAGACACAGGGACTAATAATTTTTCCAAATTGATCAATGAAGATATTTTTTAAGTCATTCTAGCTAGTAATGCAATCTCCTTGAATGTTAAGAAACCATTCATAGGTGGCATCTTTAAAAGTAAGTGGAAATAACCTATCAGCTACATCTTCATGAGTCACATTCAGCAATCTTAGAACATCTTTGAAACTTATAACATGATCTTCAGTTGTGACAATAATAGGATTGAAAGATGGTAAATACCTTTCAATATTTCAAGGAAGATCATGCACTATACCTGGTACATTGATTGAAGAACCAGTAAGCCATTCCATATTTGGAACACATGAGTACCTTGAATAGGTGAAGTGTTTGATACTTTGGTAATTTTTATCACCTAAGCCTTGCCTTAGGTAATTTCAGATTATAAATTTGAAACCTATTTAAAATATGATGCATTAAACTAATCTTTTCAAAGTACAATGATTAAGTTTACATGTTAATCCAATTTTGAACAAATATATGTAAAGCATGACTATATTTAACAAAACAAGCTAAAAGATACATCTATAATGATGAATGAAAGGTATCTTTACATCTTTAATCTTGAATAAACTCAAATTTTCAAAGAACCAATCAATCTTTATACTAAATTTTTATTACTAACCTTAAACGTGGAAAATACACAAAGCATGAACTACTTTTGCATGAATGTCTATGGATATTCAAAGAATATAAATCTTTGGATTAAAAAATCCCAAGGTCAGAGACATAAAGATCGATGATATTTACACAATTATGCTCTAACAATCACAAATATGCAAAGAATACATAGATATTTGGACATAATTCACTAAAATGAGCAAAGATTCTACAAATTTAGAAAGATCTAACTAGGCCCTCCTTCTAGTACCAGCAAAGCTCCTCATTCTAGTACACATTTAGGAATCAATAGAAATAGTCATAGGAGAGATTGGTATCTCTCTTTCTAATACTCCTTCCTTTAAAATCAAGTCAACATTTGTTGTTGGAACTCTCTATATATTTTTTCATGCCTTCCCACATTGTAATAATTTTTTTATTAAATTTTATCTACTAATCTAATTTGCTTTGCTCCATACATATTCTCATATGTTTTTACTACCTCTTTAATGTATTTTAGCCCATCAAAAAGTAACTTCTCCACCCAAGCTTCAATAATCTTATCATAGTTGTTAAACTTGCTTATAGTTGAGATTGCATATTTTTTTATTATAAGTATTTAGGTTAGAGATTCATATTTATATGTTGTTATAACTTTCACCAGACTCAAGATTTATTTCACATATCCATCCAACTAACAAAAATATTCCTTCATATATTATTGGGTTAGCTTATCTTATGTAAACCTCTTGATCATTCATTCTTTGGTTTTCCTAAGGTTATGTATGTCACTCTCACAAACGGGTGTGCCCAATGGGATCTTCTTCATGGGGTTGACATACATTGTCATTTAATCCACCTTTTTTTAAAATTTGGTTTTAAATTTATAAAAATTGAGCCTCAGAGTAATCTAAGACCAAGATAGAATTATTTTTGGATTTCTTCAGAGGAGGCATGACCAAAATATTAGCAACTACATAAAAATATGGAAAGTATGTGTCTATTTTTTATATTATTCCTCCTCAAAAGTGGATACTCCATTGAAAATAAGCATCAATCAAACTAACCACTTACACACATGAATTAGCAAAGGTTGAAAGTGGTGTGGGTTTTCTTGGTGGTGTGTAATTGGGAAGGGGAGGTATCTTAGGTGATGATGAAGTGAGTGGAGATACCGATACTTTTAGTACAATACTTTGAATTGTTTTCAATTATTCAAACAATAATCAATTGTTTAGTCCTTGGCTAAAAGTAATGTATTATTACATATTATTTTTAATCAATAGAGAAGCATCACCTTCTTGGATGGGACTTCATATACCACTTGGAGGAGAAACTAATTTAGGTTGTATTGGCCTCTTTATCTACAATTTCACTATTGTGGAATAACCTTCTCCATAAGTTTTAACTAGCACCTTGTATTTGTTTAAATCATCTCCATCACCATTTACACCTAAAGCAATTATTGGATGAGATATAATGCCACAACTACTAGTGTCATTCACCCTATACATTGTTACATGAGTTTTTTTAATGGAATTTAAGACCTATTTTTTATTCATCCATTTTCTCTCATGAATTCTAAGAGTTTATTATTGAATTATTTCATTGATATGTTGAGAATTGACTATGTCTAGACTTGCATGTTAGTGATATCTTAAGTGGATAAATTCAATGTGTAAAATGGTTCTAAAATGACTCTTTATGTATATGTGGACTTGATAAATTCATTATTTTCATCCATCATTCCATTAGGAACCCAAGTAGTGGTGAAATCCTTAATTTAATCCAGACTCAGGTAACCCCAATCTCTCTTACATACATCATATTCATCGGCACATTATTCCCAATAGTCTTATAGATAAGGTATATACACATATGTGACAAATATTATAAGGTGAGTATTGACATGGATTTTTTTATTGAAGGAGGACCTACTTATGTGAGGATGCAGAGTGGAATGGACCATTGAGGCCTCAATATTTTGACCATATGTAACATTTTTTCAAGTGTGATAACCTAGTGTGATTTGGAAAACCACACCTACAAGATATCTCCTGGTGCACCTCTTATGAAATTATAAAATTTATATCCATATTTATATCAAAAATAATATATCACTCACAAGAGGGCAGCCCTTGAATCCTCCTACTCTGATATAGTTTAACTTCTAAAACTGGAGGAAGTAGCTTCTATAATAAGTGAAAATATTAGCATCTTCATCAAACATAATATCCCCTAATCCTATTTCATTGCTTACATAAATATCATTATGAAGGCATCATTAACATGTCTAAAATGTTTATTACTCTAATCCAAGACCAACTATAGATAAAACTCATGCATGTTAGTTGTTGGACCAGCTTTGGCCACTTGAGTGAGACTAGAGTAGATCCATAAAGCCACTAGGGAACATACCAGGTATGATTTCATGTAAATTTATGAGCTACTATTGCAATACATTTAATTTAATTTACTTTAATTTAGATGTTAATGTCCACAAAAGTCTAAGAATGGACTATGGGATAGAAAAGACAATACATGAATCAGTACATAAAGGGAGTGCCAAAAATGTCTCCAAAAATAGAAAATAGAAACAACAAATCAACTACCATAAGGTTGAAGAACTTGAAACCAATTGAATATACATTATCTAACAGATCTGGACCAAGTTGTTTATGTATGAGATCTCTTAAGATTCCTAAAATCAATTATTTGGAAGTAAGAACTGATATGCCAATTTGAGTGTTCTTTGTTGGAGTTGAAGTCTCTCATGAATAAATAAAGCTAAACATTTATGATCTTTATATAAAAAGAGGTTCCTTAAATATCCATTGGAATATTTGAAAAGACAATGGAATATACCACAAATTTTATAGTAGATGTGATACCTTAATATAAAATGCTCTTCACTTTCAAGATTTAGAAAACACAACTAATATATACACTTATGTTATGGGAGGTTGTGATCAAATTCCATCTGTAGCTAGTGAGAGCAAATGTGAAACTAAGCTAAAGGTATCCTTAAGCATGAAGGCAACAACTTCTTCATGTATTCAAGAATTTTATTTTGATTTTCATGGAAGGAGGAATAAAATAAATAGTGAAGAAGTTTCAATTTCAAAGGCTCTTTTGGATCAAACCATGTAGCTTTCAAATAATATTTAGTGATTTCTAATCATATACCCCTATTAACATCATGTTTAGTGAGATGAGGATCATTAATAGAAAACCTAAGAGGAGGGAATCTTTTAATATCAATATTTAGCTTCTGAAGGAGAGTCATAACTCTTCCATACCAACAAGATTTGCATCCTTTTTTGACAATGTGCATAGAAGAGTGGAGTGCCAAATATAGATACCTATTCTAACTAGAAAAATAATATACCATACATTAGAGCCTATGCAACATAGTGATAACATTGAAAATTAAAGAGATAAAGAGAGGACAAACCCCAAACTCTACAATAATAATTGATTGAGGAAACATTCTTTTGGCTTGAATATTCTTTGATAACATGGAAATGAAAACTCTTTCCATACAATTGAAATCATTTTGTCTCAAATATGGACCCCAAACATCACATCCATATAATAGTGTTGGTGTAACCAATGTATAAAAAATTCAAATATTTGCCTGAATATCTTGAAATTGGAGCTGAAAACATTATCTTTCCAAGTCTATCAATGTTGCATACCCTTTTCTCAATCTTGATTCTATTGCTAGAACAAAGCTAAATGGCAGTCTAGAGAAAACCACACCTAATTAGGTGTAAGAGTATACCACCTCAAATTGTTTTCATTTTTACATCAAATTCATTATAGATGCTACTTTCTTGGTTGTATTGAATGCCATGATTTTTGTCTTTACAAGATTTACTTCAAGGCTTTTCTTATCACAAAAATTTCTCAATGCATCAAACTAGTTTTAAAGTCATGTAATTGAGTGTGAAATCAAAATAATGTCATCCACAAATAATAAAATTAAATGTATATCCCAAAGAGGATACAAAAATTCATGATACCTGAGTCTATGGAGATAAGATCCTCTAATTCATCAATATAGATCCCAAAAAGTGTAGGTGAGAGTGGACAACCTTGTTTCACACCTATGGTACTATGGATGGTACTATAGATGTCATTATCATTTCTAATTATGTATCCCTAATAAATTTACTACTTATAAATGCAAATGATGCTCATGGATAAGAACATCCAATGGTGTAAATCTATTATGGTCTTTTTCCCTACCACTCTATTGAGGAGAGTAATCATATATAAAATTATTCTTTAAATTATGACCTATAAATTTTCTTGGGAATATTTGACAAGCCCCTTTGCTTATGCTTCAACCACCTTGCATTAATGGTCAAGTGATGTTTGGGTTGTTTTACTAGTGATCTTTCCCCACTTTCTCACTCATATTTTCATAGGTGTCTCTTAGTCATATCCTAAATTTCATATAAATGGAGTTAATGTCAAGCTTAGCCATTAATGTACCACCTATCAACCTAATTTTTTTGATATCTATAATATGATGTTTAAATAGGTGAACACTAAGTATATGCATTGTACTGAAATGGGAAAGATGGAAACTTCTAGTAGAATACTCATTGATAATAATATATCAATAATAGTAGGATATTATGTGTTATTTTCTATATGATACTCCTCCAAATATATATGTCCAACTTTAGAATCACCAATATTTGGTATATTAGTCTTCAAGAGATACATAAGCTCATAACCCATGTATTTAAACTTCATTTTTTCTTCTTTGGTTGTGTGAAAGGTAGCTCCAAAAAGAGGTTTGATATTTATAAAAGGGTTCAAAAATATAAAATACTTGTGTCATTTTGAAAACCATACCACAGTGGTCATGAAAATGTATATCTTTCCCCCTAACACCTTCCCAAGAACATGTAGGAGCTGGGAATAACTCTGGTGAACCTAAGGTGTGCCAATATTCATTCATCTTAAAATGCATATAAAACTTAGTAGAGATCATATGAGAGTATTATGTAAGTGAAATACTCATATAAATGAATATTTTAACTATACTATGGTTGATTTTTAGTTCATCAAATTTAAATGGAAAATGGGTGGAACTTTTGGATTGCATGAGTGTAAAGGGCAAATTCATTATTCTAGGCTAGAACATCTTTTCTAAATGGTACCTTAGCCTTGTATTAATAATGTTATGTTTATTAAATTCATCATCCTTAGGCCATCAAGTTCCTCCACATGTGTGGGGCATGCCCATGTGACCCTTCTGACCTAACCTTACAAACACATAAAATGTGAAGGTGTGTCATAATTAAAATAGGGTGTATCTTCATTTTTGTGCACCTAAAATGCCTATTAATCCTAATTTGAAATTCATGTAGGCATGAAAATTCACCCAGATGAATCTACGATGTTCTTTCACATATGGAGTGCCCATGGGGTTATGATATCCTAGCCTACTAAGTGTGTAAGGCACTAAAAGTGCATTATAAAATTTTGATAAAATGACCAAGTATGATATAAAAAAATTAACTTAATTTGGATAAAATTATTCTTATTGGTACTAAAATTGGAAAATTTTGACCAATTAAAATTGTGGGGACAATATTTGGCTCTGGTCAGGGATATGGATTTACAAAATTACATAGGAAAAACATCATAATCTTAAAGTTTCAAGACTAATCCATTATCAATTGAGTTATGAGCTCAACTTTAAAAAACTTAAATTAATACACCAAGAAAGGAAATGGAAAACACAAAATAAAATAAACACACACAATGGAAAGGAAACAAATAAAAATCCTAAATCACCTATAGCCTTAGGAAGGGACAATTTACCTTCATTATTTGTAATGTTTTAGATACTGCACACTATAAGTCAATATAAGGTGAGTTTCATCACACTATACCAAGTAATATGTATTTTCTCCACATAAATGGAAAATATTGAAATGTCACATCCACAATGAGTCACTTTTTTTGTGGCTCCCTCTTGATTCTCTTATTTTGACCCAATGAGGACCAAATCTCCAATCTAGAATTCACACTGCCTCACCTTATGATTGAACAACTCTTTCACCTTCTTCTAATGAGATAAAAAAAAATCAACCATCGTGACTCATTCTTCTTCTAATATTTTCAATTACATGACTCATTTTTCAATGAATCCTTAAATCCATCATCCTCTATAGCTTGAGTTAGTCAAAGATTTGGCAACTCCAAGGAAATGGGAACCATTGGATCTATTTCATATAATAATTGAAAAATATAAGCACCTATTATTATCTTAGGGTATATACAATCAGTCTAAATATAATTATGCAATTGTTTATGATAGATCATTTGATTTTCATCTACAAGCTTATAGAAAATGATTGTGATGTTTTTATTACTTGATTTTATGTGAAAATTACCTTGAGGATAATAATCAGAAGAGTGATCCAAGGATATACCTTATCGATATAAAAATCCTATGAGATCAGATGAATAAATATTAGATGCATTATCTATAATAATATTTTATGGTAATTTAAACTTGACCAGTATTTCTTCTTGATGAAATTATAGACTACCTTAAAAGTGGTGGATCTAACTATAATTTTTTCAACCCACTTCATGAAATAATATATGGTTGTCACTACATGTGTTTGTCCCACTCTTGAATCAATTTTTAGGGTGCCAATGAAATATAATCCCCAATGTTGATTAGGTTATTCAATCACTACTAGGCCTAGAGGCAAAGCTTCAAGTTTAGTTATTCCAAAAAATTGTTGACAAGATTCAACTTTGAAACCCAATCTTGTGCATCCTTGAATAATGTTGGCCAATAGTAGTGATATTGTATAATTTTTAACATTGTAATAGATGAGGATAAGATTATACCACATGATTGATTGTGAAATCTTATAACAACCTCTTTTGTTGTTCTTTGTCGACACATCTCAAGAAAGTTCCATAAATGGATTTATTGAAGATATTGCTATCTAAAACTAGGTACATAGCTTCCCTAATTATTTTTTGATTTGAAATTAGGTGTACAAGACATTGTAAATATAATAGGAAATATGCAATGTCTAAATAATATTAAAAAAATAAAACATAGGCCATGGACATCCAACTTAGACACCATCAGCATAAAGTATTCAAACAAGAGAGAGATTTACCAATAAAGAGACATTGTATTAATTATGTGTAATATATAATGTATGTGTGCAACCAATAATGGTTGCACTAGAATAACACTCTTGAAAAAACTTCATCTCCACTAGCTTATGAGATGACTCTAAGCTCCATTACTTTCCATAAGAACACAAAGGGTCCTTACATAGTAAAATTAAGATGTGAGTGAGAGATTATTATTGGTGGAGTAAAAGGTGAGATAATTCCCCAAGTTACACCTAATACTTCTCATACATGTGAGAATAAATAAAAAATTAATTGTACATCTAATAATGGTGTGCACATAATAAATCACACCTTGATAATACATCTACTTAAAGTGGACTTCACATTAAGTTTTAATATGACACACTCTAACACCACCCTTGAATATTAGCTTAGGTGATGTGGTAAAAAAATAAGTTGTAAGCTCATATAGTTTGTCTTTATTGGTGAATATCTCTCTTTCCAAATAATTTATCTTGATGATGTCTATGTTGGAGAACCATGGGATATGTTTTCATTTTTAATATGGTATCATAGCTCCTATATTTTCATTCCCTAATCAACATTAAGGATTTTGTAGAGATTTTTATAAACACTTACCGCATTGACACTTTTTGAGATGTTAAGCTTATTTGTCTTAGATTAAATGGGGGTGTTGTTTATTGATAATGCTTCCTTGGTTGTTCCTTGTTATATATGCTATCTACCTAATGATTTTTCATAATAGAAGTAAATCATGGTTGTTTCTTGGAGGAACTCCATATCACTCCATTTGTAGTCTGGTTATTTCCTAGAGGATCTCCATAGCACTCCATTTGTAATCATTTAACCATGTAATAAATTTATATGGAATGCATGATAATATTCATTATCATTCACACAACCATATTCATGAAATATGCTTTTGATTCTTTCCATTTGAGGATTCATTAGATTTACCAGACATTTTTATTGTTGAAAATCAAATTACATTTTCTTATACACAAACATTCCCCATGGATTTATGAATATTATTTTATATCGATATTCAAATTCCACCTCAACTTACTTATATCAAACAAACCCATATGGCATATAAATAATTTCATATATTGTAACCACTTAAAAAATCTAATTCATTATTGGTAATGAATAATTATCTTTGAGTTAGGCTTGTTTCAAATTACAAAAATCAAATCATATTATGACTTCCCCATTATTATTTATTATTGACATGATATTTTCCACAAATGTGGAGTGATGGATTAGGAATATAATTATATCATCCAAAACTTTGTTTCTTTCTTCATAGATGGTTCTTGTAATCTTTGGATTATAATGTCTCAGTTTCTTCCTTAAAGGCTTGACACCTTATTTCAAAGGGATGTTATATTAAATCTCTTTAGATCAGAATGAATTTATATATATGCAACCCCATGAAAAAATATCTTTATATAATTTTAAAATATATATTAACCTCTTCACTCTTATTTCAAGCAACATTTCCCAATACTCACTTACAATAGTTTTTCTTCAGTGCCTATGTTTACTTTTTCAAATTCAAGAGATCATTCATGTTAATTTTGGATCTTCTTCCTTATATACTAGTCATTATTATCAAATAAATCCTCAAAATTAAAAAAAACTCTTGGGATATTATGATATAAATACAGGATCATAAAACTGTGATAAATGCTAAATCAGATCATATTATTATTAGAAACTAAGTTAAAATATTTATATATTAAAGTTTTATTTACAAGTGATTTACAACTCTAATTCAAGTCCACAATTAGTGGAAAAAATCACTAAAGAAATAATGACGGGAATTAATCATAGTATTCTACCCAAGCATAAATGGATCACTCAACAACTAAACTAAAGTGAACTACAACTATCTAACACACTAAACATAAGTGTTTTATTGAGCATAATGATGAATTAAATTATATAATTATATAAATAAATATAATTATATAATTATATAAATAAATATAATTATATAAATCCCCAATAATCAAACATGATTTCAAGTGAAAAAAAGAGATATTCTCTAAGTGCCTTAAATTTTTCATATGTAAGATATTTTGTGAATACATTTGCATGTTGTTCTTCTATCAGACAAAACTAAGGATGGATGTTGTGTTGTTTAACATGTTCACATTTGTAATGAATTTTTACTTAAATATACTTGGTGTGATCATGAAATAATATATTAAAAATAAGTTTAATTACACATTCATTGTCATAATGTAATTTAGTAGGTTGTTTATGTGGAACACCTAAACCTTCAATTATGTGACATAGCCATATCACTTCACAAATAGATCCTCCTATAGCATGATATTTTGATTCAGTAGAATAATGTGAAAAAAAATGTTTCTTTATCCCCCATGATATTGGACTAGAATCCAAAGAGAAGACATTTTTATATGTTGACTTCATGTCATCTAGATTTCTAGCATGCTTTGAATCCATGTACTATGTCAATAAAAAAAATTCATTTTTATTATACTCTAGACTGAATTCAATTATACCCTTCATATATTTTAGAATCCTATTTTTTACTTCTAGTGACTTTATTTTGGATCTTGCATGAATCTTGAGAGATAGCTCACTACATATCAAATATTTGGCTTGTTATAGGTTAATTAAATGAGACTCTCGATCAACTATCAATAGAGATTTGCATTTACTTGAGGTTATGGAATTGATTGAGACAACTAAATCCTTGTCTCCATGGGTGTAGTAATAGGTTTGTAGTCTATCATTCTGAATTTAGCAATCATTATCTTGGAATACTTAACTTGACACACAAATAAATGATTTTATTTCTTCCATACTTCCAATCTAAGACAATAATGGAGTATCTCAAGATATGTCATACCAAATGATCTTTTAAGTTTTGTCTTTGTTACGTCAACCATACTCATTAAACTTCCATTGATTACTAGATCATTAACATAAACTAACTTAATCACCAAGATCCCCATTTTATTTTTTAGGTAGTGATTGGGATCATAAATATTCCTCTTAAATATACTTAGAATGAGATGTTCAATAATTTTGATGTACTGTTATCAAGGTGCTTGTTTGAGACGATATAGTGATTTTATGAGTGTAGACACATTTATTTCTTGATTTGGTGTGATAAAACATTTTATTTGAGTCGTGTAGACTTATTATTGAATATCACCATTTAAAAAGGCACTTTTCACTTATATTTGGTGTACTTTCCATCCAAATTGAGTAGCTAGAGAAAATACCATTATTATAGTATTAATATAGGTCGTGGGAATAAAAGCATCTTCATAATCAATGACTTCATTTTGAGCATACCCCTTTGCTGCAAGGTTTTCCTTGGGCTTGTAAATTATGTCATATACATTTTAATTTGTCTTAAAAACCCATTTTCATCCAATTTTATTCTTTCCTAATGGAATATCTACAAGTTGGCATGTGTTATTCTTCATCAAGGACTAATATTCAACCTCCTTAGCTTCTTTATAAGGTATTGACTCAAGATAATATTGAACCTTAGTAGGCTCATTTGATTCAAAAACTCTACTCATTAGGGTCATATTTAATTATTCTTGAGCTTTGTTGCAAGTTCTTGGTCTAAGGGTAGATATGTTTGGAACACCATCTAATTTTGCATTTTTTATCAAATTTGTATACCACCTTGGCATATATTGAGTAATGGGTTGTGCATTTTTATTATCAAAATCATCATCATCATCATCATCATCATCATCATCATCATCATCATCATTGTCACCATGTTCTACATCTTATGAATCAATCACAAGTATTTCTTCTATATTTTTTGTATGTGAATGTGTGGAGGGTGTACTTGAAGAACTTATTTCATCAAACTCAACATCCATGCTTATGTATATCTTTATTATCTTTGGATCCACAAGTATATATCCCATTGAGTATTCATTATATCTGAGAAATATTAAATGTGTGTAATTTTTTTCCAACTTGGTTATTTTATACTTGGGAACCAGCATGTGTGTTCTGCTTCCAAAAACACAAAGATGAACAACTAATAGTTTCTTGCCTGGCTGTGATCCTTGTGGAGTCATGTTGTCAAGTGAAAATGTTGGTGACCTATTTAAAAACTATACTATTATTTTTTTACTTCTTCCTAGTTTATTCTATCCAATATTATAGACTTAATCATACAACACTCCATTTCACTTATAGTCCAATTTTGCCTCTCTCCAACACCATTTTGTTGTGGATTTTAGGGTGCAACAAATTGTTGTTGAATGCCATGTTATTTCAAATAGGTTTAGAATGCATTACAGATGAATTCCTCCCTTGATATGAATGGATTATTTTTATATTATGACCAATTTTATTTTCAACAAGATACCTAAACAATTTAAAGGCTTGAAAATCACTTTATCCTTTGTCTTGAGTAGATATAACCACATTTTTTTTTAATAGTCATCAACAAAGAGTTAAAAATATTGATATCCATTGGAGGTTTTATTCATTTTTTTTAAAGATCGGTATGACCTAGGTCTAGTTGGACTTTAAATTTATTTGTATTCTTTGGGAATGTTGCATGATTTTTTTCCTACTAGACAACTTGAGCAGAGATCTATTTTATTTTTAAATGGTTGAAACCCTCTAACCATATTAGTTTTGGCTAAGTGAAACCAAATATCCAAAACTTGTGTGTCCATATTTATGTTGCCATAATCTAGAAAAAAAAATATCCTTTACAATGAGTGCATGATTATTGTGTGGAACAAATTCAAGTTGAAACATCTCAAAAATCCTTAATGCATGTGAAATAATTTGAGATTTTATCTATTGTTCTTGGATCAAACACTCTTTCTTACCACTTTTACATTCAAATTCAACCTTGAGATTATGATCTAGTAACTGATTGATTGAGAGAATATTCTTAGTAACTTTTGGAACATACAATACTTTTTAGGAACTCAAAATTAATCATTAAGTTATTGGCAATGCTTATTCTTTACATCCTTACCTTTGCTTGACATATTCACCATTTCTCTAACTTATAATCTATACAAGAGATTTATTTATCTTCTAAACACCAAAATAATCATACATACATCCCTATTTATATCACATTTATACATATTTATCTCATAGACCTATGTTAAGCATGTCCTAACAATTTATGGTATTCTAGGACATGTCCACACTAGGAGACAAAAGCACATTGTGGCCCCGTATAATGAGTGCAACCTTGTCCCCCATAATATAACAGTAAGTTTTTTAATTTGATCCAATTAATCTTACCCTTATCACATATTTTATAAGGTTGGTTAGAAAAAATATTTTAAATATTCCTCTATATAATCATACCAATGCCTATCCAAATACTTCTAGCATATATCAAGTAATTACTTGGCATATAAAGAGTAAAAGAGCACTATTTCTTCCTATTTCAATTCTGAAGCATCATAACAATCATAGGCTAAGTTTAAAGAGTATTTATTTTAAGTAAAAAACATCCATTTTTCAATAACTTTAATAAAATATATTATCTATATTATATATTTTAAAAATCATGAATCACACAAACACTCTAGGAGGGAGAATTACATCGGCCTGAGGCCCATTTCAGCTATGTAGGAATTTCTTAGTCACAAGGGGTTTTTGAGGCTAGCTTGACTATTCCCTTAACACTATTCCCTCTCTATTGTGTTTCTTATGTAGGAACTAGGTTTTATATTTTATATGTCTTACATGTGGTTTATCAACACATAGAGCTTAACAATCAATCCTCACAACCAGTCACATAGGCATAGATCGATAAATCAAGAATATAGTTAACTAGGACATGATCATAATGTGTTTTTATCCACCTTATGTGGACTTATCTTATTATAATTTGAATTACTATTTTATAACATGACTATGTTTTCAGGTCTCTTTACATAATTTTCACCTACGGTTAAATCTATTTCAATTTTTAAAGACACTCTTTAACCCTAGTTCAGTTTACTATTTTTAACAAGTTTATGATTTCTATAAATTTTATGTTTTACTTTATTTACTTTATTCTACCTCATTTCATTTTTTAATATTTCAAAACACTTAACTAGATTCACCTAGTTAAAGGATGTTAAACATTCTTGTGAACCCACTATTTTTAGAGCATTGCTTACTTTTTCTTTTTCTTTTGTCATAGGGTTTCATTAAAAAAATTCCTGACACTAAAATAAAATAACTTTCAACCTTGGATAAAAATATGTAACATAAATATTTAGTTTATTCAACCTTGGATTTAATCTATTATTTAAAAATTTAATCTTGTTACCTCGGATAAAATCTGACATTAAAGCTCTTTGTTTCAACCTTGGGCTGAAAATTATTGTCACCTATACACAAAAATATTTCACTTTTTATTTTGTTTTATTTTATATTTGATTTTGATTATTTTAAAAACTTTTTTCCACCAATTTTCAAACTAATTAGTGACTATTGTGAAGGGATACAAGGTATCTATTTATAGAATCCATGGCATGAGGGGTTTATCCCAATACTCATAGCCATTATATAACACTAAACATGGAGTTTAGTTTCCACGTACCTTGTGGCATATAAAAATATCTAGGGTCCCTTGTTTATATCAATAGGAAGCCTATTCTATCCATATAATTTATGATGCACCTAAGAAGATCATATCACCTAGAGAATTCACTTTCATTGCACCTTTAAAAATGGGGTTAGTGGGTTACAAGCATAGTTATACCTCTATAGTTAATGCTCTAAAACATTGGGCTGATACTAACCAACAAATGAGAAAGTATATTTGAGAGAACATAAATCATTAAAAACCTTACCTAGATCATTGTCATACCTTTATTTTTGTGTGTATTGTATTCATCATCATTAGCATTATTTGATTCATATTGCATTGTATGCCTCTAAGTCATAATGATAGATTAAGTGGTATTTTTATTTCACATATGCAAATTCATTTGATTTATTCTACAATAGAAATTAATGATCTTTTTTATCAAAATAATTATGTTCTTATTCAAATTCCTTGGTCTTCTACAAATGAATTTCACATTGAAATTGATAATGAAATTAATGAAGAGGAGTATGATGAGCTTGATGAAAATGAAACTCATATTGATCCACCTAAGCTTAATGGAGTAGATAAAAATCAAGTGAAATATTTATCTAACTTTATTCAATGTCTTAAATAAAATTCCCATGATTTGAATAAGATCATTAGTCTTCTTATATTATCCAAAGTTGAGTATCAATCCAAATCAGCCACATCTATCCCAAAATAGTTGCTTTTTTAGGTTGTCAAATCCCCTATTTCCAATGTTTCCACTTATACTATTACATTGATTCCTACTTCTACACCTATTATTACCAATATGACATCATCCCTTAGTTTGGTAACATCACTTTATCTCTGATAAATATCCATGCTTATGGCTACTTACACTACATATACTCATCAAATTACTTATAGAAGGATTTTCTTGAGCAAACAGTTCATGCATTATAAGCTAAGATATCTCAACTTGAGCAAGCTATCTCTCATGTTATCCCATCTATGGATTAATGTTCCTTTTTACATAACTCTTTGTCACCTCAAATTACATTTTATCCATTATTAGTTGGTGTTATGGCTCTCAAGCTTCCTTTTTATGAAGGCAAAGGTAATTCTAAATAGTATTTGCATGCCTTCCATGTAACTTGTTTATATTATGTGGATAATGAAAAATTATTTACAATAAATATTAAATAATATATCATTATATGGTTGGGAATTTTTCTTAGTATAAGAGGACTAGGAAGGATGGACCTTTGGTGTACCAGTATTGATATATAATCATAAATTACTAACCAAATTGACAAACTAATATTTGATATTAGTCCATTTTAGGAATTAAAAACTTTTTTCTTTCTTGGAAGGAATGACCATAAATAGATACTTATATGATTTGGGCTAGACATAACCACTTGGTTCAAAGGCATTGGATTATGAATCCAATACATGTAGGTTCAATCCCCATCATTCACCTGGTAAAAATCCAACTAGACTCAATTATTTATCATTTATTTTGGTATTATGTAATTTATTTTTATTTTTATGAAATCAAATGATGAGTGATTGATGATACAAATCAATATACTAGATTTCTCCCCCTTCCTTGGCTATAGCTATACTTCTTGAACCTAGATTCATTTGACCCTCCAATCATAATCTAACAATACACTTCTCAAGTTGAACAAGTGGAACTATTTGATGTTACATATTATAATCCATTAAATCATGATTCACATCATTATGTTTGATAAAAGGAATACTCTATGAGCCAATTTTGTAGTCAATCTCCCTTCTAACTTTGCATTCAAGGACCAATTTATAGCCAGCCTATGGAAACCTTTACATGTCTTTGTTACCTTTTGGAAGTCTTATGCCCTATATAAACTATCTACCTGAGAATATCCCTTGGACAGTAAGTTCTGATGAAAGGTTAGAATTCTATCTCTTTTAAGAATGGTATCTCACTACTTGCTCAAGCCCCCCAGAAGGGGGCCTTTTTCACCTCCACCTAAGCTATACAAAAATATCCCAAAGTCTATCCTAGGGAATAGTAAAGCTTCATAGGGTATATGATATTCCTATGCAATCATCAAAGGCTTTCAATCCTCTGTAAAATCATTTTTTAAACACTTTTTTATCAACATTGGTGTAAATTTATTATATGCTCAAATTGCAAAGCTCAAACAAGGGTCTAGTAAAAAAATTAGTGAGTATGTGCTAAGATATGAAACTATGATTGCCAAAATGAAAAATCAACTAATTGATAATGAAATTCAATACATCTTGACTCAATTTTTTCTATCACCACTTCAAGAGGAAATTATGTTTGACAAGTTCAAATATTTTGATGAATGTCATATAATTAATGGGTGTGAAGTTAAATTGATCACTTTGTACAAGCTAAATATATAGTAAATGTTCCTTCTACTTTAAATTTCAAAGTTTAAAATAATCCAAATTACAAGAGCAAACCAAATGAAATAAATAATGAAGATAATGTTACAATTAATCCTATTACACAACCAATACAACATCTTAAATTACAAGCTCCATCAAGGAGGCAGTTCTCAAGGTTACCTTCACCTCTCATGTTTTTTCACAAAAGAAACTTGAATGCAATTTCATCACACTTCCTCTACCAATGGAAGTTAACATGTCTAGACCAAAATCTAAATAATTTGATGGCACTACATATTGTGACTACCATATATGTATTGGGCACTCTAAAAATAGTTGTTTCAAGCTTAAGGACAAGATTCAATGTCTCATTGATGAAAATAGTGTTGTTATTGGTATACCTAATGAAGAGGATAATCCACAATATAATGGAAATGAAAATATAAAAATGTATAAAGATCCTTTTATTGATCATGAAGCAAATAAAAAGGATAATTAATAAATGTGCACTAAATTTTTGATTCAACCCATATTACCAATTTTAGTAACAAAAATCTAAAACTTAAACACACTAGTAGGAATGGTTAAAAGAGACAATCAGAAATATAATAACATTCTTACCATCATTTCACTCCAGGATTCTAAAATGGATTGTTGATGCCCAAATTTGAAAATATTAGATTGCTCACTTGATGGTATAATGGATTTCAAATGCTTGAATGAGCTTGATGGTGGCTATGGAAGGAAGCAAGAGAGATTTTTGGATGAAAGATAGTAGAAATTTGATGGCTTTATAAGTTAGTTTGGAGGAGGAGGGAGAGATTGGTTATATAGGCTTGGAGGGAAAAATCAATGGCTCAAATTCAAATTTGATCCATTGAGATCAATGGCTAGGGATTTTTGATGAAATTTTTATTTCCATAGAGATCTCTAGACTTAGATAAATATAGAGAAGGGGGGATCGAATGGAGGAGATTTATAGAATCCTCCAATTCTATAAATATCCCATAGAGTTTAGGGGTTTAGGAGAGGCTAAAATAGGGTGATGGTTGGGTAGGTGGATTATTTTTGTATTTTTAAACTGGATAGTTGGCTTAGGGAGTAGGTTAGTGGGTAATAGGTTTTATTAGGGGTTTAATAAATGGATTAATTTATTTTGGTAAGGTTTTCAAGATACAGGAATGGGATGGGGGTTATTAGGTTATTAGTTAATTTAGCTAGGAAATATAGAAATTAGATTAAATTAGTGGAAGTTAGCTTAATTAGTATAATTAATGGGGTGAGAATATTTTAGTGAATATAATAAGTACGTCATAAATATAACTCTCATCCTCATCCTTATACATATGTTCATCCACTAGAGCAGTTATTAGAAATAAATCATCTCATCCTATAATTACATTTGATGATAATGAAATTATATATGATGAATCAGATAGACATGCACTCTTTATTAGAGCATATTTTGATAACAAAAACATACACATTTTATGATAGATAATGGATTAGTGAAAATGCATGCACCATGACACTACTTTATTCTCTTGTATGTTCAAAGAAAGTTTTACAAGATACTTCTAGAGTTGTAAAAAAAATTTATGGACATACATAAGATACCCTTAGATATATTATGCTATCATTACAAGTGGGATAACTCATAATCCCCAACCCATTCCTAGTCCTACCAAGCATAGGTATCTTTGATATGATATTGAGTCACCCATGGATACAAAATCTTATAGTAATACTTTATGCAATGCATAAGTAACTTAAATACATTCATGACAATCAAGTGGTCAAAATTTTAGGAATATAATATGAACATCCCTTAGAACCAGTGGTATTCATTCATCCTATAGAATAATTGGTTAGTATAATTATTGAACGACATGATAAAAAAATAGTCTACACAATTATTTAATATCATGATTCACATACACAAAGTCATACTCCAAAACTAGTTTATACACCTACTTATGAACATGATACAGTCACACCAAAGCATATTTCATAATCAGTTTATGAGAATGATACAAAGACACATGAGCATAATCATGTTATGGTACATTCTCCTAAGTAGAAAGTGGCTTCCAAATATAGTTATTTGTCTTCTATAGCATCATAGCTAATTAATAATTCTTCACAATAGGTATTGGTTGTTACATTTACACATGAGAATACAATTTTATAGGGACATGTGAGTCTTAATTCATAAGGGTATATTATAAAATATGGTTTTTATTCAGATTCAAAGGCATTAGCATTTGTTTCTTCCTTTTCATAGGAATTCATTTATCCATATAAAGTATTCGGGTATACATATGATCATCCTCTTGATGAGATCTTGGGTTGGATAGAACCTCCTACTTCTTCTCAAAACATCCATTGGGTTTAGTCTCTTGACTAAGTTTCTTGCATTTTTTGTTTTGTACATAACTTATTTACTTTTGCATCCTTGTTAATTATTCTATCCCAAATTCACTATAATTCCTCTAGCCCTTGGATTTATCTTATTTTTGGGCACTTGCCCTCTCAATTTTTAAACCAATTCAAAAAATCTAAAACAACCTTAATTAGATTTCTCTCAAATGCTTACATCAATTAATTACATGCTAAGGCTTTCATTTGCAATTACATGATCAATCTATCTCACTTTTTACATAATCACACCTAGTCATGCTTATCATATATGCTACATTAGTATACTTTATTTCCACATACATTGGGGCATATTGTTTGTCTTCCCTCTTTCTTAAATTGTGCTTTTTCACCTCCTTATAGATTATTAGAATCCCTCCAAATTCTTCTATTTTAAAAACTTTGCTTATTATCTTTTTCAAAATTGTGAATTCTAATATTTTAAAAAATTAATATATTGCAAAAATAACAAAAAAATCAAATTTGGAAAAAATTCCAAAACATTCAAAATATTTTCAAAAAATCTAAAATCAGGGTCTACAAGCATTTTTCAAATAGTGTTAGCTTACTTATTTACATATTTTATCTATTTCATAGTTGGTAGGTAAATATTTTATTTATATTTCAATACATAATAATTTTTCATGAGGTATGTGAGTGTGATACAGGACATACTATAGCATGGTTCTTGATGTTGGGCTTACCTTATTACCCAACAACCTTTCTAAGTTGAGGACATCTCTTTTTTCACAGTAAACAATTTAATAGATTATATATAGCTATAAAATTATTTACCATGATGAGTTATATATCATATAAACATCTTGATAAATCCCTCAAATTTTTAAATTTATTACTTAAATATGTTGTTTTATATCAACAACATGGATCTATATGATGAATGTAGACTACTTTTATTTTAACTATGCTTCTTCTCAAATATTACTACATGATAAAATACAACTTGTTTGCATGTTGTATGTGTCACATAGCCTTATTTATGAAAAATTTACATATTATTTCATGTATTACAATATTTTCACTAGTGTTTTGGCCCTTTTCCTTGTGTGTATACAACATTTCCATGTCCCTTGCATGCAACATTAGTGATGCAGGAGCATCCTACTAGGAATGACTCATTTTGGGGTTTGTTTAAGTAATTTTGGATTGATAAATGTTTTATGGTAAATTAACATGTTATGATGTTTTAAAATGGTGTTAATAGTCTTTTTACACACTTTGTAATGTTTTCCAAGTGTCTAGGACTGCTTAGGTGGGTTAGATTTTCAAATTGGCATTTTCCCACCAAATTCCATAATTTGAAATTTTGAATTTATGAAGCATGGTTTAGGATTATTGTGTGTATTTAAGATAGATATATGATTTATTTTGATAAGGAAACATTATTTAAGACACCATGGGTTGGTACCATGGACCTGGGATAATGTATGTATGGTCAAATACACTTAGTGTATATTTTCAATGTTTTAAGCAAACTTTTATGACCGTTAGAAGCTCCAAAGGTAATTAGATTAGTTATAGGCTGTATAAACTTGTAAGTTTTTATTTTATTAAATTATGAAGGATTAATTATAGGATGTGGAGATAATCAAATTCCAATAAATTGATCATAGAGTCCTCTTTTTGAAGGCCAAACTAATGGTAGACTCTGATTTTCTATGGATAAATGTTAACTGTGTAAGTTAGTTTTCTAATAGAAAGACTCAATAAAGATAGTTTGTTTGTGTTATGATTTATTTATAAGTTTATATACTTGTTTTTTTTATTGTGTTTCAATCATTTTCTTAGTTTATTTAAAATAATTTTATGAAGGATCAATCTTGCAGACCCTATATGCTCTATTTTTCATGTTGAAAGAGACTGAGAGCACTGTATGTAAAGAAAGTATAAAATAAATGTGGATATGACTGCCTCTAAACATTAGTAAGGTTTTTATTAATTTTATTTAATTACCATATAGATTTATTAAGATGTATCTATTTTTTTAGAAAGGAGGAACCAATCCATACCATGTGACTGTAATATTATACTCACACAGTCAATATATAGATCATTAAAAAAAGTGTTGAAGACATGTCAAAAGAATAAAATAATGATTTTAACACATGAGAGGGGTTTATATATAAATTTATAAACCTTCATATAATTTTTAAACCCCTTTGGGAATCTAAAACCTCAAAATACTTGTTCTTGGATTCACACAGACCCTATCAACCCTGAACTAGGGTTTCAAGAAACAAATGCAATTTTTAGATGTTTAAACCCAAGGAATTTTACCAAATTTTGTAATTTTATATGATATAATAGGTATTTAATTATTTTTTATGTTTTATGATATTATTTATGTTAAATTATGTTTATAAGTGATTGTGTGTGACTAGGAGTGAAGAAGGCCTAATTAGGCCTAAACAGAGACCAAAAAGGAGTTGAAAGAGACTTTCCAGTAGAGACAAGACTTAAAATTTCATGAAGAGAGGGAAAAATATATATGTTACTATGAATTGGTATTATTTTCTCAAAACTCATATATGTTTGTCCGTATAAAGGGGAAAATCCTAAAAAAAAGCTACTAAGAGACTTTGTCAAGGGAAAGAAACAAAGTATATTGCCAAGGGTTATAGAGAGAAGTTTTGGGGATGAAAAATAAGTTTGTAAGAGGAATTAATAAATTTTAAATATGATGTTAATAACCCTAGTAAGGCCCAATAAACCTTCATCATGGATGGACTCAAGTTACCAATGTGCTTTCATCAAAGAATGAGCACAGTAACTCAAGACAAGTGTGAAAATTGATTAGAAGATGACAATGTGTATTGTGTTGATGGATTGGATAGTTAATAATATTTGAGATATGATTATTAATTATTGATATGAAAGGTTTTCAAAAAGGAGATAAAGTTGGGTGTTCAAAATTGAGCACAAGAGTCTAATACCCAAGGAGTATAAAGAGATTGTAGTCTCAAGTTTCCAAGATCAAGAGGACTAGATAAATGAGATCTAGGAGAGATAGACAACTAAAGTCAGAGTTAGGTGATTGAAGGTAGAGGTAAAATTTTTCATTTTACCCATAATAGGCAAGTCAATAAGATCTCTTTATCAAGTGTCCTACATGTGCTCTTCTATACAAATTTTATGACATTCCTTGTGATTATTGTTTGTTATTATGATGCCATGATTTATATCATGCATTGATATTACCTATTACATATATTATGGTGTCATTATCTATATCATGCATATATTACTTATATGCATCAATGCTTTATTTATCTAACATATTTTCAAAAATGCAATTCAATGTTACATCTCACACTATGATGCAAAAATAATTTCAACTATGCAAATGCTACTACATGATTACATATTTTATAATTCTCTTTTGAGATAAGTTACTTTTCAACTATGTCTCTCATCTCAAAATGGGGGCATCACAATGATCTTATCTTAGGAATAAAAATCCTCATGATTAAATTTTATAATTATGACAGTTTATAGATTTTAAAGTTACAATTGTTTTTAAAAAATTAGTACAATTTTATAGATACTTGATTCATCTACATAGGCATGTGCACAAAAATTTATAAGTTGAAAAAAAATCAAATTACAAGTGGTAAAATTTTCAAATTACAAACTTTAAAAAGTTGTAAATTTCAAAAAGCACTCAATATCAATACAAGGTATTCATAGGGGGAATGATACTTGTCCATGTCCATGTTTCTAATATGACATTTAAGAAAAAAAATCAAGTTTAAAATTTTTAAAAGATTCAAATAGAATCTAGATGTATCTACAATGGTGTGATTCATCGTCATGCTGTAAGTGGGCCATGTTAGAGTTTAGTGACACTCAATGTCTATGGTTACACTTTATCAATATGTAGTAAGCCACGGTTAGTTGTTCCACCCTTAAAATATTTTATAGAGTAATCTATATAGTCAAATGAGAGTTAGAGCATACAATATTTCTAACTCAAGTGCATTTAAATATTTTCAAATTGAGACTTGATCACTGTTAATTCACCACAAGATCAACAATTCTCTAAATACCTCATCAAGGAGGAAATAATTTCTTAATTTATAAGTTATAGAGAAATTATATTGCATTCTCTTATAAGTGTATAATTTCCTTACTCTCTATTCAAATTTAGAAATTCAAATTGAAAATTTTGAATTTTTCACTATGAACAATAACTACTTTCAGTGGCATTGTTGCAGATTTTACACTAAAGAATCTTGTGTGATCAATCTTTGAATAAAAATAAAACGTGTGTGTACACACTTAAGTTTTCATCTATTTTAGTAATTTCATTTTGTTGAATCACTATAATAAAGTGGGGGAAAATGTATATTCTCAAAATTAATCATTAAGTGGTTGATAAAGTTTACTCTTGACATCTTTACCTTTATTTGGCCTATTCATCATTTCATTAGGGGTTTTATCTATCTTGAAAACACTCAAAATAATCATACATACATCCTTATTTTATCATATTTAGCTCATATACCTTTGTTAATCATGCACTAATAGTGTCTGGTCTTCTGGGATAAGTTTACACTAGGAAATAGAAGTGCATTACAACCCTGTCCAGCTAGTGTGACCTTGTCCCCCACACTCCAACTATAAAATTTAAAATTTTATACATTTTATCTTACCCTTTCTACATATTTTTTAAGTTTAGTTAATGAAAAATATTTTAAATATTTCTTTATATAAGCACATCAATTCTTCTCCAAATACATCTAACATCTATCAAGCAATTACTTGGCATACAAAGAGAACAAAGAGAACTATTTGTTCCTATTTCAATTATGAAACACCTTAAAATTCATCATCCAAGTCTGAATATTCTTTATTTTAGGTCAATGGCATCCATTTGTTGATCACTACAATTAAATCTACTAGTTATACAATCATAGATCACACAAGCACTCTAAGAGTGAGAACTACATCGTCCTAAGACCCATTTGGGCTATGTGGGTAGTGTTTAGTTATAATGTATTTCTAAGGCCAACTCATATGTTCCCTTGACTATATTCCCCCTTTTTTGCATTTAATTCCTATTATATTTCTTGTGTAAGAGATATATTTTCTATTTTATAGGTCTTTTACATTGCATTTCAGCACACAGAGCTAAAAAACAAACCCTCACACGTAATCACATAGATATTAATTGATAAATCAAGGATATAATCAACTAGGATGTGGTTACAATCAATACACAAGGTCACAATGTGTTGTTATCCACCTCCCACAAACTTATCCTAATAAACTATGAATTACTATTTTCTAACATAATTATGTTTATAGGTATCTTTACACAATTTGTACTTACATTCAACTTACACAGTCATATATATTTCAGTTTTGAGGGACACTTTCTAACCCTAGTCCAATTTACTATTTTTAGCAAGCTTATGATTTCTATAAATTATGTATTTTATCTTATTTATTGTATCCTACCTCACTTCAATTTTCAATAGTTTGATACACTTGATTATAATCACATAATTAAAAGAGGTTAAGCAAGCTCTTATGATAGTGCAGTCATGCTTGTCAAGAGGAAATTTGATATTACCAGTTCCTTGGACTTAGTAGGAAGTATAATCACCTAATGAGACATGATTTTTTTTGGGTGAAGGTTATAAATTTATGAACCAATCTTCTAGTCATTATTAGGGTGCTTCTTGAGTCAATATACCAGATAGATTTTGGTGAGATTGATTCATCACTTGATTGTGAAACATATAGGACATATTTTTTAGTGTTTTCTTCTTGTTGATTAGTAAATTTTCCTTGGTGATGTTATTGCTTTTTCTAATTTTCCTTTTGATGTCCATGGCACTTTTGTTGTTTATTATATGACTATTTTTTATTGGGATTCTTACTTAAAAATCCTTATGTGATAAACTTATACCAAAAATGTTTGATATCATGCCCTTGTCCAAAAATAGGAGAGGGTTTCTTTTTGGAGGAACATTTGGAGTTCTTTGGATTTTTCTGATTTTATTATTTCTTAGATAACTTTTGCACATTATTCCCTTGAAATTAAAATCAATTGCATGGTCTTCATTATTTACCTCATTATGCATGGACTCCTCTCATTTCAACATGTTTTTCAATAGTTCAAATGTTGGTTTTTTTGTCTAGGAGGTTTAGTGTGGTCAAGAACACTTTATATGATTGTGGCAATCTTCTCAAGACTATGGGTGCAAGAGTGGTATCCATCATGAGCTTACCCAATACCATGAGTGAGTCCCTTAAGGTTACAACATGTAACATAAAGGCTTCAACTATCTCACTTGACTTGAGTTTGAGGTTGTGTAGCTGACTTTGGATATGGAATATGGTATTCTAATTTTATGCCTCATATATAATCTTGAGTTTTTTCCAAGCTATTTGTCTTTGTTTGTATCTAGAATATGAGGTCATACCTCATTTGTTATTCAAAAAATGATAATGAGCTTTATTTATTTCTCAAAATTATACTCTTGGTTAGTGTCAATTGCATGTCAAATAAAGGATCTGTCAACTAAATTATATATGTCTTCATATTCTAGACAAGCCTTGATTTTATTCTTCCATGTTACATAGTTATCTCTATGTAGGAGTTGTCAATATGGTAGAAGGAATTTATAACCATTTGACATGTTGTGCATAAAGTATGAGATATGTATTGGTTCCTTATCACTAAATAAATGTTCTCATATCTATATACTATTATTTTTATTTACCAAACCTCTCGATATATGTACCCTTACTATAAACCCATCAGTACATGGAATAAGCTAATCCTTTTTATATACTCATCAATACATGAAATAGATGTTAACATACATGATAGAGAGTGATACTTGGTACCAAGACATTACATGATAAATATTCATCCAATCAATGTCACCTACTTAAAATTGAATCCCTGTACATGGGTGTAACTTCCCTATATACTCAATTTTTTTCTAATTTCAAATTTTACGTCAACCAATCATGGTGAATGGATAATAGAGGAATGGTTTAATGAAAATGTGTGTACTATTTCTTCTCAATTATTTATAGTGATGATGACTATACATCATCATTACATTTGTGTTAAGCTATGTATGTAATAGTGCAAATTATGACATTACCTGTAAGCATGAGCTAGAGGCATCACTTACACTGAACACTACAAATTATAAAATATGCATTGTTTTGTGTTTTTTGATGTTTAAATTTTTTAGGAAATTAAAATTTTACAATTTACGTTATTTTTGGAAAAATTTATAAAGGAAAAAAATAATCCCCCCTATTTGGAATCAAAATAACTACTTTTCTAGTTTGTTTCAATGAACAAAATGGTTCAAATAACCCCCTTGTTGTCTTTTTACAAAAATACATTTGACTAAATGATAGTCTTTTGAATTAAAATATAAACCTATTTTTTCATAATATCAATTTTATATAGGATTAAAAAAACATTATGTTAAAAAATGAAACTTTGAAAGAAAATCATACTTCATTCCCAATACCGCAGGTTTGATCAAAAGTGGTTTTATGTGAAATTTATAGCAAAAAATAAAATGAGTTTATCAAAGGTTGTTTTTTATGTAAAAATGTGGTTTTAGTTGTGTATGACATCTCACTTCAAACTTTAAGCCTCCTTTAACAAATCCCATGCTAATATTGAGTGCCAATCTGATTAGATAGCATTGAAAGCTCTATGTGAGTCATTCTAACTCTTTGGATGGTTGATTTATTGATTTACTGAGTCAAAATGACAATACACACTTAGTCAGTAAAATTAATTTCATTACAAACAATAATTGAGCAATATAGATGCTAAAAATGTTCCAACATATTGATAAATGCATTCCAACACATGGAATAAATTTTAGTGCAAAAGGAAACAAAACTCAGCTCTTGCTAATACCTAGATTGTTGAACTAATATGAAAGATTCAAAAAATAATTAAAGAGTACATCTAACTTATCTCCAAATCACTAAATCATAGATACAATGTACTATGTTAAGGATAAAAGGTATTTATGAGGTGATTTAATGACAGGTGTGCTTTAAATTACATACTATGTCCAAATGGAGTAAAAACAATCCAATCAATCTACTAAGTTTATTTTAACATAACTCAAATATGAATAACACAAGCTCATGAGAGTGGGAGTGATCAAGTTCCTCCTTAATTTTCCTCTCTCTTAAGTTATCTTGATCAAATCAGGGCAACATATCCTTGCTCTAATACCAAACGATATAAACACAAGATCATAAAACTATGATAAACACCAAATTTGATCATATTATTATTATAAATCAAGCTACAATATTTTTTGATGTTGAAAATTCATTTACACGTGAGCTATAACTCCATATTAGGTCCATAATCAGTGGCTAAAATCACTAAAAAAAGAGTGATAGGAATTAACTATAGTAATCTATACAAACATAATTAGATCACTCAATAACTAAACTGAAGTGAACTAAAAATATCTAAGCACACTAAACATAAATGAATTAAAAATATATAGCACACTAAACACAAGTTCTTTATTTAACATAATGATGAATTAAAATACCTAGTTAGATAAATAAATCTAATTCTATCATATTATTCCTTTTTAATTGGATGTCATTAATGTTGTCTTATTATGAACTAGGTTGTCCTTGAGTCTTACTTTGTTATTTCCTTCATTATTATAATAGGATGACTCCATATATGTTAAATAACTTCCTTCAAAATATAAATTTATGAATTTTTTTACTTTCCCAAAAAATGCAATGATTTGTTTCATCGTTATTAAAAACCTACCCTTTTTCTGATTTATCTAGAATGATTAACTGGTAAATCAATTCAATGGTATATTTATCCTTATATATCACTAAATCAGGGATTTACATGGATTCAAACACAATTATCACATATTTTTTATTATTTACCTCTCTTGCCACAAAAAAATATAAAAGGCTTTGAAATATTTAATGCAATCCTGATCTTTGTTTCTAAAATGTCTCAGTCGATCATTCTTTACCTGGTATTGATTCTCCACTTGTTTAACTATTAGTTTTGCATCCCTATGAAATATAAGGTTTTATATTCCCATTTGCTCCACTCCATATACTCCCAAGAGTAGAGATTCATTATTCAGTTGTGTTATTATTATAGATAAATGGAACAACTCATTTTGAAGAGAAATCAAAATAACTATATCACCATATCTTGTAAATGAATAAATTTCATTGAAATTTATGGTCCATTTATCATTTATGTCACCTTCAATGAGCTTATGAAGTTATATATATTTCTATGTCATCATCATATATGTTCCAAGACCTATTTTCTCAAAAGATAATATTCGCTCCAGGATATTTTGATTTGTTTACGCGATGTTTAGCTTTTGGTTCATGCAATAGATTTTTATTGCCCTGATTTATTGGAATCATGGCATGAGTCCAACCCATTTGAATTTCATCACCATAGTCTTTACAAAAATTCCTAATCAATATAATTTCATATATGGGAGAGATATGCTATCAAGATAGCAATTATAACCCTTTCCTGAGCAAACATTTCTAGAGCCACTTGAACATGTTTGATTTTTCTGATGAGAGGAACATTATTTGCTTCCATGGAATAAAAATGGCCAAATATTTTTTTACATGTCAAACCTAGGGAAATTTCCACCTTGGTAGACATCACATTGTCTAAAGATTGAGAATCAATTATATAAGTGTTTAGTTAAAATCCTCTAATGAAGAGAAAACCATAGAATGGATTAATATTTTCACTATTCTGAGTGGAAGCAACTATATTATTATGAAGGAAAGAGTCGTTAGGATTAATTCCTTGAAGAGATACTTCAAAATTATTGGGTCCATCTCCTCAAATGAATTTGATCAACATGTTAATATAGTCCAAGTATGCCCTGAGGTATTTGGCCTGAGCAATCTAAATTTTTTTTTTTATTGATATGAACAATGATGTCAAAGGAAGATGGACAAACTAAATCTGATTTTTAGAATTGGGAACATTATGGGGAGTAGGCATATTTCCTAACTTCTCTTTTTTTTTCTATTTTTAAAATTCAAGTGATGACATGCCCCTATTGAGAATAATCTTTGGAGGTACTTTCGAAGCCACTTGAATTTTACATGCCCCTATTGAGAGTAATTTTTGGAGGTACTTTCGAAGCCACTTGAATTTTATCTTTCCCATATTTTTATCTTTTATTTACCTTTTTAAATTGTCTTTTATTTATCATTTAGTACTCTTATGAACACAACATAAGAATGGTTGTTCATATATCCCACTACATCATCATTTTCCTCAAAATTGGGATATTATTCTAAGTATCCCATAGTGGAGTTGCCATTGAATTCCTATATTTTAGGATCAAAGTGCCCGAACCTTATTTTTATGGTTCTACCATGGGGTATAGTTACAATAATATTGTATATTTTTGGCAATTTGTATAAAACATCATCATTAGTGGCATTATAGGTGCATGAAAACTTAACGTGTGTAGGCATTGCTTCAATTATGATATTTGGAGATAAATTTAGAAGTCAAGTAAGAATATTGTGTTAGAGGTACAATCACTGAGAGGGGTGAGGTGAATTATTGAATCAATATATTTCAAAAATTCAAACTAAATTCTTCAAACCCTTAGTCATACACCATAAGCAATCAAGAAGCAAATAATCCACTTATAGCAATGAACATGCAAGATAAGAAAGATAACACAATATCTATGTGGGAAACTCTCTTGGGGAAGAAAACCCACACTCAAGCCTACAAACACATGGACTACATATCCTATAAGATGATTACAAACATGAGACTTTAGTGAAGCACCTACTTCACAAGGAGCACCAACCCCTAAAGATGACAAGCACCAACTTGTCTAAGATGTTGAGCAACAACATAAAATATATGAAATGAACAACTCCATAACTTTTATTGATTCTCAATATGATGGATAAAATCTATTAAATTATCTTCTTTACTCATTCAAACCTTCACACACAAGTAAGGTATCCAAAATCGCATTTTGGATCAAACTACACACCTTTGCTTATCCTTATGCATCAAACCTATAAATTCAACATTAGAATTATGACCACAAGGTCATACATTTAATCCACACTCTGATCTACCTCTCAATACATCCACATAGCTCTTACAACCTTCATAAATCTATTTCTCCTTATTAACACAATAATAGTGCAACACTTCATTCTCAAGTCTAGAAACCATTACCTTTACTTTCACTCTTTATAGAGTCTTTATGAATATTATCTTTTTGTTCATCCATAAGACTTATCTTAATCCTTAATACTTATTTCACACTAACACATAACTTAATACCATCCTTATAGGTTGTCCATAACATCTATGGGTCACGCTTAAGTAACTACGTCTTTCAATTAGGCCTTAATAGCCCTTATAGGTCTCATAGAGACCTATTACCCCTTTAACATGTTACCAATGTTTCAAACACAATAAAATTGACTCCAATGGGCCCTTGATTACACCCTCATGGGTCCATGCCACCAATAACATCAACTCAACACTCGAACCTACCAATTATATCTCCTTATTCTTTAGGCCTTCATACACAAAAAACTCTATCATATAAAACTAAATCACACAAACAATTCTTTAATATTTCCATATGATTAGATCACATGGGTGAAAACTTTAGGATATTTCCAACACTTCCATGTGACTTAGACACTTTCACTCAAGCTCAAATCACTCAAAACAACTCTCTCATGATGACCACTCAGACTGGTCATATATAGTCAAAATACAGTCAAGCTATTTGGACTCTCCATATTTGATCAGGGGAAAACTATGACAACCAAATCCTTTTCATAAGCTTATATATATATATATATATATATATATATATATATATATAACATTTCCATACTCATTTTATTCTTCAATTCTGCTTAGAACACCTTCAACTCACTCCTACAACATGGTCACTCAATCTACTAGTGCATTTATCAAACACAGTCAACTTCTAAGTAGTTACTCAAACTGAAGATGGATTATTCAAACCTAAAAAATCCATACATATAATCACCTTGGAGACATCATTGACAAACCTCCAACAATTTCCCCCTTTGTCATTAATGTCAACACTAATACAAAACACTTTCTCCCCCTTTGACACAATGACAAAGTGGGATCAACTCCTGATCCTATGAACTAAAAGACTTCAAGGACTAATAGTAAGGACATACCACCTCTGAGAGATGATATAGACTCCCCCTAACATATTGCATACCTATTCTTACCTTGAGCTTCTCAAACATGTTCCATGACTACACTCTTCTTTGATCATACATGGCTTTTAGACCTTACAGAGCCCATATGTTTCTGTGTATGAACTTTCATGGCATGATATTTCATATATAAAGTAGTATCATATTCCCCCTCATACATGGAAAAAATCAACACACATATTTTCCTCTACAACATACTTCATTCACAAACCTACTAGCTAATTAGCCCTCCATTTGCATTAATCCTCTTTCATGGAACCAACCATGCACTTCTAGAAGACTATGAAAGACATTTTGAGCACTCATTCAACCATTTCAACTAATTAAGTATTCCTATATGTCAAATCATTAGGCAAACAATTTTTCTAACATGAGCAAAAACATTAGGTTTACAAGAGAAACTTGGTCAACACACCACCTTCCAATCAATGCCCATCACTAAAAAATTTCTCACACCTGGAGGTCATCAATACACACTTTTGTACCAACTTTTGAGCTCATAATCCTTTGGGAACCCATACTTCCTGTACCATGGTTTTTTGACCTGCATATCCTTAAGCACAAAGTAGGAAACCTGAGAGCAAATAGAATTCTCCAATTGCACACAAAAGACCTTCAAAACTTGAAATCACCTAGAACACACTTGAATAAGGTCAACACACCTTGTTATCCCACTAATACACCTTGAAAACTTTCAATTCTTTAAATGACACCTAGAAATATCCATACCTAGCCTGCAAACCTTGCACATACAATAGACAACATGTCAGAACACCAAAAACAGATCATGACAACATTCTAACATACCAATCCACCTCATCTACTTTGACAAACCAGACTTCCACTGATCTCAACTCTTTTTTGTTAATCAAATTCTACTACACATTCCTCTGATCCTAGGACCTGACCATTTACAAAGTTCCCTTTTAGTTTATGCATGAGGATTCAATAAATTATCAAATAACCTGACTTGGTTTTATCAAGTCATAATATCAACATGCTTGAGTTCACATCTGTATCAAACTTATTCATATCTCTAATATTATGGTAACATCTCACATATGTTCCCCATCACATCATGCATAGCTCTTTTAAGCCACTTAAGCTAACTAAGTTAACTCCCCCTTATCCAAACACATATTCAAATGATATTCTTGTCTTGTAACATCAATCAAAGCTCAATCGGTATCCACCATGCTTTCTCTTACTTTTCAAGTTTCTTATTGAAGCTTAGATAGAGACACCTTGACCCACAATATCCTAGAATAATGTGAAACTAAGAATTGCCCATAATTCCTTATATTCCTTCTCCTCTTTGGTCATATAATACTAATAGTTATTCTTCTTCTCTTTAGGCTTAAGAAAAGGAAAATGCTCATCCACTACAATAGTCTTATTTTCTTCTAGGATGGTATTGATAATACATGGATAAAATAAAGATTCTTGGCATACCTTGTCACTTGAAGTATCAGTCTCACACTTCAAAACATCAACACTTGACATTTTCAACTAGTAATCTTCATAGGAAAATTATTCATTAGCATCAAGATATTCACTTGTATCCACTTCATTCCAAAAATGATTAGACAATGAGATTTCCTGATTCTCTTCAACCTCTGTAGCATTCTCTACCATGGTAAATAGTCCACTTGGACCTAAAAACTGATCATGGCACATATTTTCCACTTTTGGTGTCCATATTTTAGCTTGTCTTATTCTTTGCATTATAGGAGTCTGATTGAACTTATTTTGACTTGATGGCCTTTGCTTGCAGAACCTAGAAATGTGACTAATCTTCTCATAGTTGTAGCAAACCATTCTTCTTGAAGTGAACTCATTTTGCCTTACCTGATTTGGACAAAATCTATCAATGTGTTCCATGTCATGACAACATAGTAGTCAGACTCCTATCACTTGGTTGATGATTCCATAAATAGTTCTAAATAAATTCATTTTGTAAAGGTCTTTTTCACTCTCTAGCCTTATGTCTGAATTGATTACAAGTGTAGTAGTAACAATTGAAATTTACATATCTCATGGTATTTGGTTGTCTAATATGATTTGTCCTCATTTTGTCAACATCTTCACTTTTTGACTGATGATTAAAAGGTCTGATTGTCTTTGATCACATTGGTCTTTATCTTGTCTAGGGTTACATTCTTTTGTTCTTCTTTGTAGCCAAGTCTAGTTCTATCACTAGCTTGCTTTTGACTATTTAGAATGTTGTCTATATCAATTGATTTTGATTCAAACATCACATATGACTTCATCTTACTATATGTGTTTTCTAACTCAGATTTCAATTACTCATTTTCAATCACATAACTTGAACACTCATCTTCTTTAGCTTTCAATCTTGTAGATAGGATTTCTAATTGACAACTAAGATGATTGACTATATCTTCATGTTCCTTAGTGTCTTCATTTATTCTTCCCTCAAACACACTAAATTGCTCTTCATAGTCCTTTATTTGAAACTTTAACTTCTTGGATTTCTTCTTATTAATTTTAAGATATTCAAGGGCATTCATCAACTCAGTCTCAAAGTTTACCTTGTCTTCTTCATCATCTGTATCACCTAAACCACCTCCCAATCATGTAGATTCTTCTTGATATGAGTAGCTACCTTCTTCAGCCATAAATAGAGCTTCATCTTTAGCAAGACCATTATCTTCAATATCATACTTAGAATCACCTCCATCATTATCATTGAATGAGCTACAATATTCCTTGGTGTAGAGACTTCTCTTGTCCTTGTAAAACTTCTTTTGGCCATTATACCTTTTGAAATTGTTCTTTCTCTTATCAGACTTGAATTTCTTCTTGTCGTTATCATGATCTTCTTCATGTTCTTCATTATCATTTCCCTTATGCTTATAAAAACACTTGTTGGAAAAGTTACCTATCTCTCCACAATTGAAACATTTGAAGGGAAGTTTACCCTTAAACTTGCCTGAACCTATTTTTAGTGTTCTTGTTAATAGAGTTATTAGTTCATCATCATCAAAATCAAAAATCTCATCATCATGGACTTTCTTGCCTTGGAACTTCTTCTTTGGATTATTTTTTGCCTTGAAATTTTCTTCTTTATTTGGTGTTTTATCCTCATTAACTTTCATCTCATAGGCAAAAATAATGTCATGTAATTCATCCATCTTCATTTTGTTGAGATCATGACTTTTTTCTATAGCAGAGACTTTTGAATCAAATTTTAAAGTGATGGATCTTAATACCTTTTTCACTATAGTGCCTTTTTTAATAACCTCTCCCATGCCTTTTATCATATTCCCTACTTCATCAACTCTTATAAGATAGCACAATATCCTCTTCCTTCATTTTAAGACTCTCAAATTGCCTTCGGTAGGTTTGTAGTTTGGCCAACTTAAATTTTAAATATCCTTCATAGATGAGCTGAAATTTATCCCAAATCTCCTTGGGAAACTTGCAATATATTACCTTGGGGAACTCAACCTTAGAAATACTACAAATGATAGCATTCATAGCTTTGGAATTGTTCTCACTTGGATTCTTATCTACAACACTAGTTAGAGGAGTAGGTGGCATGGAATAACCATCTAAAACAGATTGCCAAGTGTCAAACCCCAAAGACACAATGTAGATCTTCATTTTTGTGCTCCAAAAATCATAATTAGATATATTTAACAATGGAACTTGCTTAATAAATAACCCTTGATAACTTATCAGTTTACCTAAGATTACCTTCAAGTGGTTAAACTTATATATAAGGTCATGCTTTGATCCCAATTGTTAGAGGTACAATCACTGAGAGGGGGGTTGAATCAATGAATCAATATATTTCAAAACTTCAAACTAAATCCTTCAAACCCTTATTCATACACCATAAGCAATCAAGAAGCATATAACCCACTTATATCAATGAACATGAAAGATAAGCAAGATAGCACAAGATCTATGTGGAAAACCCTCTTGGGGGAGAAAACCCATTCTCAATCCTAAAATCACATGGACTAAGTGTCTTTTAATATGATTACAAACATGAGACTTTATTGAAGAACCTACTTCACAAGGAGTGCCAACCCCTAAATATGAAAAGCACAACTTACCTAAGATGTTGAACACCAACACAATATATATGAAATAAATAAATATAGAACTCTGATTGCTTCTCAATCTAATGGAAAAAATCTATAAAACAATCATTTTTACTCATTCAAACCTTCACACACAAGCAAGGTATCCAAAACCACCTTTTGGATCAAACTACACACCTTCACTTGTTCTCATGCATCAAACCTACAAATTCAACATTAGAATTATGACCACAACGTCCTACTATAATCCGCACTCTGATCTACCTCTCAAAACATCCACACATCTCTTAAAACCTTCACAAATATATTTTTGCTCATACATACAACAACAACTCAACACTTCATTCTCAAGTCTAGAAACCATCACCTTTGTTTTTACTCTTTATAGAGTCTTTAGGAATATTATATTCTTGGTCAACCATAAGACTTGTCTTAATCCTTAAAAATTATATCACACTAACACATATCTCAATACCATCCTCATAGGTCATCCATAGCATCTATGGGTCACACTTAAGCAACTTCATCTTTCAATTAGGCCTTAATAGCCCTTGTAGGTCTCATGGAGACCTATTACCCCTTTAAAACTTTACCAATGATTCAAACACAATAAAATTTACTCCAATGGCCCCTTGATTACACCCTCATAGGTATATGCCAATACTAACACCAACTCAACACTTGAACCTACCAATTATATCTCCTTTCTCTTTAGGCCTTCATACACAAAAAACTTTATCATATAGAACTGAAGCATACAAACAATTCTTTAATATAGCCATATGATTAGATCACATGGGTGAACCCATCAAGATATCTATAAGACCTCCATGTGCCTTAGACACTTTCAATCAGGCTAAAATCACTCAAAACAACTCTCTCATGATGACCACTCAGACTGGTCATATACAGTCAAGCTATTTTAACTCTCCATATATGATCAAGGGTAAAATATGAAAACCAAAGCATTTTCATAATCCTTAAAGACTAATATAACATTTACATGCTCATTTTCTTATTCAATTCTACTCATAACACCTTTAACTCACTCCTGTAACATGGTCACTCAATCTACTAGTGCATTCATCAAACACAATCAACTTCTAATAAGTTGTTCAAACTAAAGATAGATTATTCAAACCTCTAAAATCCATACAGATAGTCTTCATTGAGTCTAAAACACTCTCCAATAGATAGTTCATATTGAAACATAAAAATACTATTAGGAACAACATAAATATCCTTCTCGGGCCACTTGCAGAACATAGTCAAACACACAGTAAACTTTAAAGCTTAATATCTATAACTATATAAACATAAAAATCTTATAATCTGCATTTATGGATGCACCTTGAAGTCTTCTACAACTTTTCCTTTTACTACATCAATAAATTTGACTTAGATCAAAATATATATCCTAAAAAATGAGCACTATTTTTATTCACAAATTTGAATATTTGAATTCCAATAGTCACTGAGCAAATGTTAAACATCGAGCACCTTAACCTCATCTCGTGCTTCCTGGCAACTGTGGATTAATATGCATCATCAATATCTTTTGAGTAGATCAATATTTATATTACAAATCTCACCATTGATCTTTTATAATAACTCCCATGATTGTACCATTTGGTAGCTCTACGTGCCTTCTACACATTTGACTTTTGACTCAATCTGCACCATCGATCTCTATCAGTATAAATGCCTGCAAACCATAGATCTTATGTCAGATCAATGAGATAAAGACACTTGTCACTATCATGTTCAATAATAGCTACCTTTGATAATTTAACTTCACACATACCATTGGATCAATATATGGACAATGAACACTCACCATTAGATTTGATGACTAGTGACCTCAAATTTCATCAAAGTTAAACTTGACGGTCTCTAGCCCGACATAGTCTACAAGAAAAACTTTGAAGGTTTATAAATTGAGATAGAAAACACTTGAAGAGTCCAAATTTTTATCGGAATTTATTGGAACTATATACATCAACTCCATGAAATCCTTTGACTTTAGTTGAATTTTTTAGTACCAAAAATAAATACACAAACTTGTTGGTTCATTCATATATGTATGACGTGCAATGACGGTTTAGCTTCTCTTAAGCTAGAAGATGTATATTTATTATTCCAAATGATCAAGTGACACACCAGAGCTTCACCAATACATATATGGATGCCTCACAACTTCTTATTTATCCTTATAAACTTGCATATGTGTTATATCTCTCCAATCCATGTATTGCCTATATCGAGCAAACACTGAAGAATAATGCAAGAACACTTAAGCACATTAAAGCATAATTTTTCATTATAATCCTAACACACATGAAACTTCATAAACTACCTTCTTCACCTATTAAACATCATTTAAAAACCTTCAACACATTGTTATATGGGATAAAATGACTCCTTAGCATAGCCTGATAATGGGCAACTTGATATGTATGAGGAATTTATTTCTTTAATGCCAATAGGTCATTTTCTAAGTTATAAACTAGAGGATCTATATATTCCTATCCTTTAATTTTGATTTCATCCTTTTTTAGTTTATTTTCCATGATTATATCATCTTTGATTTCTATATCTTGGCTCTAGGATAACTACAAGGTTTGTGGATGGATTGTGCAGGAATAAACATACCTTAAATATTTGTGCAACCATGAAAAAACACTTCTAAATTTTTAGAGTAGGCATAACATGTTGAAGGATTTTATGCATCAATTTATTAAATTTAGCTATGAATTCCCTCATAGGTTCATTGGGTTTTTTTTCATTTGAGCTAGTTGAGCTAAGAGCACATGTTCATCTTTTATTGGTTTGAACCTTTCTTCAAATTTGGTTATTAGTGTGTTCCAATTTTCAATAAAATTGGATTGTAGATGGTGGAACCATTCTACAACTCATTTAATTAGAGAGTCCAAAAATAGTCTAACTGACACGTCCTCATGTTCCACACCCAGAACAACATAAGTATAAAATATTATTTGTAACTGCTCACCCGGGTGTTATTTACCATCACCAATAAACTTAGGGAAATTATTCATTGATCTCCTAGGTAACTCATGTAATTTGGAACCTAAACCCAATGGTCCAATTTAAGTTCCCCATAGTACCAGTATAGCTTCCATGATTTGTAAATTTATGGCCCTTAGAACTAGGATGTTGGGTAATGGTAAATTCATGCTTAGTTTAGACCAATTCTTCCTATCCTTTCTGAAACATTATTGTTCTTACTAGCATGTTCTGATTAATGTTAGACTAAATTATTATTGAAGCTCAAATAAAGGGTCAAAAACATTATTATTCTTGTTAGCTCTAGTGAATATTTTTAATCCAAGATGATAATATGTTTTATTTTTGGGTAACTAGGCAAGACAAAAATTACAAAAAAACTCTTCTATATTCATAGCACCTAATTGATATGAATGAACAACACTCACCTTATGGCCTCATATGAGTTTTTGAGTGATGGGTTTGGTGAGTAGCACAAAAATACATTAAATTTGTCACAAAGTGAGTGCTAAAAATTATTGTCTAAAATTTTGGCACTTGTGACAAATGTGTTTTTTTTGTAATAGTAAGGAGACAAAATCCCCTCCTCTATTATGAAGGGAGGTTCCCTTTATTTAAATCAAATAAAACTAAAACTAAACTTGTAAAATTAGAATAGTGTGTTGTGTTTTATTTCTGTTCACCTTTAAAATAAAAATAAAATTGAATAAATATGAAGCGTCACACATGAATAACCAAATGCAGATTGTATCCCTTATGTGACAAGAAATAACTCAAATTTATTTTGATATTTTGACAATAAAACATGTATTTCTTGAGAGGCAAGAAATGCATATAGTAAATGTAAGATTAATGCACATCATTAAAGAAATTACAAAACATAAAGTTTAGGAAAATTTATCTATATGTCTTGATGAGAAATATGAACACAATTTTATTTTCCTTTCATTCCAAATAACATTAAATAGCCCTTCTACAATAGTGATTTCTCCAATTTATAGCTTTAAAATGGAATGGGGTGACCCTTCACATTCTTATCTTTTTCATATTCTAGTTTTGTATTTATATTTCACTTTTTGATAAAATTAGAAAATAAAACCTACACTTTTCTAAATATTAGAAAGAGAGAAAAGAAAATATGTAAAATAGAATAAAAATATTTCTTCAAAGGATTTCCCCAAGGAAGATCTGAACTTGGAAGGTTTTTCTATAGTGAATAAAGTTTACCTATAGTTGTCCATTTTTATTTAGATGCCTTTAATACCCTAAGTTTATTCACAACTTCTACAATGGAATCCATTTTGGGGATCATAGTATTTTTGTAGAGCACTATCCATCTATTAGATATCATTAACATCACATTTGGAGTCTCTAAAAATTATATCAACTATGTATTCAAATCCTCAAGTGAGGTGTTAATGTCACTAAGTGTATTCATGGAGGAAACATTTAAATGACATTCCTTAAATATCTCCTCCTTAATCAACTTTTTGAATTGCTCTTTTACCACATTCACTAGGTATTATCTTGAACCATCTTCTTTAACTAAATCGCAATGCAAACTCCATATGTTTGAACAAGCGTCAAAAATCCTCTCGTCTCATATCTTTTTTTTATTTATTTATATCTTGAATTGATTTTTTTAGGACCTTAATCTTGTGAAAAATAATTCCAAACTAGTTATAAGAGAGATCATTATCTTTCTTGTTGAATACTCCTCCCTTGACAAGTAAGTTAACATCTCTTGTTGACATTTCCTCTATATATTTCTTCATGCCTTCCCACATTTCAAGCTTTTTTTTATGGCATTCGATCTACTGATCTAATTTACCTTACTCCATCTCAATCTTCTCATATGTTTTTGATACTTCTTCAATGTATTTCAGCCCATCCAATAGTAGTTGCTCCACCCAAGCTTCAAGAGTTTTACCATAGTTGTTATACCTGCTTATAGTTAAGGTTGCATATGTTTTTATTATAAGTATTTTGGTTGAAGCATCAGATTGAGATGTTTGTTTTATAATTATTCAGTCTCAAGAGGTAGTTTACATATCCATCCAACTGATGAATTTTTTCCTTCATCTACTTTTGGTTTAGTTCATCTTATGCATAAATATTGATCATTCATTTGATGGTTTTGAAGAGATTATGCGCATATCTCTCATCAGTGGGTGTGCCCAATAAGATCCTTTTTAGGGTGTAGTTAGTCATGGTCATTTCCTCCACATTCATCTCTACATTTGGTTTTACAATTTCTAAAAGTTGGGCTGAGAGGAATTAAAAACCAAATTGAAGGTATTTTTTGGACTTTTAAGGAGGCATGGCCAAATATTATTTATTATGTCAAAATATTGTAAGTCCATATCTACCACCTTATTTTTAATCCCTCAAAGTGGTTTCATCCATTAAAAATATGCATCATTGAAACTAACCACCTACACACCTGAATCAGCGGAGGTCAAAGTTGGTGTGGGATGTCTTGGTAGTGTGGAATGAGGAGGGTAAGATAAATGAGGTGATGACAAAATGATTGGATATGTTGAGACTTACTATGTAATTATTTGAATTTTTTCAATAATATTTGATTGGTCTAGTTCATGAATAGATGTAATATATTGTTGTGTATTATTTTCAATAAATAGATAGGCATCACCTTCCTAAATAGGACTTCCTGTAACTTTTGGAAGAGAAACTAATTGAGGTTTTATTAACATCTTTATATGTAATATCACTACTATGGAATAACTTTATCTATAGGTTTTACCTAGAAGCTTACATAGGTTTGAATCATCTCAATCACCATCTCACCTAAAGTTGATGTTGGATGTGACACAGTACTAAATATACCAATGTCAACTACCCTAGATGTTGGCATATGAGTTTATTTTGGAGGAACTGAGGACCTATATTTTCTTGAGCCAATAGTTCTTATGAACTCCACAAGTATCTTATTGAACTATTTCATTGATTTATTAAGCATTGACTAAGTTTACACTTAAATATTAGTGATCTCTTGAGTGGACTCATTCAATATGAGTAATGATGTTAATATGACTCTTTGTGTGTGTGTGTGTGTGTGTGTGTGTGTGTGTGTGTGTGTGTGTGTGTGTGTGTGTGTGTGTGTGTGTGTGTGTGTCCACAATTGACTCAGGAACCCAATATGTGGTTAAATCCTTACTTTGATCTAGTTTCAAATGGCCCAAATCTCTCCTACATACCTCATAATCATCAGTACAGTATGTCCAATATTCTTATAGATGAGGTATATGTGCTTAAGTGGCACATATGCTAAGGTGATCCTTGACATAGTTTTTATTATCAAATGAGGTCATGCTTGTGTGAGGACACAAAGTGAAATGGACCATTGAAACTTTAATATTTTGAGCATTTTTACCTGTGTAATGACCTAATTTGATTTGTAAAACCACACCTGTAACATGCCTACTTCTTCACCTCTTATGGAATTCAAAAATTTGTTTGCATATTTTTGTCAACAAGACTTTATCACTCATGATCCTTGGAATTCTGAGAGGTTATCACTTAACTTATCCTAATTTTATGTAGGTTAGATTTTGAAATTGGATGACATAGCTTATATATTGAGTGAAAATATTATCACCTTCATCAGAAATCCTTTTCCCAAAATCTTCTTTCATTATTTACACAACCCTCATGGTGAAGGCACCATTAACAAGTTTGAATTTTTTATTACTCTCCTTCAAGGCAAATAATGGGTATAACTCATGCACTTTTGTCATGGAACTAAACATTGGGTAGTTGAGTGAGATCAAGGTAGGTCCGTAGAGCCACCATGGAATATTCCAAATATGAAGTCTTGTAAAATGTCTAAGTGACATTTTTGTTTGTGAGCTACGAGTGTAATTAAATATTGATGATAATTTCCCAATCAATGTATTACTTACCACTATAAATAACTCTAATGGCTAAGAATATAAATGGGTGGAACTCTATTGGGGCCTTTTTCCATACCACTCTATTGAGAAGAGTGATCATATCTGACAATTATTCTTTGAAGACTAACTAGTAGAATTTTTTTGGAAACTTTGATAAGCCCCTTCTCTTATGCTTCAATTATCCCACATTAATGGTTAGGATATGTTTATCATGGTTTTTTTCCTAGTGACAATTCCCCACCTCCTCACTCATCTTTCCATAGGTGTCTTGTGGTGGTATCTTGAAGGTCATATCAATGGAGTTAATGTCAAGCTTAGTCATTAATGCACCACCCACCAACCAAATTTCTATGTTATCTAGATTATAATGTTGAGCACAAGTGAACACCAAGTCTATGCATTTTACTAAAATGGGAAAGTCAAAAACTTCTAGCATACCACTTATTAATAGGACCATGACCACAGTAGTAAGAGATTTTATGTTTTTTCTTATATGTAAAACATCCAAATCAACACGTCCAACATGAAAATCATTGATCTCTAATGTCAGTCTCCAAGATGGGCACTGTCTCATAACCCATCTATTCTAAATTCATTTTTTCTTCTCTAGTGGTGTGAAAGGTAACTTTAGCAAGGCTTGAAGAATTTTATAAAGGTCTATCCAAATGATGAATCCATAGACTAGCAAAGCATAAATATCAATAGGCACAATACCTATAATTTTATGAAACCATAATATTTATTAATTCACCTTGAATGAATAAAATCATTGCATAAAATTATTTAAATAAAACCCAATTTGAAATTGGAGTCAACATGCAAAATTAAAAAATCTATAAAAACAAAAAAGCTACCTAGAGTTAATTACCACTACTATAAATAGCAATTTAATTTTCATAATAAATTTTTCATACAAGTTTAGATGGATCTAAAATTTTAAAAATATCCTCTAAATATTAAATTCACAATTTTGGATGAGTTTCAACCCATTAAAGTTATCTGATTTCTATTATTTTTACCATAACTAAAAATATTAGAATGTAATTTTGGACCCTTAGATGATATTGTATTTTTGTCCAAATATTTTGGAATTATTCATAACTAAATAATCAGGTTAAAAATCTATTATTATTTCTTTTATCTTCATTTTTCTTCGAAGGAGAACTCAATCAGGTTAATGAGTCAAAATTTATGGCCTCCAAAGAATAGGTCTCTACATCATTCTCCTCTATTGAAAACAACTCAACTCCTGCGAGTAACCCTAATTATATTCCTACCATTTATTCTTGTTAATATTATTCATCTCCCATTTTGAAATCCAAGTTTTATCTTCCTATTGTATTCCTTCTCATTGCACCAAATACCTTTTATAATTTATTTCTCTTGTGTTCATTGTTTTCTTATCTATAACTTAGACTACCTTTTATTTCTTCTTCCTTGGTACATGTTGCTTCCAATCCACTTCTTCATATTCTTCCTCTTTACCATATTCTCCATGAAAATTCTATAAATGTGAAACATTAAATAAATGAAAGATATCAAAATTATGTGGTAAAATCACCTCATAATGTCATTTATTTGCTTTACATTTTGCATGGATCAGTTTTCTTGTACTTCAACTTGTCGTATGTTCCTTTGGGAAATATTTATTTTCTCAAATACACCATCACAAAATATCCTTCTTCAAATGTCTTTGACCTTATTGTTACTTCTAATGTTGTTTTATACTTTTCAATAGCTTTTTTCTTACTTCTTGAAACTAATGTGTGTGCTCTACAAATACTTATGAATCATCACTAACTCATTTTACAATTGATAAATACACCAAATCTAAAATACGCATAGGATTTATTACAAAAAATAATATGAAACGGTGATTTTTCCATTGATCTATTCTCTAAACTATTATATGCAAACTCAGTTTGTGGTAAAGCCAAGTCCCATTGTTTGAGATTCTCTCCAACTATGTATCTCAAAAAAATTCTAAGATCATATTTGATACTGATATTTATCCATATGTTTATAGGTGGTATGCACTACTAGATTGTACTTTATTTCCCATTTTATTCCATAGATTCCTCCAAAAATGACTTAGAATTTTTTTGTCCCTATCTAATGTAATGGTTTTTGAAACACCATGCAATCTCACATCCTTAAAAAAAAGTTATGTTATTACAGTGGCATCATTGGTTTTATTACATGCAATAAAATGAACCATCTTATAAAACTTATATACAAAAATAAAAATTGAATCATTACCTCTCTATGTGTTTGACAACCCCAACACATAATCCATACTCAAATCTGTCAATTATCCTCTTGGAATTAGTAATGCCATGTACAGTCCTATATCTTATGCATGGCCTTTAGGCACTTGGCATATCCTGTATCTTAAAAATACTTTTCCACATATCTCTTCATTTTTGGCCAAAAATTCTTCTCCTTCACCAAAGTTATTGTCTTATTCTCACAAAAATGTCCACCCAAACCACCACTATGCAATTCTCTTATAACATTGTCTCTGAGAGACCCAACTAGAATACATAATTGTTTTCCCTTGAAGAGATAACAATCATTTATAAGGTACTCATCATAAATATTATTTGTCTCACTTGTTAATGGATTTTTGCATTGCTCAAATATCTTGCCATAATCTAGATCAGTATCATATAATTCCTTAACAACTTCAAATCCAACTACTTAACTCACCATACTAAATAACATTATCATTCACTTGCTCAAAGCATCAACTACATGACTCTACTATTTTGATTTATGCTTCAAAATTAAAATATATCCCTACAAGAAAGATACTCACTTTGCATGCCTACTATTTAACTTTTTTTTGAGTGATCACATACTTCAAAGCCTCATGATCTGTAAATAAGATAAACTCCTTAGGCACTAGGTTATGCCTCCAATGTCTTAATGCTTTTACAATAATATTAAATTCAACATCATAAGTAGAATACTTATTTATTACCTCATTCAATTTCTCACTAAAATATGCTATTGGTCTTCTTTCTTGCTTCAACACAACACCAATTCCCACATATGAAGCATCATGATCTATCTCAAACACTTTGTTAAAATCTGGGAATGCTAAAATATATTTTCCTTTAATCTTTTTCTTTGAAAATTGAAATCTTTTTGTTGTCTATATCGACACATTTTTTTCCTCTCATGAAATTTTTTATTGGTGCAATAATACTACTAAAATCTTATGAACTTTTTGTAAAAAATTTCTAAACCATGGAAATTTATTTTTTCTTCGTATATTCTTACATCAACTATTGAAACTATAAATCCAAAAAATACCAAACTATTCTACATAAACTTTCACTTTTTCAGATTTATAGAAAGCTCATCATGTATTAACAATTATAATACCATTCTCAATTGTCTTAAGTGTTCTTCTTTGCTCTTACTAAGTATCAAAATAAACTAATACAAACTTACCAATGTAATCTTGTAGCATTGTGTTCATCATACTCATAAACGTGCAGTATGCATTAGATAATCTGAATAGCATCACCATCCACTCATATAAGCCATCCCTAGTCTTGAATGTTGTTTTTCAGTCATCTCCTTCACAAATTTGAATCTGATAGTATCCACTCCTTAAATCAATCTTAGTAAAGTATTTTGCTCCTATAAATACATCCATCGTATCATCTAAAAAAGGTATAGGAAATTATATGTGATAGTTATTTTATTGATTAATCTACTATCCACACACATCCTCCATGGCCCATCTTTATTTGGAGTTAGAAATGTTGGTGTTGCACATGGACTCATGCTCTCCCTTACTACACCCTTTCTCACTAATTCATTAACTTATTTATTCAATTCTACATGTTTTGTTGGACTCATCTTATAAGCCACTTAATCGGGTAGACTTGATCTTGTAATAAAATTAATATGATGTTGAATGTCTCTTTTTGGTGGTAAACCATCTAGTAACTCATCAGGTATAACAACTACATATTATTTCGACACTTTTTTTGTTTCTGCTAGTATTTGGACCACTTTCATGTTTTCTATATTTGTTATTAATGCATAATACCAACCCGACATCTTCTTATTGTTGATAAATTATTTCATGGAAAGCATGCTTTTCATATGCCCTTATTCTTTAAGAGGTAGTAATAAAGTATATGTATTCTTTGCTCCATCATGAATTGTCTTTCTATCATATTGCAATGGCCTTCCCAACAACACCTGGCATGCATCCATTAGAATAACATCACACCATATTTCATCTCTGTAAGCTTTACCTATAAAAAAAATGATTAAACACATTTTATCTACTATAACTTCATTACTTTTATTAAACCATGAATGTTTTTCACATTATAGCCCTAGTTTCTCTACCATTTCTTTAAAAACTATAAAACTACCACCATCAATAATTATTTTGCATATCTTACCTCCTAAAGTGCACCTTGTTTAGAAAATATTTGTACACAGCCATGAATCACCATCTTCTTTATTTTGCACATGTTCTTTCCTTGGAGCTATCACTGTTTTCCTCATCATGACATTTTCTCTTATATATGATGTTGCAACTTCTATATTTTGTTCTTTTATTTCAAACTTAGCCAAACTTAGTCTTAGGTGATCATCTTGTTCATAATAGTGTGGACACTCAAATGTTTGGTGTCCTCCACATATGTAACAAACATAAGGTCTATGTGGACCATTTCATCCTTTGTCATTGTCATAGCCTCTACCTCTCTAAAATAATCTTCCTCTTTATTGATATTGAAACCCTTGTCTATTATCCTCTCTTTTTTGTACCACATGATGATCCTCCTCTACTATAATTCAACCCACCTTTCCCCTTTACTGGAGGTGATTGTCCTCATTTTCCCTAGTTGATCTTCTAAAAGCCTTTCTATTTTTTTTTTCTACCTTCAAAGCTAATCAATAAGCCTCTTCCATGAAAGGTATTCTATACATGCTCAATTTATCTTGAATAGAAAACTTCAAACCATTTATATACCTTGCAGCCATTTGTTCTTTTGTTTCATCATGATCCACTCATATGGGAAGCTTGTATAACTCATTTGTACATTCTTGTATGTTGCGATCCTTTTACCTTAAATTCTTGAATCTTATGTATAGAGTTTATGCATACACTATAGGAAGAAATTTCTCCCTCAAAATCTTCTCTATCTTACTCCAAGTGTTGATCTTTTATTTACCCTTTATCTATCTCTCTTTTTATAGGTGATACCACCAAATAGTTTCATGACCTTTTAATTTTGTGCATGCAAACTTTACTTTCTTGTCTTCTCTCAGAATTTTCCATTCGAAAAACTTTTTCATGCTATTTAACCAGTTTATCAACTCCTTTGGTTTTAAACTACCTCCATACTCTAATTTTTCAACCTTGATTCCTTCATTCCTTCCCTATAAATCCCAAACCATCCTTTCTTCTATTGATGGTGGTTGTTCTTGTTCTTCCTCATTTTTGTGAACTTCTTCTTATGATCTATTTTTTTGTTTCCTCTCCCTCTTGCCTTTATCTTTGATTTGTGATAATTGCACTTAATTGTTCCACTTGTCTCTACAGTTATTGCATAGTCTTTTTCATATGTACAATTTTGTGTGTCCTTTTGGCATCTTTACAAATGTTATTAAATCACATAATATTATCCTAAAATATAATTTTAAACCCAATACAAATTCATAAATATATTACCTCCAAGATTTGAACTTGCTCAGATAGCATATGATGAATCCATAAACTAGCAAAGCATAAATATCAATAGGCACAATACTCAAACTTTCATGAAATCATAATCTATATTGATTCACCTTGAATGAATAAAATCATTACATAAAATTATTTAAATAAAACTCAACTTGAAATTGGAGTTGACATGCAAAATTAAAAAATCTAAAAAAACTAACTACCCTTGTTATAAATAGCAACTTGCTTTTCATAATAACTTTTACATGCAAATTCAGATGGGCAAAAAATTTAAGCATATCCTTTAAATAATAAATTCACAATGTTGGATGAGTTTCAACCTAATTTCACATCTAGTTACAAAGTTATTTGATTTTTTTTATTTTTAGCATGACTAAAAATACTAGAATACAATTTCACACCCTTAGAAGATCTCATATGGCCATCCAAACATTTTTTAATTGTCCTTAATCATATAAGTGCGTTATGGTTGCATGTTTCTTTCTTTTATCTTTGTTTGTCCCTAAGTATAGCTCAATCGAGTCACTGAGTCAAAATTTATGGCCTCTAGAAGATAGGTCTTTGCATCACTAGCTCCAAAAATTGCTTGTATGGTTATGAAGAGCATGCCACATTGATCATGAAAAAGCATCTCTCACACCCTGACACCTTCCTAAGCCTATAGGATTTGGCTTAAATTCTTGTGTGCGTAGGGTACTCAATAATCATATGGATTGAAAGTCATCTAAAACACGCTCAAAATCCTCTGAGAGTGCCATGGTGTGAAATATTAGGAAAAACAAATATTTTGACTATAGCTAATTTTTACTTCCTCAAATTCAAATTCCAAAGATATGAAACTTCTAGGTGGTATGGGTACAAAGTGCGATATCATTGTTCTAGGCTGGAAGATTTTTCCATATGGGTACCTTGGCCTTGTATTTATAATATTTTATTTCCAAAATTAGATGCACTTGGGCCATCACATTCCTCGACAAGTGCACATGTGGTGCATTTATGTGGCCAAGTCAGCCCGGCCATATAAGAGCATTAGATGTGAAGGCGTGCCCCTTGATTTCAATATGGTGTAGTGTGCCTTCACATTTGACATGCCCATGAAGTTGAGTCATCCCAACCTTAGAGGTGCGTCAAGTGCAAAAATATACCTAGGCATAGTTGGGATGCGCTTTCACATCCAACGCTCCAAGGGGTATTGGTCTGTCCTCCTAAGTGCATAGGGCGCTAAAATAGCATTCTCAAATTTAGAGAAAATGACTATGGGAAATTGTTATTTTTGGCAAACTTGAACTTCAGGGAAATTGTTTGGTGTAAAATTATAAAAGTTGATCAAGTAAAATTTTGGGGACAATAGGTCCATACACCATATTACACACAACTATAAAGAATGTCTATGTTATTGACTTGCCGCAGTACTTAGGATTGCATATAGACTTCAATGTGGAACTCCTTAAGTTATATTTTAGACCTTTTCTTGAGCAAACAAAAACTTAACATGCTTCAAACTTAGATCATGAACTTAACATCCTTCAAACTTAGATCATTAACATTTACACACAACACCAAAAGATCAACTAATTAAAGTGACAACAAATTAGTATCCTTCAATTCCAACAACTAACTGAAGAAGTAATGGGGACCATTTCTCTTCCAAAAAGTGCCAACAATCTTTGTGCAACCACACATGCTTGTGCACATATGCTTTGCACATCCATGCAATGTGTAGGAATTCCAAACTCTATGGAATGTGTAGGCTCTACCACATATCCCTATTGTCATATAAGACTCCCTCAACCCCATAGCCTCACACTACTTCAAATGTCTCACAACTCCTTGTAATGTATTGAAACACTCCAATGTCATGTAGGTCCTCCATAACTTAATGACCATGTGTCAGCTCCTTTGCTACCACACAACACTCCAAATGGCACTCTCCACATGCACCAATCAACATACCCTGTGCTAGAATTTCAATTGTCAGACCTACAATATTTCCAATTGTCACTTAAGCAAAAGATGAATTATTCTTGTAATCATCCTCTATTGTAACCACATTCATGTAATGATGTATATATATTTTAACTATTTGGCACTAATGGGATCCTATAGGTGCATCTAGATGGTAGAGTGTTAGCATTGCCTAATATCTAGTATTTAAATGTGTAATTCTCCTTTTCAATCTAAGCAAAAATAGTATGAAGTGTTTACCCATTCTAATCATGGGAACCAATGTTCCCAACCTTCTTGAACATTTACACATTTACTTTTCCATATTATTTTACATTGAATAGAAGTTGCGCCATTTTCTAAATATTCTACATCTGAACATGCATTATGGTTTACTATTGTAGTAATTTTCCTTTTGCATGTTCTATAACATGTAGATTGTTAAACAATATTATAGGGTTGCCCACTACACATAACCTGGGCCCCATGGTGTGGATCATTATGGTTGGCAATGGCTAAAGTATGAACATATGCACTAAATAATTTATTTATAACCTTGGAATTAATATTAATGATTTAACCTACACTCAAACAATTATTTCAATATATGAAAACCTCTTTGCTTTAATATCTTTTCTATTAAAGTGGGTCCAAAAATAATTCAAATCATATTTCATGCGGTGCCCTCTAATGGATCATATACTTTTTTACTTAGTAAACCATGAATATATCAAATGAAAGCAATTGCTTCTATTGTGCATCAATGTTTAAAATTCAGACACCAAGGTCAAGTGGTTAAAATTAGAAAAGATATTAATTGTCTATATGAAAAATTGTATGGAAAGAAACACCAAAGGAAATACCAAGATTTATATGTAAGGCAAGTACAAAATTTCATAAATATACCCAAACAAGTGTGCATTGAGATTTATACCTAAGGTAAGAGAGAATAAGGTACAATTATGTAGATCTACCTAAAGTGTGCATTTGTCACATCTTATGACTTGTAGACAAGAGCCTACAACAAATCAATTTATGCAAGCTATAAATCATAAAAATGATTATTCAAAATAATAATTTACTATATTTAAATTCATGGGTATCTCAACACCATGTACATGCCTTGGATGATTGTAGTGTTTCATCTTATGTATATTATGACAATTACCATAGATCTCTTGGTTAACTTTGTTAACTAATCCCTTATTATACAAACTAAACACTATTTACATGATTCATTGTATTATTTTAGGACTTTATATGTGGTTTATTTATGTTAACTTATGCAAACTATTAATCATAAAAATGATTACTCAAAACAACAATTTATTATCTCTAAATTAATGGGTATCTCAACAACATCATGTACATGCCTTGAATGCTTGTAGTGCTTCATATATTTATTTAATAAAATTATAAGGAAATCATCATAGCATAAAACATCACATGAATATATTATACTTAACACGTATAATGGTCAAGACAAATAATACAATGAATCATATAATTAGTGTTTCGTTTGCATAATAAAAGATTGGTTAGCAAAGTTAACCCATATATATATATATAATTAAAATTAATACCAAAAAATTAATACATTATGATTACATTAAAGTACACACTATATGTCCATGATTATCTACCTATTAAAAAAAGTTACACTTCAATTGTTATTTATATATGTTATTGATAACACTATTGAAATAATAGATAGACTTTTGTTCAACAATTTATCAATTCATGATTGCAACTTCACAAATACATTGCTTAAGGGCAACTCTTGGGGATATTAAAAGGGCATCTCCTAGTCTATTTTCTTGCTTATTTTTATCTTATTCAACTTTCATTTAATATTATGTTGTATGCTTGTATAAACACCTAATTTTGGTACAAGTTTTATACTTGTGGCATCTTTGTTATACTTTGGTTTATTTGTTTCATTTGTTTACTTTAAGCCCTTTTGGATTCACTTTCTCTTCACATTGAACCCCTTCATAATCTTGTGTCATCCAATTTTTCTCTTGAAAATCTTTAGATTTGGGAATTCTCTACCTCAAGATCAACCCAATCATCTTACAATTCAATTTGATCTATATTTTAATAAGTTTTTTGTCTTTGACCATTTTCAAAGTCATCCCAAAAATGGCTTAACCATTTTCGAAGCAATCCAAAAGTGATCAAATTGTTTGTGAGCCCTTTGTGCCACCATACCTCAATTTCCTATACTTTGATTGTTAGATTTCACATTTTTTCATTATCTATGTATGCAAAATGTATTCTAATTTTGAATCTTAAAAAGTATACATGTATGTATATATGTACCCTAATCCATTTATAAAAAAATTGATAATCTATCAAACTAATATTTATCATACACTTTTCAAAGAGTTTGCACTTTTTGTTATCATTCACATTTTCATTTGTTAAAATCTTATGAGTGCATACTTGTACCTAAAAAAAGTTGTGCTAAATTATAAAACATTATTAATTATAAGAAGAAAACAAAGTCTACTCTCATTTAAATTGAGTCAATCAAAAAGACTCAAATTAATATACTTCACATATTTTTTTTCGTTTTAGATATGTTGATAGGTATTAAAATTGAATTAGGGTTATATCAAAAAGAAAACATGCTCTCACATAAATGCATACAATTCTCTTTTTTTTTTAATTGAAACCAAGCAGCAAGTAAAAAAATTACAAATAAAATGCAACCAAAAAGTTGCTTTAAAAAAATAGACAATCATAAAACTATAAGAGTAAAAAAAACAATCATAATGCATACAATTTTACTTCATAGGGAAAGGATTTTAGATTTCTACTATTAACAAAGGTTTCAATGAAGCTTTTACCACTTTTAATCCCTATTCAAGTCATAATTGAATACAATTATTTTTAAAAGGTAGTATAGAAAAATCATGTCTTTTTTTCTATTGAGAGTTCCATGATTGTACCCCAAAAAAATCCCATCATGCAAATCTTCAACCCCATACTATTTCCCACCCTTCAAACTTCTTCCTAAACAATAGAGAAAAAGTACCAAAAGCTGAGCTTTCTAACTTTGTAACCACATAAATTTGCTTTGGTACTACATTAAACCTTAAAAAAATTATCCATTTTAATGTCATCTTTAACTACTTATATCTCAAATTTGAAATCTAACTCATTATTCATTTTACTTGATTTATAATATAATCAATTTTATCACAAAAAATTATCATATATGTATATATACACATTCAAAATTAACCCTTTAAAATACCAATACTTAAACATTAAAGTACCAATATTTAAGCTATGACTATTATTCATCATTCATCCATCTTCAATCACATAAAACTAGATAAAAAATAGAATAGATATTCACTACATAGACAAATATAGACAATAAAAAATGGAGCTAAAAATAGGACCACACTGTGATTAGTTAATTTAAATTTTTATTAAATAAATATTTGATATCACATATTCAATTTCTAATACATTATATATACCTATGCCAATATGTTTTTTATAAATAAACTACCTCTTACCAATATGTTTCATCAATAAATTATACCTTTAACATCATCATAAAATTAGTGTGCACAAAATTATAAAAGCAATAACTAATAACTAGAGTAAAACCTTCCAATGTTATTAATTATATTATGAAAAATCAAGTAAATTGATTTACTTTTTTATATCCATTTAATTTACACACTTACATCCATTTAAGACCTAATTAAATATTCATAAATATTTTGTATTATAAATGTAATTAATAAATTTATTAATAATAAATAAATATAAACAACAATCATCATATGTACCCGATTGGTGCCGGTTTTTCAAACTGGCAAAGGTCTAATGGAACGCGCTAGAAGTACAAGGAATTTAAGATCTTGAAAAAATGAACGGCATGAATAACATTCTGAAGATTTTTTCAATGTGCATTACCAGTTTTAGAAATTTTTACAAATAAAATGAGATTCAAAACCAAAACTGCACTACACAGAACATACAAAATAAATCTACAGCCAATTAAAAAAAAAGGTCCACGATTCAAGAGACAACCGTAGCACCGCCTTCATGTGAAACAAATAGATAGTAATCAGGTCTCACCATTGCAATTCGTGAAAATCCATTACATTTACAATAACATCAGACCCTAAATGCCCCATAACACCGCAATTCCAAAACAAAACAAAAATAAACAATTCTTGAAAGCAAGACTTCTTTTTGCTAGAAGGTTTTCCTTAGCAATTTAACAATTCAGCCGCCAAAACCGTAGAGAGTTCTTCCCTGTCGCTTAAGCGCGTACACAACATCCATAGCGGTAACGGTTTTGCGCCTGGCATGCTCTGTATACGTAACGGCATCCCTTATCACATTCTCCAGAAATATTTTAAGGACGCCCCTGGTCTCCTCGTAAATAAGGCCGCTTATACGCTTTACTCCTCCGCGCCGGGCAAGCCGTCTTATTGCAGGCTTGGTAATACCCTATAAAAAATTAAAAATTAAGAATTGAGATTTCACAACAATCTTAAAAACTGTTCGCATACATAAATTCTTCTGGAAATTATTTTTATTTACCTGGATATTATCTCTCAAAACCTTCCTGTGACGCTTCGCTCCCCCCTTTCCCAAGCCCTTTCCACCCTTTCCACGGCCCGACATCTTCTCACCTAGCAGGAAAGAGAAAAACAAGAGAATTTAAAGTTTTGCTTGTACTGTGGCAGATCTCAACAACAAAGCCCTAGAAAACGTCTGAGCAGACAAAAACATATGGTTTAAACGGACCTGATGAAACTTCAAACCCTCGGCTCTGAATTGTTTCCTTTTTTTGGATGTTTAGGAGGGTGTTGTTTAGGTAAGTACTTATGAAGCGTCCTTAATATGTATATTCTTGCACTCTTATTTTAAGGTTGTCTCGTTACTCCGATTTAAAATCGACGGATGTGATTGTTCTCGATGTGTGGCCAGGATTGACGTCGTGGATAAATTATGGCCGCCCAATCGTTTCGCATGAACGATTGCGATTGGATATGCAAAGCGTCTATCCGTGGCCCTTGTATCCCGCTAGTTTTGGGTTTTAATAATTGTGGATAGTAGTAGGTTGCGTGGGGCGTTAGTGCAAGATGTCAATAAAAGTATATTTTACTATATTTTGAGGATATGGTGGGGTTTAGAGTTTGATTTTTTTTAATAATTTTTTTTTTAAGTTTGATTTAATGGTGTAGTTAGATATAGGTTATCTATTATTATTTAGTAAGAAAATTGTAGAGATGGTAATGGAATTGTTAATTAATGTGGTATATGAAAAATTTAAAAGACAAATTAAAATTGATTTCTCACAATATGTAGCGGAATGTAATAGTGGATGTCAATAAAAATATATGACTTTGAATTTGAGGTATATTTGACCATCATATGATAGATTAAACCCGAGGTCTATTTGATTATTATGTGGTAGATTAAATCTTAAATTGGACATTATATTGAAATTTTTCTTCTACGATCGAAAAATTATAATGTCTTGGGTACACTGTGGAGTTTGGAGCCCTTTTTTTCCTTTTTTTTTTTTTAACCCGACACAATGGAGGAGTTAGGTTGAGGCCATACATCATTACTCATATATCAATTCATAGAGAAATTAATAGAGTCATTCATCAATATAGTATGTGACAAATCTAAGATAGTTGCCTTGATATATATATACACACATGTAATAATAATTGGTACTTGACATAAACTCATTTCTTAACCGTGTGCTAATTACAATAAACTTCAAAATCAACTCCTTAGTATTTACCACTACATCACAACTTCAACAATGTATGTCGAAATGTAATTATAAGGTTTAAATTGAAATAATAAAATTTATTTTAGTGATATACGATCATCTTTTCCAAAAAAGAATCTCATACATCAAATTGATGTTGTGCTTGGTAATAAGTGTCATTAATTAAAAAAATAAAAATATCATAAATAATTATGTTAGCATTAGTTGCACCAAAGGCATTCCCTATAGTGAAGTTATATTTTGTTTTTAGCATATAGTGGTCGTGTAACCATTCGATGCATGCTAAAACCATTGAGCAGTTGTTGGCCGTAGATCTAAGCATTAACAACTAACTTGTGGCTTACGAAAGGTATATGTTTTGGACTAATATGTGAACCTTCACAGCATTTTATTTAGTAAAACAATGTCAATGCATCATGAAGATACCCATTGATTTTCTGCACCAAGAAAAATTCTCAGTAATCATACCTTCGTTAGTGAATCAACAACGTTCTCACTTGTGTCCACCTTCTTTGATAGTATCTTCTTCTCCTCCACCATTTCCCTTACAAAATGGTATTGCACATCAATGTGTTTCATTCTAGATTGATACTCAAGGTTCCTTGCCAGACAACTTGCAGGTTGAGACTCATAATATATCCTTACAACATTTTGAACAAACCCAACAGTGAAAATTAATCTTTGAAGCCAAACCATTTCCTTGCTTACCTAACTACCATGTACTCAACCTTTGTGGTGGATATCGTAACACGGGCTTGTCATTTTCTCATCCATTGTATGACTCCACCAAACAAGCTGAATACATACCTAGATCTTCAACAATCAAAATCTTTAGCCCGATTTGAATCCACAAAATCGTGTAAATTTAATGTTTTACTTTCATTGATATTACCTTGAGAGCAAATTACATAATTTTATGTCTCGTGCAAATACTTGAATATCCTCTTCATTGTAGTATAATGTTCCTTTCCTGGATTCAACATAAATTTGCTCACTACTCCCACTGCATGAGTAATGTTAGTTTTGGTACAAACCATTATATACATCAATTTTCCAACAACACTAGTATATAGGACCAAAAACATGTCCTCAATTTCTTCTTTTGTTTTAGGACATTGTTCAATGGATGACCTTTGATCAATAGGAAAGGGATTACTAACAAACTTACTTTCTTGCACATCAAAACTTTGCAATATCATCTCAACATACTTCCTTTGATTTAACCATAGTTTCTCATTTACCCAATCCCTTTTAATTTCCATGTCCAAAATATATTTTGCAGCACCAAGATGTTTCATATCAAGTTGAGATGATAATGACAACTTAAATTGGCTAATCATTTCCTTATTATTACCATTTAACAAGATGTCATCCACATACAATACTATTATTAGAGGTTTGTCAATGATGTCTCTAAGGTGACCAAGGATGTTGATGAAGTGTCATGTGTGCTAGAATGATAATGACAAAGCATGCTTCAATTTTCTTCAGTGTTCTTGCATAGTTATTCAGTGTTTGTCTTGGATAGGCAGATGGTGGATGTTATTGATGGTATGGTCAAGTTGCAAAGACACTATAGGGTGTTATGAGTGCTTAGAGTGCTTATGGAAGTGAAAGGAATTCATCAGAGCAGTCATATGAGTATCTAGGTTCAAGTAGTCATCTTGGCAAACAAGGCTGAGTAATCAATTTGATGACATCATATTTCATACGTGTGAAGGTTTCAAGAGTAGTTTGATACATGAATATATTCCCTTATGAGAGGTGATCATGTGGTTCAAATTATAGGTCTAGATATTAAGTGTAACAAAAGTTATAACAGTGCAAAGTTGGCCTCTCAGATAGAGTTCACTAAGTTTCTATACTTGGCCAAATTTACAAGAGGAGATCTAATGGTGAGTGTTTAAAAGATCTAACGGTGAGCATCTAATTTGACAGACAAAGTTTCAATGGTGAGCATATGTTTATATAGATTGTGATCCAATGATGCGCATAAAGTCAATTTGTCAAAGGATACACAGATTGCATGCATAACTACTAAGTGGTGTCAGCACATGGAGATTGACAAAAATGTGCTCTGAGAACATGCAGGACAACCAAGTGGTGCAAGCACTTTAACTGAATGGAGCAAGTTGCTTAGAAGACACGTGAGGGTGCCAAGTATCTAATCATGGAAGTACAAACCAATGATCAATGGTGAGCAGTGTAAGTTAAAATAAAGAGACTTCAAGGCAATTGACAAAGCATATTTATTCAAGCTATCAGGGGACACGAGATGAATACATGTGTTTGAAGCTTTCTACTTTCTACAGTGACCGTTGGAATTTGAATATTCAAATTAACAAAGGAAAAACTAGCCTGTATTATTTTAGCTATAACTTTTGATATATGCAAAATTTGATAATGGTGTAAAAGGCAAAGTTGTAGATAATTTCAAAAAATATCCAAAAAAATTTGTTTAAAGGTTTGAATATTTGCATAGATGTATTTATTGTAATTATAAGTTGACTATTTGTTTATTCATGGTGTTCTTATGTACATAATATTGTTTAAGCAATTTATGCTTTAGCATAAGAGTGTTTTGATGGGAGTAATCACCTAAAGATGTCGTAAGGGTCATGTGGAGTGGATCCATGGATTTGAAAGTTTTTTTTTTTCTTAATTTGCTTGATGAAGTGTTAAAGGGGTAATATATGTCCAAGAGAACTATAAGGGCTACTAAGGCCTAATTAAAAAGTGTAGCTACTTATGGATGCTATGACCGACCTGTGAGGATGGTATTGAGCTATTTTTTATAATGATAGAAGTCTTAAGGGTTAAGAAAAGTTTTATGGCTGACCTAGATGTTGATATTTATGAAGACTCTATAAAGACTGAAGGCTAAGGTAATGATTTTTAGACTAGGATGTGGATGTGTTGAGAGAGCAAAGATAGAGATGAAGGAAATAGATCAAAGGGAGTGTGCTCAATGGATGGATTAAAGTGAAAATTAGATTGAGGATGAGCAAAGAAGCCTATAGTGATCCAAAAGGGGTATTTTGATGCATTGCTTGTATGAGCAAATTTGAGTGTGTGTGATGAGTTGAAAGAGAGGTGTTATACATTATTTCTCTAATCAGATTGAAATATAATTAGAGTTCTGTAGTTGTTGATTTCATAAGATGTTGTGTGGGTGATCAACATCTAGAACAAGTGGGTGTTTCTTCATACTTAGGGGTGGGTGATCCTTGTGAAGTGGGTGCTTCACTAAAAGGTCTCATGTTTGTGATCATCTTATAAGACAAGTAATCCATGTGTTTGCAGGCTTGAGAGTGAGTTTTATTCCCCAGAGGGTTTCCCACATAGATCTTATGTTTGTGTGTGATCTAGCATCATATTTATTATTCATTATTATGAGCATCTTGTATGCTTTATGAATACTTGTGGTAATTGATTAAGAATTTGAAAGGATTACAATTAAAGTTTGAAATATCCATCATTGATTCACCCCCCCTCTCAGTGATTGTACCTCCAATAATTGGTATCAAATTTGGACCTTATGTGAAATTTTAACCACTTGAAGGTGATTCAAAGTACAATATGGTTAGTCATCAAATGCAAGAAGGATTTTCAACTAAGCATTCACTAGTGTTTAATGGCTCCAATTGTGATTTTTGGAGTGTGAGGATGAATACCTATATCATGTCAATAGGGTTTGACATTTGGCAATCTATTATGGATTGATATTCAATCCCCTCAACCCCTCCAACTAGTGTTGTTGATAAGAAGTTGTGTAAGAGCAATTCTAAGGCAATGAATGCCATCACTTGTGGTCTTTCAGAGATTGAGTACACCAAGATAATCCATTGTAAATATGCCAAAGATATATGGGATAAATTATATATAATTTATGAAGGGAATTCAAAGGTCAATTTGGGTAAGTTGTAAACTCACCAAAGACAATTTGAGAGTCTTAAAGTGACATCATTTATGCAGAGAGTTGATGAGATTTTGAACATCATCAGAGGTCTAGGAGAGGAGCTTGAATAATCTACTATTGTGCAAAAGGTATTAAGGTCTCTTACCCTCAAATTTGATTCAAAGGTTTTTGCCATGGAAGAGAGTCATGATCTCACAAAAATTAAGATGGATGAATTGCATGGTACTCTCATAGCCTATGATATGAGAGTTAATGATAAAAAACCACCAAAGAAGGAAGTATCATTCAAGATAGAAATGAAGCCAAAGAAGAAGAGAACTCAAGGCAAGGAAGTAAAGTATGATGATATTGATGAAGATGAACTAATTTCTTTATTTACAAAGAAATTGAAAATTGGTTCAGGCAAGTATAAGGGTAAACTACCCTTCAAATGCTTTACTTGTGGAGAGGTAGGACACTTTGCCAATAAGTTCCCTCATAAGCATAATAATTATGATGATGATGAACATGATGAAGACCAAGATGAAGGCAAGAAGACATTCAGGTCTGATAAGATGAAGAAAGGATTCAAGAGGTATAATGACAAGAAGATTATCTACACCAATGAAGATTGGAGCTCATTAGATGAGAGTGAAGATAGTGATACTAAGTTTGATAATGAATATGATGGTCATGTTGAATATGAAGTCCTCTACATAGCTGAGGAAGGAAATTGCTCATATCAAAAGGAGTCTACTTGGAGTGATACAGATAATGAAAAAAAACAAGGAGGACTGTGAGACTGAGTTGATGAATGCCCTTGAATATCTAAAGATTGAGAATAAGAAGACCAAGAAGTTGAAGTTACATATGAAGGACTATGCAGATAAATTTAGTATGTATGAGGCTAGAATGGATGGAGACTCCAAGGAGCATAAAGGTATAGTGAAACATCTAAATAGTCAATTGAAAATCTTGTCTACAACCTTGGAAGTTAAAGAAGATGAGTGTTCAAGGTATATAATTGAAAATGAGTTGTTGAAAGCTAAGTTAGAAAATACATCCAGTAAGATGAAGTCATTTGTGATGTTTGAAAAGAGCTCAAGTGATCTAGATAACAGTATAAATAGTCAAAAACATGATAGTGATAGAACTAGATTTGGTTACAAAGAATAATAAAAGATTACAACTCAAGACAAGGTGAAGACTAATGTGAATAAAGACAATGAAACCTTAAAGGTCAATAATCAGTCTTGGAATGAAGATGTTGGTAAAATGTAGACAAATAAATTCCATGAGGTATGCAAATTTCAATGGTTACTGTTATACTTGTAATCAATTTGGTCATAGGGATATCAAGTGTAGAAGACTTGTTAAGAATGAGTGGAATCATTAGTCAAATAGCATGAACAAAATTGAGTTCTTTAATTGTTATGACATAGGACACATTTCAATATTTTATCCAAATCAGTGAAGGCAAGTTGAGTTCACTTCAATAAGAATGGTTTGCTAAAACTGTGAGAAGATTGGTCACATTAATAGGTTTTAAAAGCAAAGGCCATCAAGTAAAAATAAGTTCAATCAGACTCCTAAAGTGTAAGGAAGAAGACAAGTTAACATATGGGAACCAAAAATGAAAGGTTTGAGTCATAATGAGTCTACAGGTCCAAGTGGTTTATTTGTTGAATTGGAGAATGCTACAAAGGTTGAAGAGAATCAGAAGATCTCATTGTCTACTCATTTTGGGAATGAAGAGACCAAGCTTAAGGAGAAGTAAAAGGTTCCAGTTGAGACTATTTGTGAGGTGTGTATGAATATAAGTGAACATATTGCTATTGTTGAGCATGTTTTATGTAAAAAACATTAACTATCAATGCCTAGTGATGAGGTTCTTTCTTAAGATGAAAAGGTATGTCATGAATCTATATTGTCTCCATGTGTTGTCAATTCAATCTTAGAAAATAAGGAGAATGTTTTAGATGAGAAAATTATTTCTCTTAAGCCTAAGAAGAAGTGAACTATTGGTTTCAGATGTCCATGGAAGATAAGGAATACAAAGAGTTGTGGGCAACTCCTAGTTTGACATTGTTATAAGACATTGTGGGTTAGGGTGTCTCTGCCTATGCTTCTTAGGGGACATCTTTCTTGTGGATAAGCAAGTATGTGTGCTCAAGGTGTGTTCAGGGTTTTGGTCTTGAAGTGTTGAAGAGTTGTTGGTAGACGTAGTTCATCAAGAAGACTTGTTGAAGATGATTTTTCATTTAGAGTATGGAGTTAGGAGGATCTAACTCAGATAGTTATAAAGTCTTGAAGAGATGTACATAATGTAATGGGGAGTCTCTCTTAATGTTTTTAAGGTGAGTTCAAGCAGTTTTTGTTGCTCTTATATGTTTTGTCTTCATAGAATAGAGTATGATCAAAGAAGAGTATAGTTTTAAAGTATGTTTGAGAATCTCAAGGTAAGAAGAGGTATGCAAAGTCTTAGGGGGACTTTGTATCATCTCTCAGAGGTGGTCCTTTCATGTTTTTGGTTTTTAAAGTCTTTTCAGGTCCTTAGGATCAAAAGATGAATCCACTTTGTCATTGTGTCAAAAGGGGAAAAAGTACTTGAAGAGAGAGACAAAGTCTAAACATAAGCTTTGTATTGGTGTTGGACATCAATGACAAAGGGGATATTTTTGGAGGCTTGTCAATGATGTCTCCAAGGTGACCAAGGATGTTCATGCGGTGTCATGTGTGCTATAATGATAATGACAAAGTGTGATTAAATGTTCTTTAGTGTTCTTACATAGCTATTTAGTGTTTGACTTGGATAGGTAGATGGTGGATGTTATTAATGATATGGTCAAGTTACAGAGACCCTATGGGGTGTTATGAGTGCTTAGAGTGTTTATGAAAGTGAAAGGAATTCATTAGAGAAGTCATATGAGTGTCTAGGTTCAAGTAGTCATCTTGGTAGATAAGGTTGAGTAAGTAGTTTGAGATGACTTATTTCACATGTGTGAAGGTTTTAGGAGTAGTTTGATACATGGAGGGATTCCCCTATGAGAGGCGATCATTTGGTTCAAATTTTAGGTCTGGACATTGAGTGTAGCAAAAGTTATAATAGTGAAAAGTTGGCCTCTCAAACAAAGTTCACTAAGTTTCTATACTTAGACAAATTTGAAAGAGGAGATATAATGGTGAGAATTCAAAAGATCAAATGGTGAGCATCTAATCTAATATACTAAGATCCAATGGTGAGCGTATGTTTATACAAATTGTGATCCAATGACATCTATGAAGTCAGTTTGTCAAAGGATACACATATTACATGTGGAACTACTAAGTGGTGTAAGTACATGGGGATTGATGGTAATGTGCTCCAAGAGCACATGGGATTTCCAAGTGGCACAAGTGCATTAACTGAATGGAGCAGGGTGATTAGAAGGCATGTAAAGGTACCAAGTGTCTTAATCATGGAAGTATAGATTAATGATCAATGGTGAGTGATGTAAGTTAAAGTCAAGAGACTTCCAAGATGATCAACAAAGCATATTTTTTCAAGCTACCAGGGGACACGAGATTAAGACACGTGTTTGAAGCTTTTTTCTTTCTACAATGATTGTTGGAATTTGAATATTCGAATTAATAAAGGAAAAACTAGTTTGTATTGTTTGAGCTATAACTTTAGATATATTTAGAATTTGATAATGGTGTAAAATGCAAAGTTGTAGAGAATTTCAAGGGCTATAAAAAAAATTTGGTTTGAAGGTTTGAATATCTTTAAAAATTAATTTATTTTAGTTGCAAGTTGACTATTTGTTCGTTCATGGTGTTCTTATGTACAAAATATTGTTAAAGCAATTTGTGCTTTAGAAGAAGAGTATTTTGGTGGGAGTAATCACCTGAAGATGTCATAAGGGTCATGTGGAGTGGACCCATGCATTTAAAAGTATTTGTTTTTCTTATTTTTCTTGATTAAGTGATAAAGGGGTAATAGGTCTCTGTGAGACCTATAAGGGCTATAAGGCCTAATTAAAAGGTGTAGCTTCTTAAGCATGACCCAGGGAGTGTGCTCAATGGATGGACTGAAGTACAAAGTAGATTGAGGTTGAGCAAAGAATCATAGAGTGATCCAAAAGGGGTGTTTGGATGCATTGCTTGTATGAGAAATTTTTATTGTGTGTGATGAGTTGAAATTGAGGTTTTATACATTATTTTTCCAATCAGATTGAAATAAAATCAGATTTCTAGAGTAATTGATTTCATAAGGTGTTATGTGGGTGCTTAACATCTAGAACACGTGGGTGCTTATTCATACTCAGGAGTGGGTGCTTCACTAAAAGGTATCATGTTTGTGATCATCTTATAGAACAAGTATTCCATGTGTTTGTAGGCTTGAGAGTGGGTTTTATTCCCAGAGAGGGTTTCCCACGTAGATATTGTGTTTATGTGTGATATTGCATCATATTTATTATTCATTTTTATGAGCATCATGCATGCTTTATGAATGTTTGAGGTCATTGATTAAGATTTTTAAAGGATTAAAATTGAAGTTTGAAATATCTTGCATCACTGATTCACCCCCCCTCTCAGTGATTATACCTCCAATAACTATGATTATAAAATTTTTCACTTTCTTATTTAAAATAAACACATGGATTAATATTGCTTATTCGAAGCCCAAGTTACAACACAAATTAGTCAAATCTAAGGTCCCACATTCTTGGTGATCACTTCAAACCATATCGAGACTTCAAATATTTCTTTCTCTTTATCTTAAAGATTTATGGTTGTGTCATGTAGATTTCATCATCATGCTTAAAATGTAGAAACATTGTCTTTACATCCATCTATTCTATTTCCAGATTAGAAACAAAAATAATAACTAGAATAAATATAATTGAATGTAATTTAACATTGTAATAGAAAAAATCTCACCAAAATCAATTTCCTCTGCCTGAGAAAATCCATTTATTACCAAGTGAGTTTTATACTTCTCCTTTTTTCCATATGCATTGTACTTCTTCTTACATACCCATTTGTATCCAAAATATTTTATTTGAGGAGGTTATTTCACCAAGTCCCATGTCTAATTTTTATCTAAGAAATCCATTTATTACTTTTAGGACTTAGGTTTTTTAAGAGAATCCTCATTTACAATCTTGGGACCTTCATCAATTACAGACAAAATTGATAAAAGGAATGCTAAATAGAAATGAGGAGGACTATACCTATCAATTTCAAATCCACCAAACAAGTTGCATACATACCCACTGGTAGAGATTCAACAATCAAAATCTCCATCCCGGTCTGAATCCATAAAATCATGTAAATTTTATGTTTCACTTTCACTGAGATTACCCTGAGAGCAAATTACATAGTTTTATGTCTCATGTAAATACTTGAATATCATCCTCATTGTAGTATAATGTTCCTTTAATGGGTTCAACATAAATTTGCTCACTACTCCCACTATATGAGTAATGTTAGGTCGGGTACAAACCATTACATACATCAAACTTACAAAAACACTAATATATAGACTAGAGACATGTCCTCAATTTCTTCTTTTGTTTTAGGACATTATTCAATGGATGACCTTTGACCAATAGGAAAGGGATTACTAACAAAATTACTTTCTTGCACATCAAAACTTTACAATATCATCTCAACATACTTCCTTTGATTTAACCATAGTTTCCCATTTATCCAATCCCTTTTAATTTCCATGTCCAAAATATATTTTACAGCACTAGGATTTTTCATATCAAGTTGAGATGATAATTACAAATTAAATTGGTTGATCATTTACTTATTATTACCATTTAACATGATGTCATCCACATACAATACTATGATTATAAAAATTTCACCTTCTTATTTAAAATAAACACATGGATCAACCTTGCTTCTTTGAAGCTCAAGTCCCAATACATATCTATCAAATTTAGGGTCCCACATTCTTGGTGATCACTTCAAATTGTATAGAAAGTCTTTTAGCCTACACACCAAATTTTGATTTTCCTTTATCTTAAAGCTTTCTGGTTGTGTTATGTAGATTTCATCTTTGTGCTTACCATGTACAAATGTGGTGTATTATATCTCTAGATCATAAACAAAGACAATAGTTAAAATAAATATAGTTAAATGTAATTTAACATTGTAATAGAAAAAATCTCACCAAAATCAATTCCCTCTACCTGGGAAAATCCATTTATTACCAAATGAGTTTTATACTTCTCATTTTTTTCATATGCATTGTACTTATTCTTACATACCCATTTGTATCCAACATGTTTTCTTTGAGGGGGTAATTTCATGAAGTCTCATGTTTGATTTTTATCTAAAGACTCCATTTCTTCCTCAATAGCCTTCTTCTAGGGCTTAGTTTTTTTTTAAAAGAATCCTCGTTTATAGTCTTGGGGCCTTCATCAATTACAAACAAAATTGATAAAAGGAATGTCAAATAGAAATTAGGAGGACTATACTTATCAAGTTTTATTCTCGCCCAATTTGATCTTCTCAAGATTGGAGTTTCCAATTTTGCATCTTTTGGTTCCTCTTCCTCGACTTCATTTAAATATTCATGTAAATCCTCCTCTTGTAACACTTTCTTTGATTCATCTTCTATAGTTACTTCAAATTCAAACACTTCTTATCCATCTTCTTATTCAAATAAAATCTATCGAGGTTCATCTTTTGGTTATCCTTCTTATTTTGGAACCCTTTTTACTTATATGAAGATAACATTGTAACTGTAAAAAAAATCATTTAAGGGTTCCATATCTTAGATCGCTTCACACTAGTACTTATCCAACAAAGATACAAGTTTCTGATTTGTTGTCCAACTTAGTCATTTTTTCCCTTTATTATATACATATAAGGATCACAATGAAAAAATTAAGCTATTTGAGAAAGGGTTTCTTACTAGCGTATGCTTAATATAGAGTTTTATCAACTAGGGTTGATATGGTGATCTATTGATCAAATAGAAAGCAATTATGACCACATATGCACAAAAAAATATTTTTAATCTTGCACCATTGAGCATGCTTCTCACCTTATCCATCAGAGTCCTATTCATTATTTTTATAACTCTATTTTATTGTGGTGTATATGGAGTTGTCTTTTGATTTTATGTTTCACAGTCCGTACATAACTATTCAAAAATATTTTAGCAGTATTATCCACTATTGTCACTCCTTAAGATCTTAATCTTCATATCTATTTGGTTTTTAACAAGAGCCATCATTAAACTTACTAAAAACCTTAGATAGCCTTGATATAATAAACCCAAGTTTTTCTTGAGTATTCATCTATAAAATAAACATAATACTGAGATTTCTCTAGTGATGGGACCTTCACAGGTCCAAACATATCAATATGCACTAAATATAAAATTTATTATGATCTTGTAGCACTTTTAGGAAACTTCACTTGGCTTTTCTTACCAAACACACAATGCTCACAAAAATCATAGTTTTATAGTTAGAAACTCCTTTAGCCATAACTTTATATTTCACTACTCGAAAACCTTTCTCTCTAATGTGTTCCATCCTCTACATGAGATGTAGGATATCAAATTAAATTATTGTTCACCTGAGGAACCACATTTCTATTACATTTATCAGTTATAGTGCTTGCCTCAAGCTTGAGAAATTTTCCTATATGGACTTTTCTTTCTGATACCATTACTTCATGAACCATATTACAATTATATTTATTAAATACTACCTACACACCTGCTCATTCATCTTACTTATAGATGTTAGGTTTCTAGTCTAACTTGGAGTGGGCATAACACTAAGGAAGGTTTTAAGCCTTCCATATTTAAACATGATCTTGACTCTCCCTTGACCTATGATATTATAAGTCATGTTGTTTCCTAATAATACATCACCTTTATTGATCTTTTCATATTCATAGAACCACTCCCTGTGAGGGGTCATATAAAAATAAGGACCTGAGTCAATCAACCATGCACCATCACATGCATGCAAGCTTGAAGTTGTCAAAAATAAATCCACAGGGATTCACTAGAAGGATTTGATTCTAAAAACTATGAATCATCAAATGACTTATCCTTTTCAACATTTTTATATTTGTAGTCTCTCTTAAAATGCCCCATTTTATCACAATTCTAACATTTTCTCTTACCTTTTGTTATAGTCTTATATTTACCTCTAGAGTTTGATTGTCCCAACTTTCTTTTAGTTATTTCTTGGGAACAACCTCTTACAAACAAGGCATCATTTGTTTGATAATCCATAGAAAATTTTTGCCTTATGTCTTTTGATAATAAATCTCCCACCATTTCCTTAATTTTTAATGTCAATGCAATAGTAGTTATTACCATAGCTAAATTATCCCAAGAGTCAAGCAAAAAAAAATCAAAATAATATACTTTTCTTCTTTATTCATTTTGATTTAAACAAAAAGTAACTGAATTACCACTATATTGAAAGAATTTATATGTTTAGTGATAAATTTGTCATCATTCATTTTCAATAAATACAAATTCTTTCCAAAAAATAATTTGTTCACTAAAGACTTTATCTGATACAAGTCCCCAATTTATTCCATAGATCTTTATAAGTTTTCTCCATTGAAATATTCAAAAAACTAAATATGATAGGCATAATTTGATTGAAATCTTTTCCTTTCTATTGATCTTTTTTCTAATCTTCTACCTTCATACCCACAAGTTGAACTCTTGATACATAAACCCTTTGATCTTTGTCCATAAGAAGATATTCCATATTGAGCTTCTATAACTCAAAATGTTGACTGCTGAATTTTTATATCTCTATCCTTGTGCTTACAATCATTTTTATTTGCTAAAAAAAATTATCACACACAAAGCTCCCACTCAAAAAATAAGTTATCACAAGTTAAATAGACCCTTCATCTTCACACAAAGCTAAGACCTAACTCTAATGCTAAATGAAGAGAATAATTAACCTAATAAACTAAAACAAGATAAGCAATACTAAAATAATACTTAAGCTAACAAAATAAGAAAAATGGCATATACAAAAGATTACATAGTGTACATGATTTCACATAGGAAAACCCTTTTAAGTAAAAAAACCCAACATAGTGACTCCTTTATTGTATTAACTCAATTGTTTACAATACAATATTGTAATTTCAAGTTCTATTTTTTTCCTACTACTTTTGGAAGTATGTATAGGCACATCAATAGGTAAATATCAAAGTGGTATTATAATACCATGGGTAGGAAAACCATATATTATATAAACATTGGTTAAAACCACCCAAATAGATGCAAATATGGTCTTAATTCTAGCTTTACAGTCTAGTAGTGTAAATCATGGGAAATATACAACCCATTTTTAACATAAAAGATAAAAATACATAAAAAATATTTGCCTTTGTCTTATTCATATGACATACATCATACATATCTACATACACTAAGGAGTTTATGCATCCATGTTTTAAACCTTAATTTTGACAATATACCTTAATTTAGGTAAGAAAAGGGATAATCTAACTAGATATGCTTATGGTTACATTTGCAATTGTTGATAAAATTCTTATTATCTCTCACATGGGTTTGTTAGTTATTAAAATATTTATAAATATTAAAATTGGGAGATATTATAGTTTATACTTGATGAGTTGATATTATATCTCATGTAGATCTGATATTAGCCTATGAGAGTTTACAGGGAAGTAAAAATAATAGGTGTGTTAGAATAGGAGTTGAATAGTTGGTTGACTCCTTGATTATATGAGTTATTTATCTAGATGTATGAATTTGTATTATTGAATAAAGTGTGTGTTTATGATTGATTAAAATCTCTGTGAAATAAATTTCAACTAGTTTTTATCACTAATATTAGAGCAAGCACCTTACAGGACCTCTCTGCAATGCATATCTTGATCATAATAAGATTTTTGGAGTGTAGACCATGTCCAAAGACCTTATCATTCAAAATATATTCATTCTCTTTGTCAAATAGTCAAAAAGTACAAACCACCTACAACCCATTGTCAATTATATATATATATATATATATATATGTATGTATGTATGTATGTATGTATGTATATAGTCTTATATTATAGGTTATAGTGGATCGATCTATTTTATATTCATTAGAGTAGTTGATCATTATTTTGGGTCAATTTTGCACTAATCCATACCATTTTTTAAACTTTAGAGCTTTACCATACCAAGCTGTAATCCACTAAATATTCAACTTTGGACATATAGTGAATATTAGTACTTTTCATCATTGTTTAATTAGATTATGCTCTGACCATATATCACATTCATCTCCATGGTTTGTAGTTCATATCTTGATTTAATCAAAGGTTATTGGTGGTTTTTGAGTTTTCCCCCAATGCCATTAGAATCTAGATTGATCATTTTGAACCCTGCATTAAGGTTTTTTCATTAAGCGATTCAGATCCCCTTTGATGTATTGATTTATGGCTATGCATATACCACATTCTTAGTTTGGTGAACATGACCGTATCTAACATAAATTTCATTCTTCAGTCTCAATTTCACCAAGATATTCCACCAAATTCCTATCCTCCCTACTAATAAAATAATATTCTTTGAAATTTTATCAAGCTCACATGATGAATAAGGTTTTTTGTATCTGATCAACTTTTAATTTGGCATCATGATCTGCATTTTTATATTGGAAGGCATCTCACACCATTACTCTAACACACAATATCAACCACTCCACTTGAAGCCTTCACCATCCAAAATGCTTAGCTTTTCACTCGATCCTACTCAACCCATGTTTTGGTTTATAAACTTTTGGTTTTTCAAAAATATCATGGTTTTATAGAAATTATCTTTGGTTTAGTGGTCTTTGGGTAAGTTTAGTATTTTTTTAGTATTTTATTTAATGTAATTTATTTTTTGTTAGTGATTAGGTAGTTTAAGTCATAAGTAGTTGATTTAAGTTATATTAGATGACTAATTCATGGTAAATAACATTAATATTCATTAAAAAAAAATTGTTCATTTCATATAGTTTTTATTTATCTTGTCATCAAAGTGAATAACTTTGTCAGACCAATCATCTTCTATCAACATCAAAATCAAAAGAATCATGTAGTTTTTAGTGTCATTATGAAATAATAAAAGAGTCATCACTATTTTAAGGACACATTATCAATTGAAAATGGAGTCTAATAAGTCAACATTATTGGGGGGAGAAATAAGAATAAACTAAATTTGGTTGATAAGTTTGATGGAATTGACTTCCATACATGGTGAATTTAGATCCAATTATTGTTGATTGAAAAAGATCTTTAGGATATTGTTGATGACATTATTACTCAACTAGTAAATGCCGATGTACTCCAAAAATAGAGGGTCAAAGATAAGAAAGATTTTTCCATTGTTGGCCTCAACTTATCAAATCCCTATTTACATTATGTGGAATTTAAAAAGTCTTCTAAATATATCAGGGAAACATTAAACACACTATTTGGATCTCAAGCTGATAGTGATTAAATAACTATGAAGGAAACACTTTATGGGTTAATATGGATAAAGGTGGAGATATATTATCTCACATCAAAAAAAATTGTTCTTTTATAAACTAGTTGGAAGGTATAAATGAATAAATAAAGGAAAATGATGCAAAATCTATACTCTAAATAACATGCCTAAAAATATGTCCAATATGGTGTTCATTCTAAGTTAACTAAATCCAAGATTAGAGAACATTATATCAACATTGATTAATGAAGGGAACAAAATTAAAAATAATGTTGTAGAAGAAGAAGTACTAGTCACAAAAAGTAAGCCAAGTACTTCTTATATTAATTTTGAACATGTGCCCAAATCTAAAAGTGAAAAAACAAAATACACATGTTTGTACTGTGAAAAACTAGGGCATATTCTTGTGAATTATAAGTAAAGAGCATGAGACCTCTTTAATGGAAATTTGTAGGACAAAGCCATGACAACTGAAGAAAATGACTGGGAAGAATCCACCTCTCATTCCAACAATGAATCATTTTCCCATCCAAGTAATGAAGATTATTTGTATTAAATATTTATATGTATGTGTGTCTATGTGAATTGTATTTCCCCATGTGAACACTAAGTGGGGGAGTGTTGATAAAATAATTATTAGTTCTCACAAGGGTTTGTTAGAATATTTTATAGTATTGTAATTGAGAGATATTATACTTTGTATTTGATGAGTTGCTAATATATCTCACATAGAATTATTAGCCTATGAGAGTTTATAAGGCAATAACAACAACAAGTGTGTTGGAATATGATTTGAGTAGTTGTTTGACTCCTTGATTATAGGAGTTACTTAGCTATATGTATGCATGTATCTTATTGAATAATGTGTTTATGACTGACTAAAATCTTTGACAGAGAAATCTCAACCAATTTCTATCAATAACTCTCCCATGAGATTAACTTTTTGATACTTACATAGTAACATTAGTTTGAGCAATCAATTTTTTTATATAGAGCTACTTTTACATGCATCATGTTTATTATTGATCATAAGGTATACATATGTTAATTATGTACATGGATCTGTTCACGACATTTGCATGTTACCATCACCTTCCTCAAATCTATGATAATAATTTAGGCATTTTTCTTGAGATTGATTGCATTATTCTATTTTATAAAATTCACATGGCCTTTACCTTCTATTTGTATTTGACATTCTTTTATCCACTTATTTCATGTTGTTTGTGATGTTTCATTGGCCTCAACCATTTAACTATTCAAACTATTCTTAGAATTTACACTTATCTTCCCAATGATGACATCATCTTATTGGGACATTCTATCATAACATGCATTGATTTTTGAGGGAGAAATAAGTGCTTAGAATTCTCCTCATCTTATTTCTTCTAGTTTGCCAACTTTCCTCCTTTTATTTTATTTACACCCCCATGTTTTCTTGTGTTAATTTATATTTTATTCAACATATATAACTACTTAATAAAAAACATTGTTTCCAATATGATCATTTATATTTGCCTATGGGGGCATCATACCAAAGCACAATCTATAGTCATTAAATCTATATATACACATTTGCCTTTGGGGGATTTTCCCCCCACATGTTTCTAATTAACATATCATGAGTTTATTTAAGCATGAATTTAAGCATAATCTTACTATAGACACCTAAAATTTGACACTTCATGTTGATTCAAATCAGTATTCTATTCACTATTCAATCCCCTTTCCAATCAATTAAGTATATATTCTATTAAGACTTTGAACCCCACCAAAATCAATTTTCTTCTGATTGTTAATTAACTTGATCTTACACACTTCTCCTTCTTACACCCTCTTACACGTTCTTCCTTCTTACACCTTTTTACACACTCCTCCTTCCACCCTCGGGTAATGATAACACTTGTCTGCTAAATCTCTTCCACACTCCAAATTTGTTTAAATGGACCCTCTTATATTTACAACCTCCAATATTGATGAAGGTGAAGACTCATTCCTATCCCTCCATTTGGAGATCAAGATGGATGGTCCTCACTGATTCAACAAGTATATAAATTTAAGGTCCCCCCTCCATTATAGATAAACTTCTTGAACATAAACTTACTCTACCAAAATAACTAAGGATCTTCACAATTCTCAATATAAATAAAGTGTAGACAAGGGGAGATGATGATTGCATACAAATTAGATATCACCAAAGACCTCTAGTTCTATAATACGAGCACATACCTATTTAAATTGGTAATCAAATGAAGTAATATAAGGAAGGTATAAAACATGTATGCATTGTCTTCTATTTGACTCATCTTTTGTTTAATATTACTCAAACATAGTGAATAGGCTTAGGGTGTTATTCATATTCAATCATTTTGATGTGTATTCAATAACAATCAAACTAACCCTCTTTGGATTCATTTTTCTTATAATGGCATGTCTGGTGGGAAATGACATATCCCACAAACTCTTCTAGGCCCTTCTCATTATTTTAATTACAATAAGTAACCTAATCATTAGTTTAATACACCTTTTTTATTTGAAAAATTTCAAAATTTTATTCCAAATCAAATTAGTAAAATGTCCTACATTTTGGTGGATTCATCCTTGAAAATAATGGAAATACTCTCTATTTTCTAGTTTATTATTTTTTTACATGTCATTATTATTGACAAAAATGCCATGAATATTCTCTTTTCTATGTTTTTGGAAAATGTTATAAAACTAAAGTAAAATAATAGAAACGTGTATCAAAATGACAAAAACATGGATGAAAATGACAAAAATGCCTAAACATAAGAAACACCTAAACTATGAAAACACGGATGAAAATGAAGGATTCACACTGTGATCAATGGCCCAACTCATGAAGGCTCATTCATCCTCATTTGGGCTCCATTTTGGGTAATTTTTTTGAAAACATGTGTTTTCTCATGAATTTTATAAATTTTTACTTGATTTATCTTCATGTTGCATATATTTTTCACAAAATAGAAAATTTGAGGGTACTAATATGTTTTCTTATAGGTTGACCTTCATAAAGGACATATTAGGATTCTAATTTTTTTGCTACAAGTTTTGCTTGTCAAATATCACATTGTTTGCCATAGGTTTTGATTGTCAAAGATCATGTTGCAAACTTCTAACCACTTTCTTACAGGTCCTTGGTCAAAACATCAGATTCAAAACTTTAAAAAAAAACATTTTTATTTTTAATTTATATTTAGATCTAAATTGAACACATAATTTAAATTTGGGTTTAAAGCTTATTTATTTCCAAGTCATTTCATTTCTCACACTTTTTTAAGTTTTTTTGTTGTTTCTTGAAGTGTGTGTTTATGTGGTTTTTTCACATGTATCCTCTCCCAGTATTTCGGTGACCCAAAAACATGAAGTTAACCATTTGTCTTCATCCTAGGAGATTCACCAAAATATTTTATTTGATTTCCCTTAGTGGGATTCTTACAAATCATAAATAGTTATATCTTCCTGTTTTTCTTTTAGGCTACGTGATTGTAGTGTCACTGCCTTCTCACAAGTTTTTAGGGTACAGTGACTGGGGGTTGATATCCCAAAATTCATACCAGCTTCATACATTTAATGGGTTATATAAATAGTTTGTAGGTGTCATTAAGGCCTATCAAAATTCCCCATAAAGGGTTTTGTGAAAACATCAAGTTAACTCCCAATACCAAGCCATTAGACATCACCATCAAGGAATCTAGGGTTGTTTCAGTAGGGGATGTACCCCTTATAAACAACTTGACACCTAGATCTTTTCTTTAATAGATTTTATACCCATCTTGGGACCATCTAATAAGATAATAAAAAATTTATATTAAGACCTATTGGCTGTAAAACCTTAATTAATGCAAGGGTGCAAAGGTAACAACCCTTGAAGATTACCTATCACATATGGCCTTTGAGAGAGGGTGGGTATTTCACCTACATTTAAAACTCTATTAAATTAATCATCTTGAAGCAAGCATATTGAAGGCGTAGTGATTGTGATGAAATCTTGATTTACCACTAATATAGAGTTACATGCTTAAATATTGTTTGCTTGGATGTTATGTCAAAACCCACTGTATGTCCAAAATCAGATCTCAAACTTAGTCCATATACACCTATGCAAAGAGGCATTACTCTAGCCAAATTTCAGGTCAAAAAATACTCCCTTATATTTATTATGTTATCAAAATTCAAAACCCAAAATTTGTTTAAACTTCCTTCTATGTATCATCATGTCAAAATGTATCCACATCAAACTCTTCTAGATGTCATGCCAAATTTTATCCAAATTCACACCCCTCTTGTTTAAACCATGATGTTATGTTGTTCATTTTGAACCAACCATAATTCTAATTCCAATTTGAAATGAATCCAAAATCACACTCAAATTCTACTCCAAACCTAACATCTAATTTACGTCAAACACAAGTTTACACTTCTTCTAAGTTTCAATTAAATAAACTTTTTTTAATCCAATCAAGCTTAATTTAAGCAAAGCATTCAAAAATGAACATAAGTCAGACATTATTTAAAACACAAATTCAATCCAAAGTTCACACAACTTAAAATCAAACCAACATTCCAAAACAAACTTTTTCAAAGCCTAAGTTAAATTTTACAATCAAATCAAACAACTTAGGAAAAGCATTCCAAGTTCAAAAATTATTAAATAATAAAATTTATTTTTTACATTCACAAGTCAAGTTTTTAATATAAGTAATTCAAAGTCAAGTCCAAACTCAAACACTTTAAAGATCCAAACATTGAACATTATATCCTTTATGAGACACAAACACTTGAAAATATTTGATATACCAAGATTTGTGCATCATTTTGGAAGCAATTTGATTCACACACCATTATTATTTGGATACTTGTGTTGATAAAAGTTTGATTCAAAAATTCCACTTTGAAATTTGCATTGGCACAAATTCAAAGTCAAGTCCAAACTCAAACACTTTAAAGATCCAAACATTGAACATTATATCCTTTATGAGACACAAACACTTGAAAATATTTGATATACCAAGATTTGTGCATCATTTTGGAAGCAATTTGATTCACACACCATTATTATTTGGATACTTGTGTTGATAAAAGTTTGATTCAAAAATTCCACTTTGAAATTTGCATTGTCACACCCAATTAAACATTCAATGTCTACCAAAGTTAAATTCAACTTCAAAATCCAAATCAGCTTAACTTTGACCAAGGTTTAGTTGCAAGCTAAATCATGTCCATATTGAGCCATCTACCAAGCCAATCCAAGATAAATTGGGTTTGTCTTAAACCACATACCAAACTAACATACCAATCCAATCTAAGCCAAATAAGGTTCATCTTAAACCACATACCAAGCCAATCTAAGCCAAATCAGGGTCATGTTAAACCACATTCTAATTCTAACTCTAAATTGGTAAAATTTTGAAAAGTCAACCATTTGAAGTCAAATTAAGTCAACATTCCAAATTAGGTCAAATTATACCAAAGTCAAATTCAAAGCCACATGTTGAAACAATGTAAAATTAGGTCTATTTTGACCAAATCCAATAATTCTGAATCAATCACATTCTAATCACTTCTTGTCTTTTCATTTAATCTCTTGTGCCTATCAATTGGGAATGGTGAAGTCATGTCATATATCATTTATTTCATTTGAATCATATCAAGTCATTTTTCCCTATTGGGGGATAAGCCAATAAAATTTCATTGAATTAAATATGCTTTATTTTGGCCCATTATGATTAATATAATCTACCATTTTTGCTCCCATTTCAATCTATTATGAACCCGTGATATCTCTTCTCTTTACTTTGTTTGTATAGTAGTTGTTATGGATGCATATGCTTTGTAAGTCATCCCTTGAGCATTTTTTTATCCCACATTCATGGGAAGTAGTAGTTGCCTAGATTAGAATTCATACATAAGTGTTGATGTTAATGAAGGCATCCACAAAATTATTATATTGAGCTTGCTCAAAGGATGTTACCACCTTAAAGTGGCCTATGATCAATTCAATCTTTTCAAGTGTTCTATTAAGATTTAATTCATGTTGCTAATTCCTATCATTTTATGCATTTTTATTAATTGTTGCAGGAGGATCCTCTCATATGGTATTAGAGTGCTTTTCAGGGCATTTTTTTTCTCTTTTTCAAAATGTTTTAATTCTATTCTACTGCATACTTAATTTTAGTATTTTTTCATAAAATATTAACTTTGTTCTATTTCATAACTTAATTAAGTAATTTTATGTAATCTATTTTGGATCAGGGTAAAACCTTGACCACAAAACTATGGGAAGTGCTTGGGTGAAAGCCCTAAAACTCATCGTGAGGAGTAACATAAGAACCCCAAAGTAGCTAGCCCATTGAGAGGAGCTGCCAGTGAAATGACTAATGTCCCCTTCCTGATTGAGTAGTTCCTATTTGTGAGGAAAACCAAGAGCTATTAGTGAGAGGTAAATCTATGGCCAAATTTTTTTTGGAGAGCAATACTTGCTTAAATAACATTAGTAGATAGAGTTATATTTTTAAAATCCTTAGGCAACCATTGAAACTTAGGGCCCATTTCTATTAGTTTCAAAATATTTGTAGCAAACTAAAAAAAATTAATCAGTAGAGTATCCATAGACTGTTAGAGGACTTGTAGGTAGATATTTGATAGAAACTAGAATCCACAAACCATCCATAGAGTATCAGTAGAATCATTAAACTTTATTTAGACACCCAAAATTTCATTCCCTACATTTTCTTCTTTGAGGTCCCATATTCCAATTCCACTCCTAACTCTCGTAAATCTTAATTTCCCCTTTTTTTGGGTTTTTCCATAACTTCTATTTTTATCCATTTGCCTCAAAAAATTTCCATAATGTTCATCATCTCTTTCTACTCCTTTTCCCCTCTTTGATAAATTTTCTAGCTTTTCCATTTTCACTCCTAAAATTGCCCTCGCCTTCATCAATCATACTCTCACTATGCAAAAAAATAATTAAAATCCCATTTACCCCTTCCATTTTTGCCTAAATTCAAAACTTTCCTTACTAAATGTGTCTTAACTTTAGTTTTCTATCTATTACAAAAAAAAAAAAAAACTATTATTTGGGTCATGGTAGTAACCCAAATAGGAACAAAAAGCATGAAGGATGAAATTTCCACCCTCAAGACCCACATCAAAGATCTTGGTGAAAAAATTCTTGACCTTAGTCTTTAGCATACCACCATGAACAACATACGACATCTAGAGTCTTCTTCAAACACTATGTTTTCTTCTTCCAATAATCATCATGGGTTGAAGCTTAATTTTCCTTGATACAATGGTGTAAATTCAACTGAATGGATCTATCAAATAGAATAATATTTTAGTCTATATAATACTATTGATACCAACAAGGTCCCACTTGCATCCTTTCACTTGAAACTTAAAGTCCTTTAATAGTATCATTGGTATACCAAGGCTCATGATGAACCCATATAGACCTTTTTTGTACCCTCATTTTGTAATGGTTTGGCCCTACTAATTTTGATGACTTCACTGGAGCACTCTCTAAACTTACCAAATAAGAACCATGAGAGAATATCAAATAAAATTTGAAAAATTGGCCAATCACATAGAGGGATTGTCTGATGAATTCTTTAGGAGTTAATTTTTTAGTGGACTAAAAGATGCAATTCGATATGAGGTCAAAATGTTATAGCCCAATATGATGATGGAAGATTTAGGGTTGGATAAGTTGGTAGAGGACAAGATCATAGCTTAACAATGATTCAAATCCAATTTTGCTCCATTCAAAAATATAGCTCCACAATGACCTCAAACAATGCCAACCCCCATAACCACTCCTATCAAATGTTTGACTAAAGCAGAGATGCAAGCCCATAGAGAAAAAAGGACAATGTTATGTGTTGAGTGAAATCTCTATCCAAAACTAAAGATTCAGAAGATGTTCAAGATATAATAGATGATTTGGAAGAAGCTCAGCTAATTATGGAACCTACTTTTCAGGTAGACCAACCAAGTATCTCTCTCGATGCCTTAGTAAGAGTCACTACCCCATAAACCATGTGAGTCAAGGGTTACTTCAAGAAGCTCCCTCTCATAATACTCATTGATTCGGGTAACACTCATAACTTCATTGACCCTTAGATCACCAAATAGGCTAATTATTTTATCCATCCTTACTCCAACTTTGAAGTCATGATTATCAATAGGGTCATATTACCTTGCAAAAGGAAGTTTCATAATGTGTGTATCTCTATTAGAAATTAAAAATTATTCTTCAACATGTTTTCCTTACCCTTAGGTAGATGTGATGTTGTTTTGGGAGTCCATTGGTTACACACACTTGGACCCATCTTATGGGATTTTACTAAACTTTGGTTATAGTGTTCAAATAATGGGCAAAAAAACATATTGAAAGGCTTACAACTAGGATCTCTCAGCATCATCAGTTCACATCACATAGAAAAGCTTCTTAAGAATAATTCACATGAAATCATTTCCCAACTCCATTCCATTTAAATGAAACTATCAATAGTCCCACTACTCCTTATAATCTACAAACCATTCTACATAGGTATGCATATGTCTTTGCCAAACTAGTGGGATTACCACCTTCATGACTAAAGGACCACCATATTTATCTCCTGCTTGGAAGTGCTCCTCCCAATATCATGCCTGATTGCTACCCATTTCAAGATGCTCATTCAAGACTTATGAAATAAGGCATTATTCAGCCTAGTACTAGCCCATATTCTTCCCCAGTTCTTTTTGTCTAGAAAAAATATGGGTCATGATTCCTCTACATTAATTTCTATGCACTTAATCACCTCACAATAAAAGATAAGTTCCCAATCCCAATTATTAATGAGCTTCTTAATGAGCTTCATGGTGCTCATTTTTTCTCCAAGTTGGATCTCTACTCTAAATATCACCAGATCCAACTTCACGAGGATGATATCCCTAAGATAAATTTTCACATGCATGATGGACACTATGAGTTTTTGGTCATGCCCTTTGGCCTCAATAATTCTCCTTCAACATTCTAGGCATTGATGAATAAAATATTCTATCCTTACCTATAGAAATTCATTCTGGTCTATTTTGATTATATCCTTAACTATAGTAAAACATGGTCTGAGCTTCTCTAACATCTGGAGCTTGCACTAAAACTTCTCTCTAAACATCATCTTTGTGCAAAATAGTCTAAATGTACTTTTGGCTAAGATGAAGTGGAATATCTCAGGCATATTATTTCAACCCAAGGGGTTTAGGTGGATCTTAAAAAAATAGTTGCCATGACAAATTAGCTGCATCTACAGATACTCAAGAGCCTCCATGGTTTTTTGAGGCTGAATATATACTATCACAAGTTTGTCAAGGATTATGAGAATATTGTATCTCTGCTGATAGCTATGTTGGAAAAGGATGCTTTTACTTAGACACAAGCTATTGAGTGTGCATTTGAAGAATTGAATAAGTTATGTGTATTACACCTATTCTATCTATGCCAGATTTTACCAAGATCTTCACTATCAAGAGTGATGCTTGTGGTAATGGACTTGGTGTTATTATCCTCCAAGAAGGATGACCCATTTTATTCACCAATAAATCCATTTTTGGTAAGAATTTAGTGCTCTCTACTTATGAGAAGGAAATGATGGCCATTTTTCATGCAGTACATAAGTGGCAACCATACCTACTAGGAAATCATTTTTACATCAAAATTGATCATCAAAGTCTAAAATATTTCTTGAAATAATGGGTTTTTTCCCCATCACAATAGAAATGGGTCAACAAACTCATGGTTTATGACTATGAAACCACTTAAAATAAGGGTAAGGATACTATTATGGTTGATTCTCTATCTAACACATTTATGGACCAAGCTTCCCTAACAGCTATTTCCATGTCTACTTTGAATTAATTGGACATTATCCAATAGGGGTATGTCAATGACTCCTCATTATCTAAAATCATTCAATAGTTGGCCACTAACCCCTTGACTATTTCACATTATTCTTGAGATGGTGATTCTCTATGATACAAGGGTCATCTGGTACTCCCCAGATCATAGATATTTAGTAGGCTACATTCTATGAACTTCAAAATTTTCCATTTGTAGGGCATTAAGGGTTTTTCAAAACTTATGAGCGGGAATGATTCAACTTCTTTTGGAAAGAAATAAAAAAGTAATTCAATAGATGGTGGTTGAATATGATACTTGCCAATGTAAAAAGGGTGAAATAACACTCACCCCTAGGTTGTTCAAACCCTTGCCCATCCCTACTAGGATTTAGACAGATATTTCTATGGATTTCATTAAGGGGCTCCCTAAATCTAGAGGGAAAATGGTCATCTTAGATGTGGTTGATCACCTCTCCAAATATAGTCATTTTGTGCCCTCAACCATCCCTATACTACTTCCACAGTTGCACAAATTTTATTGGACCAAATTTTCCATATTTATGGCATTCCTTCATCCATTGTCTTAGATTGTGATGTAACCTTCACCAACTATTTTTGGACAAAACTATTTCGATGCACCGACACCCAACTGAAGATGAATTCTGGTTATCATCCACAAATAGATGGCCAGACTAAAATTATCAACAAATGCTTGGAAACTTTCCTTTGTTACTTCACCCCAAAATAACATCAATGGGAAAAGTGGCTCCCTCTTATCGAATGGTGGTACAATACCTCCTACCACACTTCAATGAAAATGAATCCATATGAAGTAGTCTATGTTCAAGCACCTCCATTGCTCCTTATGTACACCCCCAATAGTTCATCAGTTGAAGTGGTCAACATGGTTCTTTGAACCTAGGATTAGATCCTCAGTACTTTTCAGGACAATCTTCATATGACATGAAATTGAATGAAATAATAGGTGGATCAACACTGTTTCAAGTGTACTTTTCAAGCAGGTGATATGGTTTTTCTTCACCTATAACCCTAAAAGCAATCTTCCCTAAAAATCAAAGGGAATCATAAGCTAACTCCCAAGTTCTATGGGCCCTATAAAGTTCTTTAAAATATTGGGTCAGTTGTTTATAAGTTGGAGATTCCACGCTATTCCTGAGTTTGCCCAGTATATCATGTCTCTATCTAAAGAAAGTTCTTGGAATAAATATCAGAGTGAAAACTATTTTACCAAAACTTAATAATAAAGTATCCATTCTTCTTGAGCTGGAGGCAATCTTGGATAGGCACACATTCCAAATTTGTTCCCACTCCATCATTGAGGTTTTAATTCAGTGGCACAAAATGCAACTAGAGGATACAACATGGGAACCACTATTTTAGATTCAACACCAATTCCCACAACTGAAGCTTTTGAGGACAAATAAATTTCTAAGAGGGAGGGGATGTTATGAACCCATGATATCTCTTCTCTTTAATTTGTTCGTATAGTAGTTTCTATGGACACATATGATTTTTAAGTCATCCCATGAGCATTTTATTTTATCCCACATTCATGGCAAGTAGTTTTTGCTTATATTATAATTTTTATATAAGTGTTGATGCCAATGAAGGCATCCACGGAATTATTATATTGAGCTTGCTCAAAATAGGTTACTCCCTTAAAGTGTCCTGTGATCATTTCAATCTTTTCAAGTGTTCTATCAAGATTTAATTCATGCTACTAATACCTATTATTTTATGCATTTTTATTAATTGTTGCAAGGGGATCCTTTCATAATCAAATATTAAGACCACCCTCTTTAGGCCCCATTTCAATCAAAGGCCAAGACCGCCCTCTTTGGGCCCCCATTTCAATCAAAGATTAATTCCATTCTCTTTGGGGCCAATTTCTCCCAATCCCATCCCCTTGCATATATCCTTGATTAGGGGCATTAGTCCAAGGTTAATCTAAGTCATGGCATCCCAGAATGTTGATCATGTTCTAGCATCGCTAGTCTTTAGTTAATAAGTGATGGATAAACTCTCTTAATTTTAGCCAACGACAACTCCATTTGGCATCTACTGTTGACATTTCATCCTTCATTCTAAAATATAATACATCCTTAGAGCCACAACAAAGCCAACAATCTAGACCTATTATGTCATTACTTCTCCAAGGGCCATTTTCTACTGAAGACCCAAGTGTGTCCAAGTTTGATAACTACTTGATCATGATATGTCATGATCCCCTTCCCAAACATAATTAGAAACATCCACTTTCAAATTAAGATCAAGATATTCAACCCATTATTGACATTTTTATTGATCACCCATCTTTAACCAACCCAAAATATTTTTGGTCCACCTTTATTTGATGAAGGACCTCTATTTGACACATGACCCATATTAAATGAACCCATATTTGAAAATCCCATTATTATTGAGCAACACCCCATTATTAATCCATTGCCAAACATTTCCCATTTTAAAAATTTCCTTCATCCCAAATCCTTCATTTCCAAGTGAAAGGTGAATAAGGTACTTGTGGATAACACAATTCAAAAGGTCCTCTTTATAGCTACCTTTACATCAAAAATAGGTTTTTTTAGAACCACCACTATTTTTGGCATCAACATCAAAATCAGGTTCTATTATAAAACCAATATCATATTTAACATTAGAAGTAGAACCAATGTCAACCTCAACATTAAATTTAGATCCCCTCAAGTTTATAGGATTATAACATGTTTTGGTGAGTTTATTTTTCCTAACATGTGAGCTATGGAATTTTTTAATAATGGCAAGTTTCTAATTCATATGTTTCTAGGATAGGAACATGATTCATTTAATTTATTTTTCCTAACATATGATACATTTAAATTTTGTTTTGAGATGAGTGACTGCATTACAAGTTCTTCATCCCTCACCTAAAAAGGGGTCATATATCATGGCATTTCCAAATCCATAAATCTTCAAAATTTAAAATGGTAGAATGAAAATTTTATCTATTTCCTTAATCAAGAAGTGGATTGTGTTTATAAATACTAATAGTTATGTTTCAACACCTATCAAAAGTCTTGTTGGTGTGGCATTTAGGTTGAATCTAATTAGGTGTATTAATTACTATGTTCTCTTTTTGAATTCAAATTTGTAAATTTTAAAACATTGAACACATATTGTGAACATTTGATTAATTGTGCATTTGGAATTTTTTTAATTACATCAACTATATGGTGTGGGTGGAATCTCAGCTTAAGTTTGTGTAAAAAAACCTTCATCCTTCCCTAGGTAAGTGAATGTGTATGTTTCAAATATTTACATTTACACTTTGACGAATGTATGTATTTCACTCACATACCCATGTCAAAGTGGGGGCATTATGTAAACACACAATTTTGTCACAAAACCCTTATTCTTAGGGTCTTATATCTAATTTATCTATTTGGAAAACTTGTACATTTAACTTATTTTTAGGACTATCGTGACACCAAAATAGGTCTATATTTGGTCCATTGAGCTTAAACTCTCCTCAAAACTTATTAAAAATGTATTTGTTAATGTATATGGACTACTTATTATATACACATAATATTTCAATTTTTATCAATTACTGATACTTTTTCTCTCACAAGAACCTGTTGAGTCTTAATCTTTCTGAGTGAATGCCTTAAGGGGTACACTAGGAAAGGGGTAGGTAGACCATTGGTGCTTCATAATATTTTTGACCCCTATACCACCACTTGCAACCAACACAGACCTCTACTATACACTTCTTTAAGCTTTGACACCTCCTTTACACATTCTTCCAAGTAATTCATTGTCTTAAATAACCCCTACCTAATCCAAAAACTCTTTTTTGACATTTATCAAATAAAGTTGACTTGGATTGACCTTGTACTTAAAACATATGATCACATTATGGGACTAGGTTGACCTTGGTTGAACTAGTCCAGGACCTAAATTTTTTTATTAATTAAAAATATAGCGTCAATTAGGTTGACTCTATTGGCTAAAATTTCAAAAGGGTTTAGAGTTATATCCAACTATATACACATCCTTTTCTCCATTTTATAGAGAGACAAGGAGTAATTCATTATTTGTGTATTTACTTATTCAACAATATAATTGAGGAACATTACTTAGGGTTTCAATACTATATTTGGAGATACAAATATTATCTTTTGGAGAAGTCTTTTAGATGCATAGGAGAAGTCATGTATCCTAGAACTGTCCTATCTTCATTATACTTAAAAACCACAACAACCTCTTGTGAAGCAACTTAGCTAAGGGAGAAATTAAGTCTCAGTGGGTTCGTCTTCAAAGGTAGTATTCTTAACTTTGATCCTCCTTGTTAAAGTAGATAGATTTTCATTTGTTAGTGTTTATGATTCTCTCTCCATGCATTAGGATTTCCTCTACATTGAGTTGAGTAGAGATTTTATATGCATGTTTACTTTCATGTCTATTACCCTCATTTGGTGCCACATGTTTTGGTGAGCATTGTGTTATATTTTACTTTAATTTATCATTCATTTGTGAATAATAAAACTAGGATCTAACTAGGGTTATCACATGGTGTTGATTGACTAGAGTATTTAAAACCCTCTCTAGTGATATCATTGTGGTAAGGGACCCATTGGTTAGGTCTCGCAGATCTATATTGGTCATGACCTTGATTGTCTAAATGTACCAACAAGCAAAAGGGTAAGTGTGATTTATCTTCTCTGAGCTAGGATTGATTTATAGATCAGCTTCACTTTCCCTAGTATACATTCTAGTGAACCCAATGTGAAACTAACCCTTGAAGGTTTTATTTCATGCATTCATTTATTATATATTTTTATTTCTATAGTACTAGATTGAACCTATCAATACATTCTAACATTTTGTGTGCAGGTTTAACAAATAGTCATTCTGATCAACTATCTATTTCTCTATGCAGGTTTTCTCTAACAATAGGTAATTAGATTGATTAGATCGACTCAGTTCTCTTTTTTAACCACATGTTTGCAGACTCAGTTGACCCAGTCGACTCTATTAGTAGGTCATTTTTGGCATACAAGTTTGTATACTTCATTGACCTAGTCGACTCTATTAATAGAATAATAAAATCATCATCTGAGTAATATAGTATAAAAATAATAAACTCAACATCTTCAAAAACTATCAAGTTCATTCTTACCTTCTTAGTCACTTCTATTCTTAATTTATAGTCTTGTTTTTCATAGTTTCTAGTCTATAAAACTATAACCCTATAGTGAATTGGGTTAACTAGGTCGACATAGTTCTATAACTTACTTTTCTATCTAGAAGGCTTAGTCAACCTATTCGACTATTTTCTTATAGATATTGCTTCCATAGACAACATCGACCCTATTAACTCTATTTTATACTATTTTCATATAATATCACCTGAACTGACTTTGTACTCTTAAAAAATAAAGGAATTAACCTATCTTGCTAGTAATTATTTCACTTTTCATTTTTTTTACTTACTTGATTAGAGTGACAAATATAGACTAAATATGAGGTTTTTAATTTACCAATTTAGTCACACTATTTTTATTTTTTACACACTTCCTAATCACATAACACAAAAAACATTATAATTTTTCTACCTAAGGTATACCTACTTAGATTTCATCACCAAGGGGGAAGTCAACTTGGTTTTTTGGTCAAGTATAAATATGTGGTTAATGGTATATATTGGCAAAACACCTGACACCTTTATTGCTATAGGATTGTGAAGTGAGGGGGTAGGCCCCAATACCAAGCCAGTACCATCATCAATACATATCCCTTTCAGCCTCAACTACCTGAAGCTATCCTTAGATTACTTTTATATTGCCTTCTTACAGCTAACTCCCTATCACATTTATTTATAAAAGTTATGATCTAAAAACACACTAGGATTGTATGCTTATTATATTAACATTTACATTCTAGTTTTGTTACTTGCTCTTTGAAAATTGTATGTTGTATTTCAAAACTTGTACTAGCTAACATTGGTACAAGATTTGTGATATGTGATACAACTAGATCAAACACATTCATATAATTTATTTTATGCTAAATTGAATTTGTTTAGTTATTATATTGAAAAAAATTCCTTGTCTTCAGAACATAGTTGAACCCATTGACTCAATCTCTTACACATTACTTGTTTTATTTATCTTTAGTAAATAGTTGACCTATCTAACTATGTGTCTTTCAAACTCCTTTAATTTCTCCATCTACATCACACAATTGACCAATTCGACTATGGTTTTTATAGCCTATTCTGTTTAATATCTTAAAGGATAGTGTTGATTGGTTCGACTCTATATCTTACTAGTTGATCCTTATTTCTACACAAGTTTGAAGTCTCCCCCCTTCATCATGAATTTCCTATTTAATGACAATACATAATTTAATAAAATATACATGATGAGTTTCACCAATCCTAATTGGGATTCTAAGACACATCTTGTAGTACCCATCATGGATCAAAGTAATGTCCATGTTCCCACTCACACTACCAAATATGAGATTCCTCCTCATTAATCCTTGACACTTAACCCTTTTTTCTCACTTGAATATGAGCATGATTTATAGCACACAATTGAAATGTTTTTTTCATTAATGAGAACCCTCATCATATGGGAAAAGATCCTACAACCATCTATAATCTCATGATGGGGCCTCATATAAGATAACCCATTCACCCCCTTTCTTTGCATCTCAATATTTCCCCTCTATAATGTCTCCTTACCACACCATGACATCATATTCTATGTCTTCTTCAACCTTCATGGCAAGTATTTCTACCAACATGGTAGGTTCAACTTCTAGTGGGCCTTTTCAAGACACCCACATCCATAAGCATGATACTAGTGCATCTCATGCCACTAAAACTTCTTTTGATACTAGTGCATCTCATTCCACTACCACTTCTTTTTCCACTAGTGTAACACATACTACTACTTCATCCCACACTCATATTGAAACTCAAGCTATTAATACTAACACTAATGCATCACATGCTATGTCCACTAGTCAAAATGATGCTTAAACTAACCAAATCCTATTAAAAACTCTTATCAAATGCATATATCTCAAACCAATAATGTAAATTAGATGATGATGATGTAAAATCATTTCATTCATCTCCAAAACCAACCTCACCAAGTTTCATAGGGAGTATAAAATCCTAATTCCCCCCACCCCTCCCAATGATTCCCATGGTAACCTTATACCATAACTACCACTTGTAAACAAAACCATTAAACATATACAAAATGAACCTCTAGTACCTCAAATTGCTAACATTAACATAGGAGGTATCACACCCACCATCACCCATAATGGATCCACCGATCCTACTTTAAATTTACAAACATTTGGTAACCTTTATAAATATTGGGTTAAGATTAACAACTTCATCACTACAAAACTATTATCTAAAACATTTTTAGAAGATGATTTAGATTGGTACAATCAAATAAAAACCCATTCTATCACTAGCCAAGAATATTTGGTCAACTCAATAGTCCAAGAATTCCAAACTAGTGATCTTCGTGAGAACAACTTAGCTCACTTTACAAATTATAAATAACTTGAAATTGAAACAACACAAGCCTTCATCAAATGATGGAAACACATGTCTAAAAAATGTGAGCATAATATGGTGGATGACTACCTCTTCTACCTATTCACTAATTCTATATACCCCAAATTAAAATATTGGGTTAGGACCTATTAGAGTTGGTTCTCATGTTTGATAGGTTATATAGATAGTTTTAATCTGTTTTCTTAGTTTTTTATTTTTTGTATTTATCCCACATTGGTTAGTTTGACTTACTTCTTGTTTGTCCTTGCCTATATATGTAAGGCTTCTCATTTATATCATATAAAAGTTATTTTCTAGATATTATATGATATTGGCTTTATCTTTATATATCATCTTTGCATCTCTTAAAACTCTTCTTGTGATGTTTTTGCTGTTAATACTTTAGATATTGGGCTTGGGATGATCTTGTTGACGTTCCTTTCATGGTATCAGAGATGGAGGGGTTTCAACCATCTATTTGCAAGTTTACTGTTGCAAAGGTTTATCCATTTATCAAAATTTCTTCTTGAAATAGTGCAAGTACATTGTATGAATCTTAAGTATATTTATTTTTGTCTATTTATCAGGCCATATATATCCTAGGCTTTACCATTAGGTACTTATTTTTCTAGACCCATGTTTAAGTTTGTTTTGGAAGTTTTCAAAGCAATCTTTGCATGATTTTTGATATTTCAAGGAAATACATGCATTAAAATCCAAATATGAAAACATAGGGGAATAAAATTCTAATTTTATAACTTATAAGATTTGTTATAATCTTCAAAGATCAAGTTGTACAACCCTTTTGCTATAAAACATGTTTGTTGGTCTATTGGTAGATAATTACCACCAATTTGATTTTCTCTCAGCATAGGTAGTACAAATCCATTTTTTATATTTGAGACCTGGTATGATTATCTAATAGTTTCATATTTCCTACCATACTAGTGGGAAACATTTTGTAGCAGGTCATACAAATTTTTTGATAGCTTGAAGATTATTGTAGTAATATATCTTCATCATCTGGATAACTTGTTGGCTTTCTTTTGATTTGAGGTCATACAATCTACAATTTTATAGCTGGTTCTTGGAAAGATAGTATTTTAGGTCTAATTTTAGAATATAATAAGAATTACCATTGTGTATTATGTTGTACCACATTTTGAGACATCAGAATAGGGCCCATTTAGCTAAATTTTCTAGATCTTACAAACAAAAATCTTCTTGAAGCTAGCTTTCACCCATTTTTGACAACCTATGCTTGGTTTATGGTAAAGAAATAGCTAAAAATACTTTTTTTTGAATATTTTTTTCTAAATTTATAAAATGGTAAAGAATTTTTTGTCCTTAGTGCATTTAATTTTTTTGTAATGTCTACTTATTTGACCTATTTTAATGACAAAAAACTTGTAAAGCCCATAACTTTTGAAATATAACTCGAAATTGAGTTCCATATTTTAAAAAAGTGTATGCTTTTTAATTATTTATACATTGATGTCATTTTTTGTAAAAAATAATTAATATTATAAATTTACAAATGGGGGGTTCAATACAAATCTTTTGGAGGGATCTCTTGGTGCAGGTTTGTGTACACTTTTGCATTCTTTTGCTCTTTGGTGATTTAATATCATAGCTTATTCATCTAGTTTAGATCAATGTGAGCCATTAATTACACATAATTACTACATATGGAGACTAAGATGGAAATAATCATCAAACATAAAGGATTATGGGCTTTAATGATTGAAGTTCAATTAGTATTCACTAGGGACTATAATAAATTCCAGCACCAATGCAAATTACATGGGTGTATGGGTTTGATAGGGACTTATGTGAATGATAGTATTTTGTTTCATTTAGATGGATGTGACTCTCTTTTCAAAATATGGGCTAAACTAAAGGTTTTATTTAGGAAATTATATCACATGAGATCCATGCAGCTTGAAGTTGAGATTACTTCTCTCACTCTTGAATGTTTTCCCTCCATTGTAGACTATCTTACTAAGTTTAAGCAGTTGTTGACATAATTGAAAGGGAGTGGAAGAGATAAAAAAGATGAAGAGTGTGTCTAATTGATTCTATCCAAGTTGAAAGGTCCATTGAAAATATTTGTTTCTAACTTTTTCTTTAGCATGGATACCTTAGGTGCTGTAATAAAAATGCCTAATTTCAAGTTGTTTTGTGAAAGACTTACTAGGGAAGAATACAAATTATCTCACCTTGAGTTTTCCACCTCTAAAAAATTATTAGTAGCATAAAATCTTAAGATCAAGGGAAAATCAATGAGTAAATCCAAGAACACTCCTCCATCATGAAGTTCCCCTAAACCCAATAACTCCAAACCCAAATCATCTTTTAAATCCAAAAATAAGTCTAGCTTTCATGTTCCTTTTATGGGGGACTGGTCATGAAAAATCTAGGTGTTTTAAGATAATGCAAGTCTTGGATGATGTAGTCAAAAAACATAAGACTTATATCTCCATTTCATTAATGAACATGGAAAATCACTTAATTTTATTAGGAGATATTGGTCACCTATTTCAGACAGTTGGATTATAGATTTTGATGGTTCTCACCACTTAACTTTTTGTAAGGAGTCTTTTGTATCTCTTGATTTGAGTTATAATTCCAACATTGAGGTTGGATATTCTTCCTTTATTTATATTAAGGGAAAGGGTGACATACAACTTGATGGTGGCTACATCAATGATGCACTATATGTACTTGACATTACTACAAATTTGATTTTTGTATATCAGATTTGTCATTCTAGTTAGGACAAGATAGTGACTTTCACACCATAGGGGGATAAAGTTTGAGCATTGATAGAGCCTCATACACTTATTTTTTAGGGTATTGTTGATCATAATTATCAACTCTATTACTTTGAGGGTTTTGATGACACTTATCCTATAGGGACATGTCTGGTTTCTCATGCAGATTTTGAGAGTTAGCTTTGGCATGAGAGATTTGGGTATCTTAATTATAGTTATTTAAAAAATTTGAGAACTCATGATATGGTTGATGGTCTCCATATAGTTTCCTATCTTGATGGATTTTGTTCATTTTGTGCTTTAGGAAAATAACACCAAGACTTGTTTCCTAAGGATATGTCCTAGAGAACTTCTTCACCACTTGAGCTTATGCATAGTGATTTGATAGTCTTTTCTACTCCTTTCAATAGAACTAAGTGTGCACTTACTTTTATTGATAATTTATCAAGGTGTACTTGGGTTTATTTTCTCAAGTATAAGAGTGATGTTTTTTCACACTTTAGAGTCTTTAAAACTTTGATCGAGAAACAATCTTCTTACTGATAATGGAGGGGAGTACTTCAATAGGGCATTCTTTAATTTCTTGGCATCTCATGGTATTATTCACTAGAATTATTTTCCACATATCCACAAAAAAATGACTTAGCAGAAATGAAGAACCAAACTTTGAAGGAGATTACTAACTACATGATGCATTCATGAAATTTACCTCCCATCTATTGGGTAGAAGAAATTAATTGTGTGAATTACATTCATAATCACACACCACATAGAGTACTTGAGCATTTAAATCCAAAGGAGGGTTGGTCTAGAACTAAGCTTGATGTCTCATTTTTTAGGATATTTGGGAGCCATGCTTTAGATTTTATACCAAATAAGAAAAGGAAAACCTTGGATAAGAAGTGCAAACCCTTGATGTTTGTAGGGTATTGTGAGGACATGAGAGATTCTCACCTTTTAGATCTTGATACTCATGATGTTATTTTTTGAACACATGTTCAATTTGATGAGCACTTCACTTCTCATGATTTTTCATCTTCTTTGATGCCTTCTTTTTTTGATGATTGTTCACTTCATATTGAGGATTCATTCTTTGAGGAGCTATTTCAAGAGGCCCCTGAGGAGGTTATGGATGTTGGGGATCTTATTCAAATTGATGTTATTACTATGCCTTGGTGGGATCATACTATAGTGTTTAAGGAAACATCTTTTATACAAGATCTTCCACCCACTATACATCATCATGCACATTCTATAGGTACTATACTTTTGTGTTAGGCATTCTTTGGGGATCCACAATATTTTTGACAAGATCATAATATAGGATTGGGATGATATGATGATAGATGAGTATGATTCTTTGATGAAGAATCATATTTGGGATTTGGTCTCTCTTCCTAAGAGAAGAAAGTCATTTAAAGTGCAAATGGATATACCACACTAAGTATGCAACTAATGGGTCCATTGGCAAGTATAAGGCATGTCTTATTGCAAAGGGTTTCTCACAAGTCAAAGGTATTAATTACTATATGAATTTTATACCCATTACCAAGATGAATTTTGTGTGTTTTTAACTTTCTCTTGATACATCATAGCATTGGCTAGTGTACCAGATGGATGTTAAGAGTGCTAAATATTTTTAGGAGGAAATTTGCATAGAATAGTCTGCTGGGTTTGTTCATGATTATTCTCTTGTTTGTCAACTTTCGATGTCTCTTTATGGTCTCAAACATGCCCCTCAAGCCTAGTATGAGAAAATGGATTCATTTCTTCTCCCTAATATATTTAGTCATTGCCACTTAGATCCCATAATATATATCCAACACATTGGAAAGGATATTGTTATACTGGTCATGTATGTTGACAATCTGCTTCTTACAAGTAGCTCTTCTTCTCATATTCATACTATTTAGTAGGCTCTTTCAGAACAATTTGATATTTTAGATCTTGGTATTTTGTATTTTTTCTTTGGTTTGTAAATTTATCAGTCAAATTCAAGTATTCATTTGAGTTAGTATAAGTACACCCTTGATATTCTTCAATATTTTGGCATGGCTAATTGCAAGCCAAGTCCCTCTCCTTTCTAGTCTAGAGTTACTCTCACTTCCATTGATACTACTCTTTATGATCCTACATTATATAGGAAAATGGTTGGGAGTCTTATGTATTTGACCCATACTCATTTTGATATCTCATTTTTAGTTCGACTTGTATCTAGGTTTGCACATGCTCCTCATAATAGTCATTGACAAATTGCCAAGAGGATTTTATGATATCTATGAGGTACTACTTATTTTGGATTACACTACACTAGGGGTTATACTTAGTTGGTTGGGTACACTAATTCAGATTGGGCAAGTTCTCTTGATGACAAACATTATAATTATGGGTACATATTTTACCTTAGTTCTTATCTAGTTGCTTGGGTGTGCATGAAGTAACAGGCTATTGCACTTTCATCAATAGAGGATAAGTATATGGTAGTAGTTATAGTTAGTCAATAGGTTCTTTGGCTTCATCAATTATTGTTAGAGTTTGGCTTCATGCAGGATTCACCTATTATACTTTGGTATGATAACCAAAGTGCAATTCACATTTATCGTAACCTAGTTAAGTACCAATAGACTAATGACATTGAGATACACATGCACTTCATTAATCAACACTATTAGGATGGAATTATTTACTTAGAGTACATTCTAACTCACCAACAGGTTGATGACATATTTATAAAGCTTTTTACATCACCTTATCTCATTTATTTGTGTGGCATGATTGGTGTTTCATAAGTTGTCATTGGGGGTGTTCATGAGAACATCTTCCTTATTCATATCATAGATATATATTGTACATGAGTACTTGATTAGGCCTTGTTATCGGGACTCATACTATGGATATGCCACTTTGTGTTTGGCTATTTTTATCCCTTAGATTTACTTGAAGGGGGGTGTTAGAGTTGTTTTCATGTTTGCTAGGTTCTATAGATAATTTTTATCTTTTTCCCAGTTTGTCCTTTTTTTGATTTATTCCACATTGGTTAGTTTGAATTCTTGTTTATCCTTGCCTATAAATGCAAGAATTCTCATTTATAACATATAGAATTTATTTTATTTATATTATATGATATTATCTTTATCTTTGCATCTCTTACAACTCTTTTTGTGATGTTTTTGCTATTAATGCTTCAGATCTTGGGCTTGGAATGATCTTGTTAATGTTCCTTTTAAGACCCTTCTCAAAAAACCTTGGAAGAAGATATTGACTAGTCCAAATGACAAGAATTCATCATGCATTAATTCAAACCACCTCAACCTAAAATGGGCACTCACATGCTCATCAAAAATAAAAATTGTCATATAAATAATGATAGTGTTACTAATACCGACACTATACATACCATCTAAGCAATTACTCCAAAAATTTCCATGGAGCATGCTCTCCCTACTAATAACACTATGACTCCCACATTTTATCAACCCAACCACACTAATGTGCATAAACCACTATCTCTTGCAGAACTTCAAAAATATCTTCCAAGACCTCTACCATGATGTCTTAACCCCATTCATCCTATGAAATCATGGTATGATCCAAATTAATATTTTTGGTTTCATACAAGTTGGGTCCATTCTCTTGATACTTGTAGACAATTATGCAATCTTGATATGGATTTTATTCATGGTCCTAACTTTGATCATGAAACCCTTATTCAAAAGCATCAACAAGCTTATGACAGCTTTTAAAGCTCATGAAATGCAAAATAAAAACCAATATTTAAACCAAGCTAATGCTCATCTTGATATATACAAAGATCCTCTTCCTAACCACCAAGATAACATTGAAAAACCTACTTCTACTACTAAAAATGCTAAAAATCTTATAGACCTTAATACCAATGATGAAAAAGTGGTTAATATGACTAACATGATAAGATTAGTTTCTTTTATTGACTCATATTTGACATCTACACATCACACCTCTCAACCATTTTGTGTCATTTAGGATGCTTCCCCAACCACCTGATGGAATTGGGGCAAGAGGAACATATACCCATATAAGCATCACCTCTAACCACACAACTTGATTATACCTCTCATACCATTTTTACTCTTCCCCTAATATCCAAATAACAATACAACATAGCCCACAATTCCAATAGTATTTATTTTACCCAACCACAAGAAATACTTCAACCAACCACCAAATCACGTAAAGTAACTCAACCCATTTGTAATCAACCTAAACTAACCATACCTTATCAATACAAGTTTAATTATACCTCTAACCCTCCTTAAGATTTCTTACAACACTACACAACTATATCTAACAACACTCCCATGGGTTATGATGAATTATATCCCATTGCATAACTTTATCATTTCCCATCAAATACCTTTCTTAGAACTAATGATAACTTCTCCCCATCATCGAAACCACCTAATGCAATTATTTTTCAAAATGAACACCCCTAATCCTACTCCTATATGATAAAAATATACCTTATCTAGATCTAAATATAATATACTTAAATAATTTGAAGAGATGTACATCCATGTTATGGAAATAGTGGACACTTCTCTCTCACTTAAGTTACCTATTGCTTTCATGATTCGTGATAAGATACTACTTCATGTGGATGATCCTCCTCTATTCATTAACATTCAAATTAGTGATATCCAAGTTAAGCTTGCATTAATTTATGAAGGTTCAAGCACTTGTGTTGCCTCTCTTGAATTCATTAAGACACTTAGATATTCTGAATGAAACCTCAAATCTACATATAGCACATGCCAAGGATATGATAAAAGGAAAATGCCTTCTCTAAGTTGTGTTTGGATTCCCATTACCATTCTTCCTATCACTATCTACGTAAAATTTATGATTTTTAAATTTTCACTTTATTACATCTTACTCGGTCGACCTTAGACTCATTATATGAGAGTAGTTGCCTCATCTACATGCCAATGCATCAAATTCCCTCATAATGGAGCTATCTATAAGATTTAAGGAGACACAAACCCTTACAATTCCAAGAATGTGGTGTTTTTAAAATACCTATAGTTGAACCCATACCTAGCATCCCATTTTGGGAATCCTAACTCTTCAACTATCCAGTCAACTCCAATTGAGATTATAATGGTCACCTTGAATTAATTGGGAAAAATCCACCTAACCTCTTAGATTTGATGATGATGGGATGAATCAGATAAGCCTCAAAATCAAAACCTCCAATATTTCCCCTCACATCATCACCTAATTTATTCCTTATTTATAACTTTGATCCTGTCAACCACCTTCTAATGACATACCTATTATCCTATCTAAAACTAGACACTCTATCCATAACACTTCCTTTGACAATAAAGTTATTTTTACATGTACCATTGACTTGCATACACATAACTATGGTGATGGTTATGCTTTAGATGACCCATTTTTAGCTAGATTCATCCAACCAAGCTATAAATGCAAAAGTTATTCAAAATCACTCTTCTTTATTTTAGTCTTTTCATTCTTATTTTAACATTCCTTCCTTTAAAACACCTAATACTAGTCTTTCTATTATTTATCATAGAGTAGAGATGAAATATTCACATAATAGGTCTATAGCCATAATAGATCCCCTTAAGAGTATACTCATAGATTATGCCACAATAGGACCTTATCACTTTGATAGATACCATGACCCTTATAGTTGGCTTCCTTTAGAGATGTTAGCCATTGTACTTAAACCTGTTGCATAGCCAACCTTACCTACTGATGAGCCAAGTATATTTTTTGATCCATACCTATCCTTACTTGGTGATGGCCTTATTCCCTTACCACAACTTAGTCCCTTGCCCACTTAATTGTCAGATCAACCTTGTTATGATATCTAAAAAATTACTAGTCATTAGACCAAAGATTGACATCTATTCAGCGACCCCAGGCTTCTCCTTATACCCCCTTAGCTAGTAGACCCCCATAGTATACTAATAGATGTATTTATTGATTTCACGAGAAAAATAACCACTCTTTTACCAATTACCAAAAACTTAGGTAGTACATCGACACATTGTACCCAACCACTACTCAGCCCAAATATAAGACCATACCTCCTCCTAAACTATTACCAGAGTATATCCATAAATATAGGGAAGTATATTGTCTATGTAAATAATGTGGTACACATCATATAAATTTTTGTCAAATTTTCTAGTATCATCTTCATGACTTCCCATAGTCAACACTAGCACTAGTTATTCCTCCTTCTACAAGCTACCCATACAAGAAGCCTCTTCCTTCTCTTTAGGTTGTACCTCATTCTCACCCCAAATATACTATTCCCAACAAGACATCCATTCCTCACCTTAAGTATCCTATTCATAAGATCCCACGTGAGCATTACTATTCATCATCTACACCTACCTTTTTAGTTAATATGATATGGAAGGAAGTCTTTGCATAAATTTCCATGAAGATTAATGAGACTTTGGATAGCATCAAAATTTAAATTCATATAGATGTTTCGGATGTGATGTATAATATTTATGATCAAATATATCAAAATTTATTAATATGACATGGTGTTCTTTCACATTATTCTAATTTATGAGTTGGATTGGATTAGTCAAATTGGATTTCACTTATCTATTTTAAATGGATCATTATATTATTGTTTTATATGGTTTCATTCTATTTTACCTTTCATTATGGAATATTATCATTATTTTAATGCATGCACACTTATGATCATGATTTCACTTCTTTCACGGATACTTTTATTTTCCGTTTTACAATAATTGTTTGTTATCTTATTACACCAAAAAATGTGATAATTATTATTGTGACTTGGTTCTACAACCTTAATTCCCATAGTATTCTATCTCTACCATATGATTAGTTAGAAAACAAAACTTCTCATTTTACTACTACCATATATTAATCTTTTTTAGATCTCCTTTCTTCCCTCATCTTCCTTTCACATACTAAAGACACATATGATTGAAACTTACATAATAGTTCATAGGTAAGTCTAAGTGTTTAGTTAGTCATATATTTGGTCATTTAGTCTCATTTAAACCAAAACATAAAGATCATTTGTGTGTATCACTTTTATCATTCATGTTGGTTATTCTAAATCCATATGGAGAAGGAATCACAAAAGCCATACAAAAAATTAAAAGCCAAATCATTTAAACAAAAGTTAATGATTTAAAAGGCAACATACAATTCAAAAGTTAAATCACACTCAAAGATATGATTTATAGTACATATCCTATTCTTAATCGAAGATCAAACTCCAAAATTAGCCTCATGATAGAGCTGGCATCCATTGGGGTGTAGTAGGCCAGTAGATTGGGATAGAAGAATAAAAAATTTGTGAGTGCTACCTGATTTCTCACACAAGTACCCAATATTAATATTAGACTTATAGATCTATAAGAGGTCTTGGGGAATGGGGAACATGTTGTGGGAAGGCAAGTCCATTTTACTTTTATTTTTTATATAACCATCATGAGTTGATCTTAGTATCTCACTTATTTAACTATATAGCTTTGCACTTATTGTAAGCAGGTATCCTTTGTATTTTGATGGTCACTAGAATTTTAATGTCTCTCTTTTATACCTAATATGCCTCATGTTTCCTAAGGTTTTATCATATACACCTATGTCATGATTTTTACATTCCTTATTTCATTACAACAATCCTAATATTTCCCCTTGAGGAATATTATTTTGTTAACTGATCATTCCCCCTAGGGTTTCCCTTTATGAGTTGTAGTGTAAGACCATGGATAGGAATAAGATCTCCTCACAAATTATCACAATAAAACACTTTCTTACTTTTATCCTTATTACTATCTACTTCATTGGTGTTCACCTCATGAGTTTCAGTGTAAGACCATGGATAGAACCAAGCTCTCCTCACAAATTACCACATTAGAACATCTTTAAATTATTCCCACAGTTGTCTCCACCTCATTAGTGTTCCCTTTATGAGTTGTAGTGTAAGACCTTGGATAGGACTAGGCCCTCCTCACAAAATATTCCAATACCCAATTCATACTATAACCAAGTTTCAATAAAATAACAATAATTTGTGTTATATTATGATTAACATGTTAATAACATACTTACTATCTTGGTTTAGTATGTTTTACGCTTAATTCTTAAACTCTCCATCTTTATCTACTTATTTTCTGATTGCATGTATGTTTACTACCATCTTATTAAATTTATCATACTTCCCATCTTGATTTAGTATGATTAATTTGATTTACACTTACATTTTGTTTTTATTTTCATACTTCCTATCTTGATTTAGTATGATTAATTTAATTTATTGTTTGTTTATTTTTATAACATTAGTTTTCATGTGTCTTCCATTTTATTAAAGTTTTCAGACTTCCCAACGTGATATAATATGACTTTTATTTTGTATTAATTTGGTGCAAAATTTTTACATGGTTTGAAAACATTTGTTTCCCTTTTACTTTCCCATTTTGGTTTATTATATCTATTCATATTTTATGTTTACATGTTTCCCATCATGATTTAGTGTGTATTACATTTTATGATTATTTATAATTTTTCAAAATCATTTTTCTTTTCTTTTTAACCATGTATGTGTATCCCATGATGATAAAAAAGAAAACATACAACACATATTTTCCATAGCATATACAACAAAAGTAAAATGCATGTGCTACACAAGAAATATATCCATACACTCATCTATATACAAGTACAAATCATAGACCAAGAAATGCCCATATCAATATATATCATGAGTTTGATACAATACAAGAACAAAATCCAATAGCTACAACTCTAAGACTATAATCCATCATGACTATTCTGTGGCTTAGCCACGCTACCCATGGATGCCCGTGATTGACCCCTTTGAATGGTATGCTATAAGGATATGATATAGGATCTAAAGCCATTAATATGTCCATATAGATTGGCCACTTGGGCTTGTACCTATCCAAGCTATATAGTGGTGACTATGTGAGTACTTCACTCCTATGCTAAAGCTTATTAGGCTCGAGCCTCTCTATCTCTTACCCCTGCAAGTGGCTGTGAACCATCTCCTTATGCATGTAACTATCTATAAACCTTTCTAACTAGTCTAAACTAGCTAGCATAAACTAGGGTAGATGGTACCACAAAATCAACCAAAGTGTAAGGTTTACAATGTGATAGCATCCCATCCAAAATATCATGGTGTGCATCTATAATCAGGACTCCCCATTTAATCTCCTCTATACTAGTATCTATAAAACTAAAAATCAAATATAAATCAAATCTCATGTACATATATCTCAAACCATCTCTATATCATAAAAAATGATAAAATTAGTGATCTATGTCAAAAAATTAAAATAAATCAAAATATTTCTCACCAGTGTTGGTATCACCAACCATGGACTCGTTTGCTTGCCCATCAAGCACCTCCTATGTCAAATGCATCTTGACAAGTGAAAAACTAGGAGTCATCACCTGAGCCCATCATGACCCATCCTCAGTGACTTCTCTATCAACTAACTATGTCCTGTAACCATTTTAAGATCACCCTATATAACTTGTAGTTCTTATGTTTCCTCTCATCTACGGTATCTTTATTTATGATGAGTTATGATGACTATTGTTTCCCATACCATGGTCATACTCCCACTCCCACATATCTTGCATCCAAATCCATAACATCATATCCTCCAAGCCTTACTATCTCTTGCTATCATGCTTGACCTACTCATGGTCTTGCTTGCCAAGGCCTAATAATAGGTATCTTGACTGCCACCCCTATGCCTCCTCTCCCTCTCTCCTCTCCCTCTGTCCTCTCTAAAATGTCATTACCAATAAGCAAACACTATTAGAGGGGATGTTGGATGTGGTGTCCCTAATTACCCAAGTACACAATCCATTAGATATGGCTCCACCCATAAAGTATAGTGGCCTATGATCTAAGCTTGTGCTAAATTGGTAGAACTAATGGCCTAAGTTGGCCATATAATAATAATGTGAATGTAAAGCTACCACACTATCTTCCCTTGTGTAATAGTCTACAAACCTAGAATATAGGGCACGACACATGCTAAATGATCCTACCTCCACCTATAAACTAAGGTAACCTATCATCGACTGCATGGGGCAACCTAACTAACTGGTACATAGGAAATATCTCATAGATCCACACACTCAATAGGTTAACATACCACACATATCATGCATGAGCTATACCTAAATGATACAACTAATATTATATAAGGTACCCTACTCTAAGATGGACTGACACAAGGCTATAACATAAAGTGTTACCTTCCTATTTGACTTATGACATAACATGCATGTTGTCACAATCCCTATCAAGGCCTTCTAGACATCTATAATGGCCATGATATAAACATCAAACAAGCTAACATGTAAACTAGGATATATCCTATTTGAATCTATCACCCATTGGGTTAGAGCTTATACCTCATTCTCCATTTCTAGATGATCATATATCACTGATGTTTTAATGATAGGAAGTTCAAACAAGGCATGGACATCCTCCAAGGTGATATCTACCTCTATAGTGTCCCTTCCACTTCCCATCAAAAAGTGTTAGTCAATTGTTCCCATGCTCTTCAGAACATGAATATAATATCAACACTCAGTAGGATCTACATCATCTCCATAATGCCTCCAAAACCCAAGGCAACCATCTGAGCTTGATTCATGTTTGATAAATATTCCAATAAATTGGGTAGCTAAGATGTATCCACTAGATGCCAAAATATTTGTTGCCTTTATAAAATATCAAATAACAACAAATGTATTAGATCTTGATGTCATAATAAAGCACATTCTTAAATATTCTCAAATAAGTAAAAATTAACTACTTTATCTACTTATTTGGCCTATTTTTCTATTTTTCACCTTTTTCTTAAATAATCAGCCTATTTGATACTAAATCGACCCTATCACTTATTTACCATATTACACTAGTATTCTATTACATAATCAACCTATTTGATACTAAATTAGCCATTTATTATTTTTAGAATACTACATAGGCCTTTTACCACACATTTGATCTCATTTAATAGACTATATTAGCCACATATTACATACTACATCAGCTAAAAGATACTATATCAGCCATTTCTTAGTTTAAAACTAAATAGGCCCTCTGTTATGTAGTTGGACATCCGCAATGATACTACATTATCCCACTACTATGCAATCACCCCTATATTTCTCTCACCTTAAAAATTGAGTCACTAGGTCTGATTTTATTCTTAGTGTGCAGTGACTTTTTGATCATTTACCATAAATGCCTTAGGCATTTATTGGTTTGAGATTTTCCTACCCAGTACCTTGTTCTACCCCTAGTCTACCTAAAAAATTCTTAGGGTCATTTTTAGTATCTACAATTTGCTTAACATCTAATTTTTTATATGTATCTTAATTTCAATTAAAATTACTCAAAATTTTGAATTTAATGCTTCACTTACTTGAGCTGCACTCACCATGGCTACTAGGCATCCTCCACATCATAACTATCATTTCCTCACCATGGTCGCTCTCTGGGATCAATTAAGTTTCTCAAAGCAATATTTTCTTAGAATAGTAAAAATAACAAATGAATTAATTTTCACCCTATTTATATTTACTATTCAAAATTATTTACTTCTCAATTACTTACAACTAGATTTCATTTTTTGACCATAACTTTATTTCTACTAAGTTTTTTTCCAAATTGCAATATGTTCTGGAATCTTGACATTGTAGATAATATTTTCACATATTACATGTATAGTTTACAAAAATTTCTATTTTTTGCTTTTTTTTTAGGTTCACCTAATGTTTCCTACATTGAAAACCTTCACTTTTCTCTTACTTCCTTCCTCTTCTACAACACTAAGGTCAGTAAAGGTATGCATTTTTCAAAATTTCCCTTTCTTTTATCTTAATCATTTCTTACTACAATTTATCTAGCTTTAACATTATGTGTTTCTATGTTATTTTACCAAAGCACCATCCCCTATTATACTTACATGACATGTGATGATCTTGGAGTGGGGTATATGTATACACATAATATTTTCAAACTTTATCAATTATTGATGTTTTCTCTCTTGTAATAACTCATCAAGTCTTAATCTCTCTGAGTGCACACCTTAGAGGGTGCATCGAGAAAGGGGTGAAAACACCATTGGTGCTTTTTAAGATTATTGTCCCCTATACTACCACTTTCAACCAACATAAACCTCTCATATACACTTCTATAAAATTTGACACCTCTATTACACACTCCTGTAAGTAATTCACTACCTTAAACAACTCCTAACTAAGCCAAAAAATATTTTTGACATTTATTGAATAAATTTAGCTTGGGCTAACCCTGTACTTAAAATATATGAGCATGTTATGGGACTAAGTTAGCCTTGACTGACCTAGATTGAGACCTAACTATTTTATTAATTAATGATACAAGGTTGATTGGGCTAACTTTATTGGTTAAACTTTTAGAAGGGTTTAAGGTTAGATCTAGTTATATATACACATCATTTTCACCATTTCATAGAGAGATAAGGAGTAAATAATTATTTTCACATCTACTTATCCACCATTCTACTTGATGATCATTGCTTCAGTTTCAATACTAAATTTAGAGATATGAATAATGTCTTATAGAGAAGTCTTTTGGATGCATAGGAAAAGTCATGTAGCCTAGAGTTGACATATCTTTGTTATGCATACAAACCAATACAACCTCTTACAAAACACCTTGGCCAAGGGAGAGATTAAGGCTCGATGGGTTCATCTTCAAAGGTAAGTATTACTAACTTTATTCATCCTTATTAAAGTAGTCAAATTTATATTTTTTAGTTTGTATACTTATCTCTTCATGCATTATGATTTCCTATACATTAACTTGAGTAGATATATTATATGCATGTTTAATTTCATGTTTATTACCCCTATTTTATGACACATGATTTGGTGAGCACTAGGTTAGATTTTACTTTAAGTTATCATTCACTTGTGAATAAGAAAACATAGGACCTAACTAGGGTTATCATATGGTGTTACTTCAAGAGAGGCTTTGGAACCCTCTCTAGTGATATTATTATGGTAAGGGACCCCTTGGTTAGGTCTATCATATTCATCTTAGTCATGACCTCAATTATCTAAATGTACCAACAAGTAGAAGGGTAAGTGTGATTTATCTTCTCCAAGCTAAGATTGATTTGTAGATTAGCTTCACTTTCCCTTGTATACACTTCTCACTTATCATCTAACCTTATCAAAAATAGCGCCAAAATCATCTCCTATATAATTGTATGGGTCTATCTTAGATACAATCTTACACTTATGTGTTTGTCCCTTTTGGTTTTATGGGCCTATCATCCTGGTATCATGAATCTTGCACCTTTACCTTTACTCTTGTTATTCTATATTACCATAGTCAGTAAAAGTGAATTAGTTATCTTATGTCAACCTATATATATAATTTATACTTAATCCATTTATCATATAGAAGGGATAAAAAAGAAAACATAAGACACCTCATAATATTAAGAGCCAAGTCACATACAAGGTCAAGTATATATCAAAGCATCATTCGTGTTAAGTTTCATTGAATCTCATAGCAACATTATCATTTTATCTTAGTCTCTGTACATTTACCTTATGCCAAAAGAGGGTATTAGACTTCATTTAGTTACATCATCACTTTTATGGAAGATGAGGTTCATAAACCCTCACTCAAGCTATTCCATCCATACACTCATAGAACTATATGAAGGTTTGATTTTGTGCATGTAATACATGTAGGTTGTAATTTTGCCTTGGTAGTTGTATGACTCCATATATATTTGTTTTATTTTGGAGTGAAAGCTAGGTTAAGGAGAATATTCATATAATCTACATATTCTACCCAACTTATATGTGAAGTGAATGTATGGGTGAAATAGGGAAATGATAATGCATAAGTGATAGACAAACTATACTATAAAATACTAAAAAGATAAAACTAATTGTAGAAAGAAAACTCAACCATAGTTAGACAGTCTTATGGGTCTATCCTAATAGGATAAACACATGAACAAGTTTATCCTAGTTAATGAGTCTATCTTGGAGCATCACTTAATTTATAGATTTTAAGAACATGTTGTGCACAACCTGTAAAATCTATCTAAAAACTTAGATTTATAAAACAAAAAAAAGGTATGATTATTTCTTACCCCTTTGTCATTTACATTGCTTAGTCTAGCTTCATTTATATCATTTAGACTTCTTTCTCATCATAGCCTATTAGATATGTCTGAATTCTATACTTTCAATTACATATGCTTAGATCTATTTAATTTCAACAACTTTATTCCTTTTTTTGATTAAAAATAGAATTAGGTTAAATAACATGTAAAAATGTATTTGTTGAAAAGGTGTTGGAAATCTTATAAAAAATGAAACTATCAATTGTAGAAGGCAGAATCCACCACCTTTACAAGCATCCTCCACATTATGTGTCTAACTTCCATAATGCATAGGTAAAGATTAATTTATAAAATCTAATGACATCATTAGAAAATAAAGGCAATGAAATAAAGGGTTTTTATTTCAATGATTCTTAGGTTGTTAAGGTTTCCATTTCTTTGTTGAAACTAATGACTACATGTGGGCATCTCCAAACATATTTATCCATCCTTAAACTAATCTAAACATGTTCTAAATTCTAAATCCCAATTGACATTGAACCCATTCCTCCTCTTCTTATCATAGTCATCTTTATCAAGACCCAAATTTTCATCCTAATCAATGCAAATTAATGTGGGTAGATTCTAAATATTAAATTTAAACAACCCAAATTTTATGCTACCATAATTATTAATGAAAGAACAAGAACATTCATGCCTTCATAGAGCATACGATATGCCTAAAAAAATTTTCAATTTATTCTCTTGAAATTATGTAAGGAGATTGTCATGAATACACATAGAAGGAAGGTGATGCAACCTTAGTTAGGGGTATCAATTAAAAGATGTCTTATACCACACTACCTTGATACACATTAAGATATGTAATGAAATGCATCAACACAATTGAAATATTTAATATATTTTAAATCATAGGAATTACAACATGCACACACAACAATAACATAATACTTTATTATCTCAAATAAATTTATTACACACTAGATCCATATATTTCTGCTTGCTAACTCATAGTTTTTGAAAGCTTATCTCTCTCTTATAAAAATCACTAAGACTATCATTGATCTCTAATCATCTATATCCAAATATGCCATCTACTATCCATCCCTTACACAAGTGTATGGGAATGCTTGTAAAGACACAAAACCCACCTACTTACATTAAACACTTTACAACCACTAATACCATTAAACACACTTCAGTGCATCACAAATATTATAGGCCTAATATAATTTAGCACATTAAAAATTAAAACATCATAGCCTACTACATCACATGAAATTATCAACTAAATCCTTAGTAACTTCCATGATTCAAGGAATTAAATGTAATGAATCTTTCTCATAACACATCATAAGGATCTATGCTCAAAAACCAAACTATGCATGAGACAAGTCATACAAAATTCATAACTAATAAATGTGACGGAAAACTATTACACCATTATCTTCATACCTATCAATAACCTTGTCTCACATTATTGCATGTTTTCCTAATGATTTAAAAATCAACATTTTATTTACATAGTGAACAACTAACTCTTGTAAGAAATATCATTAACCCTACTACTTTTGCGGTAAAGAACCAACCTATGTAGTGATCCAAATGAAAGATCTAATGTTCTTAGAAGATGTCATAGAAAATTAAAATTTCTTTGTATATCTCTATGACATTGCACTTATGCAAAATATCAAAACCATGCGTCTTGCACAAAGCTTCACAATATTTCTAGATGAACAAAAAATTACAACTGCATGCAAAAATAGATGCATGGAACATTACAAACACAAAATGTATGTGCATTCATAAATAACACAAAAATTCACAAAAACAAGCACACACTCAAAGGTGGCACAAAATAACATAGATAGGTTTTTGCATATATATGATTTATACAAATTAAAAATTAAAGACAATTAACAATAAGAAACTTATGAAAAACAAGACTTACTCAAATTTCATAAACTAATATATTTTTTGTTGATGTAAAATTACATGTGAACCTAGATGTTTCTTCATTAGAAGGCATACAAGGTAGAAATAAATATACTTATGTGTGGTGTTGGGGGATTTGAATATAAATAAATGTTATTTATATTCAAAGAAAGTAAGGTAATAGGATAAGGTTCCACATATGAAAATTAAATCAAGGTGATTCAGGTGGTGATGATGAAAATATTGTGTCACAGTGTACATGCATTGTGATTTTGGACACTTTTTTTCCTTAGGAGTTCTTCCCAATTGGATACACTATTAATGTCATGCTTTTGGGTTTTAGGGTTTAGTGTAGTCATGGGATTTATTTGGACCAAGTTGTCACACCATTTTAAAAAATAACCTATTTAAGGTATATTTGAATTAGGAATTCGGTCGTAATTGTTCAGTTTTGAAGGTTAGAAAAACATATTACATCACTTTAAATTTTATAAGAAAATAATCTCATTGTATTACATAAACCATGATTGAATAATATTTTATATTTATATTTATAACTTTTCAAAACTAAAAATATAGTCAAATCACCATATACTAAATAATTATAAGGCTAGATAAATATAAAAATGAAAAATAAATTTATTAAAATAATAAATACTTTTTGGTTCCACTATAATACTATATGCTTTTAAAAATATTTAATCTATTATAAACATTTTTAAGGAAAAAAAACATACGATATTAAAATATGTTTAAGTATATGACATTTGGAGATGATATTATCTTATAGTCCCATTGATCTAATACCTAATTCACTCAAGTGATATAAGTACATTACCCAAAACATAACCTATAAATTATTACTTAAAAATACAATGACAGGAATTTAGCCCATAACTCTCCTTTTAGTTTAAATTTAGTCAGTTAATTTATATGTGGTTTACACAATAGTAAAAGGTTATGCCTTCAATTCCTTTGATCACATCTTTTTGGAAAGAAGATAGCCATCTTTTCTATGTTTTATGGTTACATATATTAAAATAATGTCATGTTGTGATCTAATAATTACTATCATCTGTTTTATGGTAAAATGATGCAAATATATGTTACAAGTCACTGAGGGGTTAAGATAGCTTTGTTACTTTTAAATTATACATAAAAAATGAGAATTAAGATATCAAAGCATCTAGGGATAGATTAGATCGAGTGATTAAAGCATATAGGGTTAGTGATGATTTTAAATAGATTATGTTGGGCCTCAAACATTATTTTTCTTAGGTCAATTACATTGTAAAAGTAAAATAAAACTGATAACTATGGAAAAATAAACTTTGAATTTAGCAGTCAATAGAAAACTTGATTCAGATGTGTAGAATTAAAAAATATATTAAAAATTATAATGGTGACCTCACCTTTTAAGATACATGGAATAAGGCCTCCACAAGTGGATAAAATGAAAATGTTTATGATAAAAGAAAATATACACCAAACCAAGGAGAGTGATTGGCTTAACTATCTAATTAATATTTTTTTTGGATTTTAAATTTTAATTGAATTGTAAACTCTAATATAATTTATATTTAATATTATAAATGATGATTACAAATATACATCTATAAATGGGATAATGTATTATTTATTATAAAAATGGAGGAGTTGTAAACATCTAAAAATGGTCTTAGGGTATTATTTAATCGTATAATTATATTAATTTAGGATATATATGTGATTATCAATTATTGGTCTAATACTTCTTGATTTATCATATTTGACTTTTAAAAATAACCTCCTTGTTGTAGTCTAACATATCCAAATAGTATTATGTTTGGGGCCACATAATTTTACTATAAATTCATATTTCTTCGTTCCGACACTCACCATTTTGTCATTTTCTTCTCTAAAACACAAATTTTCACTTTGGTTTGATTTATTATTTTCTAAATTAAAAACTCCACTTTATTTAGTCTTTTTTTTTGATGGGATACTAAATTGTTTATGACGAAGTGTTTTATGCACAAGGGTTAAAAAAGTGATCACAACACATTAAAAGTGGGTGTGATATAAGATAGAAAAAATACATGAAAAGTAGAAATTTTGAAATGATTTATCACTGAAACATTTTTTTTTCCTACACCAACTTATTGTGGCATACTAGGACCTTCGAAAAAGGACCATTACTATTATGTAAGGAAATCATGAACAATGACACTCTAATCTAGGTAAAGGTATATAAGTGGATTAGGAAGAAGGACAAATAGTTGAGAGGGGCCATTAATTTTGTTATGACATGTGCATAAAAGAATAAATTTTTAAATATAGAGACTAATTGTTATTATAAAATCATTATATTTTAGTAAAAATTGTACTTAATAATAGTTTGTAATATCCAATCAAAACATGCCATACAAGATGCTATTGGTGTAGGTATTTACTACACATGTTTACTTCATCTTGATTATGTGGTATTTAGGTCTATTAGGTGAGTGATGGCATCACCATGATGTCATCATGTACTTGTGAATGCATGGAGTTACCAAGTGGGATGGATGACCCCATCCACTCACTGCATGAACCCATGCACTCATAAGTGCATAATGACATTATGGTGATGTCATCACTCACCTAATAGACCTAATTACCACATAAGAAAGATGAAGTAAATAGGTGTATTAAATACCTACACCAACAACCCCCTTAAGTGTAGCTTGGGTGGGTAGTATAATTGGGTCTCGATAATTAGGCCTGATAATGTACCCAAGTACAAAGAAACTCTCAAAAAGTGGAGTAAAAGGAGAAAACCCACAGGTAAAAAAACTCCCCCCCCAAAAGAGAGAAAAGAAGAGGAGACTAAAAGACCTCCCCAAAAGATGATGCTGAAGCAATCAACACTCCACGTACATAGTGATGATCCCCAATATCCTACAAAATATGAATGATGAGTGCTTCCACAAAGAAGAGAGATAAGGTAAGCAAAAAATATCACATGGTGAATGTTTTAGTAGGTCCCTCTATAACAAATTTTATCCATTCCTTTTAGAATAAAGAAGCCTCGAGCAATCAAACTATTAAATTCCCATTCAAGTGGAATGTAGGTAGGAGTTAAGATGTATATCTCTGAAAAATACTCAAATGTCTCCCTGCTAATGCTTGAATGTGCCAAAGTCTGATCAGGTATCATAATACTAACTATAGAAGATGGTAATAAAGAAACATACAATGAAGGGGAGAGAACAACTAGAGAATAAGATAGACATGGAAAATTCATTAAACGAATGTCCATGAGAAGAGGAGATCAATGCTCATTAACCATTAAAACTGAAGATTGGTTTGCAAATGAAGCCCTTAACTCTACAAGATGAATGTCTACAAGAACATATGAGTCATTGATACTCTCCACGAATGTACTCATACTAGAAATAGTAGAGTCCTCCAAAATGCTAGTCTATGGTGGCTCTAGAAGGGAAACACCCTGAATATGGATAGAAGTAGAGTCCATAATAGGATAACTAAGGTTGGGTAGAATCCCATTCTATAGTGGGGGCTTGATAGAAGGAATAACATTGTCCACCATGGATATGTCATCACAAGAAACAAAAATAGGAGGCAAGAGTATAATAATCTCAAAAGAGATGATAGGAAGTGGAGGAGCTGTGATGTAGGTCACAGTAGGATCTCTAAAAAGAGACTATAAAATGCTCCAAATAGTGTAAGGCCACTTTGTATATTCCACATGGTAATGAAGATCCATAAAAACATGTTGTAATAGAGTGGTAAAAACCTTGTCACAAGTATTAGCCCACTTATTGAATTGAACAAGATCAGTGGATGAAGAAATCTATCCATATAGGAATGGAATAAAATTAATGTGTGTAAGTGTTCTATGTAAACATACCATGAAGCATAATTAGTCTTCCCAAAAAGAATCACTAGTGTAGACTCAACCTTCTTTCTCAACAGATATTTTTCAAGTAGAGTTGACATGATAGAGAGAAGACACCAAGGAAGTGCAAGACTACATAATACAAACTATTAGAGTATGTATTTCATGTGTATTTCTCATGTTTTATAGTGTCTTAGCTAGCTATTTCATCTTGTAGCAGGTTTTGATCTATCCTACATTAGTTAGACTAGCTAGATTGGTATTTGGCCTTGCCTATATAAGCAAGTGCTTACCCTTTGTACTAGCAGATCTTATTATCATATTTTTAATAAGCATTTGGTTTTGCTTTGTGTTGCATTCCTTTTTTTGTAGCTACTTGTGATGTTCCTATTGTGAACTCTTTAGATCTTAGCCTCATGGAATGTTTTAACATTCCTAACATGGTAACAAAGCCCTAAATAAGTCGTAACCATCATTTAGCTTTTAATTTAGAGAGAATATCTTGGTGTCTCCTTTAGAATTTTTGAAGTTTTTGAAAATTTTGTTGTTTTTTGAAGTTTTTTTTACTTAAGAAGAAATAATTTATCATTAAGATATTATTTTCTCTAGATCCAAGATTTATTATTTTTAGATCTATGACATGTATTGAGATTTAAGTTTATTTATTGAATTAGAGAAAAGAGTAGTAGATATATACACTTGGCATTGAAATTCTTACTTTAATGCTTTTGTTGTATTCTTTTATGCTAAGTTTGTCAAGATTTTTTCAAATCTGAGTTGAGTTGTAGAGGTCTTGTTTTTTTTGTTGTTGGAAGGATCTTACTGTGGAACATTCTATTTAAGAGAAAAAATATTTTTATTCATAGATCTGGTCTATATTCCCTTGGTGTAGGAGTATTTACCTTGGCACTACTATTTTTAGAATGTCTTAAGTGTCAGATTTATCCTTTCTAGTATGTGGCATCTTTTTTAACTATTTTTACCATATACGTCCTCTTCTTATAATAGATTTTTTGATATGTATTCCCACTAGCATTATTTTTTACCTTGGCATTGAAAAAAAACACCAGCATTTTGTCTTTTTTTTTACAAATATAGCTTTGGCATAATAAAAAATAAGATTATACGTTATTTTTTCTTTGTCTTTTTTTGTCTTAGATCCAACATTGGTCTTGCCTAGATCTAGGCTGCATTGGGAGAGACAACAAGGATCTACATCTATTTTTGAGGGAGAAGTAGAAAAAGGCATTGGAAATTTGAAGAATTTTTCTTTGCAAACTTTTACTAAAAGTTGTGTGAGTCTTAAACTTGGCATCACCCATTTATTTTAGAAGAGTGTTATGAACTCAAGTGAAGCACTTAGAGGAGAGTAGTGCTATTTGGAAACTGGATCTATTATAAAGAGATGGTGGAGATAGATGTGAAATGACAACAACTGGGCATGGTGATGGATCTCTTTTTTTAGAGCCCTTACTACTTCTGGCATTTCACTTATCAGATCTATGTTTTTTTCTTGAGGTAGCTTAATTTTCTCTTTATCTACTATTTAGGTGTTGATCTTTTAGATATGAGGTGTTGAATACTGAAGGAAAGCATTTCGATTTAATTTTCTACTGCATTTTTCACTAAGAATGTTGTGTTGAAAGTAGAGCATGGCACTAGAATCCCCAGGTCTATGCTTTATTGGATTGGGTTGAATATCAGAGATCTATGTGGGTGAGAAGACTACCTTCAAATGCTAATAATTTATTTTTTTTGATTGCTTTATGCTACCAATACTGCACTTTTTAGGAATAGATCTGAGTTTTGTGTCGAAGATAACTGATTTAGATAATTTCCAAAGCAAAAACAAATAATATTCTCCATTTTCTCCTCTTAACACAATTTTACTTTCATTATTTTCTGTTATAAGCTATATTTTTTTAAAAGAGGAGGTTAAACTTGCTTGCATGCATACCAGGGTAACAAGAAAGAATATTTTTCACTTTTATTAACTTTTTTAGGTCTATGGTGAAATTAAAGTTCTAACGAGTGGTTACATGCCTCTGTTTATTTCTGTTTTGGTCTCAAATTCTAGTTTGTAGCGTTTTTTAATTTATTTTGACCCATTTTTATGAGAAATCAAATGCTTACAACTTTTGAACCATAACTCAAATTTGAGTTTTGTTTTTTTTCAAAAGTGCATGTTTTTCTATTATCTATCTAATGGTGTCATAAAATTATAAAAATTCACTACTTTTATAAAGTGCCAAATTAGGGGGGTCCTATAATACAATTTTTTTTAGGGGTGTTTTGGTGCTGATTTTTGTGTACCCTTTGCATTATTTATGCTCTTAGTGATTAGTTGGAATGGCATTTACATCTAGTATTGATCATTTTAAATCTTTGTATAGTCATATAACATGTGAAATTTGGTTACTTGAGTATGGATAATGACACCCAATCCATAGGTCCTCCTACTTGCTTGCACAACCCTTTTAGGCTCTTCTTTCATTGATTCTTAGTCATCCACAACCTTCTGGACTTAACCCTTTTAGACCTAAGTAGCTCTCTTAGGCCTAGATCCATCCCCTAGGTTTCATTCCCTCTAGATAACAACACCCAAGTTAGACAGGAGCATTGAAACCTAGGGTGTCCAATTTTTAGTATTATTGTCCAAGTGAAACATAGGTTTTAACGATCATATTTTTTCAAATCCTTATCCTAATTCATGTCAACCTAACATGAATTCATTTAACCCATGATCATTAAACACCCTATAAAATGCCATTCAAAGTGTATTTAGAAGGGTTGACACTCATTTATAAGAGAGAAGCAAGAATACAAGCAAGACTACTCAAACACTCTTCCCTATGCTCTACATATAGCCATCTAATAGTATTTTAAGCTTATTAAAACCTTTACACCTGTCTTTAGTCATTCCAAGTACACCTAGTTTTTTTATTTACTTGCATTTTCATCACACTATTGTACTAAGTAATTCAATGGGAGAATTACATATAGCTTGATCCCTCCTCAGAGTATTAGTATGTAGGCAATATGCCCACACATGAGGTGTGAAGTACATCCAGTGTATCCTTTACACACTAACCCATTTTATCTATTTGCCAAAATTCCATTTAATTGCATAAAAGACACAATCACATGAAGAATCAACTCTACAAAGAGTTCTATTGATAGTGAAGATCTGAAATTTGGTACACAAACTCACACAGGGGCTATGAATAAAACCCAAAAAAATCATATCTCTGTGAGTAGTTTAGATAATAGTGGCAAGACAAAGACTATAACACTAGATAATAGGGCATCCTATTTTTAGTGGTCCTATCCAATCAAGCAACAAAATCTAGATCTCAGTTTGTGACAGTGTCCCAGTCCTATTCCTCTACTATCGGACTCTATCTTAGCCGTAACATCCTGGAATAAGCCAAGTCATATTTTTGCTCACTCATTACTAGTTTTAGAAAAGATGAAAATATGACTTGTTTAAATAAATCAATGACTTAATTATTGCATATTATTTAGTGGTTTTATCCACTTAGACCCATTTATTATTTAGGAACTAAACATCCAATTTATAAAAAATAATAAATCATTTGGTGAACCTGACTTACTTTAAATTTTGCATAAAACCCTAGAAACCCTAGGGTAAATTCCTAGCTAATTTTTCCCATTAATTTCTAAATTTTTTCTTGAATATTAAATTAAAAAATTCCTCTAAAAATTTTAAAATTTTGTAGTAAATTTTAAAATAAATTTATTTCAAACCCTAGTTGCATACACTAGGTCCTTGTAATTTTCCAACCCAAATCCAATAATTTTCTAATTTTTTGCTTGCACATATAAACGAGAAATTTAATTCAAAATTTCAAATTCAATAGTAATTTCAAAAACAATTTTATTTCAAACCCTAGGTGCATCAACTAGCTCCCAATAAATTTTTAGTAATTTCCCAATCATTTTCTAAATTTTAAGTTGCATATTAAAATCAGAAAATCACTTCTAATTTCAAAAATTCATATTAATTTCAAAAAAAATTATTTTTTCTCAAAACCTCAGTTTCATCTACTAGATTCCATTAAATCAAACTTTTTCCCATAAATTTTTGAATTTTTACTTGCATACCTAACTCAAAAATTCAATTTCGATTTAAAAAATTTATAGTATTTTGCCAAAATATTAATGTCAAATCCCTAGTTGCATATACTAGCACCTATTTGATTTTTGAGGTATCACCTTAAATTTATAATCAAATTTCCAAATGATGCTCATTTATTTACAAACTTTTCTTACAATTCTTGCAAATAACAAGGAAACCATAATGGGCCCTATCATGTACATGAATGATGAAGTTTATCATATGTTAGTACAAAGCTTCATTCTTTGCATTTCATGCTTAATTTTCATAATTAGAGATGATATTCCAAAATTTATTGCTAAAAATGCACAAAATTTCAAAATTTCTTTTGCATATTCTCTTTTTCTCATATGAAACAATTACCAACTCCATTTTTATAAACACATTCGAAATGTTATATTACATGTCAAAATTTTATGTCTTTATGAAAAAATTCATGTTCTCTATCCTTTGATTTCTATTCCTCATGTGGAATTTTTTTCAAGATTATCTTGCTAAACACATTAGAAATCTCATAGCACATGCCAACGTTTCTTATACATTCATGCACAAATTCATGCTTTCTATCACTTACTCTATCTCTCATGTAGAATTTTTTTCAAGTTTATCATGCTAAAGACATTAGAAATATCATATCACATATCAAAATTCTAAATTTATTTGTGCACAATTTCATGCTGTCTATTACATATTTCTCTCTCTCACGAGGAAATTTTTTCAAGATTATCTTGCAAAACATATTAGAAATGTCATGATTCAAGTAAAAGTTTTCTATGCATTAATGCACAATTCCATGCACTCTATCCCTTGTTTGCTATCTATCATGTGGAATGCTATTTATAAACATATTACTATACATAGTTTCTACTCAGATGTATCTAACTCTTTGACTACTCTTAAGTATCTCCCTATCACCGCTAGACACAAGTAAACACTAGTGGTTATATCTATCCCTACTCTCTTCAAACTTGGCTCCTCTAGCTTTTATCCCACACCTACTATCAACTCTATGCTTATAGTAGATTATGGGTACATCCTATCAGCCAAGTTTATGAAGATAGGAATGTTGATTACACCCATGGTTATAGCTTTGTCACTCAGGTTAGCACCCCTTTCGATCTAGTTTCAGCTCCTCCACCTTTTACAATTCTTCTTCAGTCTAGATTCAACCATAGTCAAGACCTTCATTGCCAACATATAGAGTTCATAAACCTGCATAACTTTATGATTCTAGACAACTTCTAGCCACCCAAGGTAGTCTCATTGAGATCTCATTCATCTATACATAGAACACATGTTCAAAGAGCTTCTCCTACTACCATATGAGTCCCTAAGAGCCCTACACTTACTTCCACTTATTAAAGTTACTAGGGGACCCCATAGTTGGTTTCCACTATAGATATTTCAAAGTATTTACAACATATACAACTTTCAGAGCCACAGTCTTAACATTTCCATCATGCTTCATGATCATGCATGATCTTTCTTCTTGATACAATACAACATGATAAGGACTCTCCCATGAGACTCATTAGTTAGTATCACTTCTTGACAGTACTACTTATACATAGCTTCCCTTTACTTGATTGTACATAGTTTTTTTCAATTTCTTATATATAGTCTCTCCCACTTGATTGTACATAATTTAAATATTAAAAAAAACAAAAAACAAACAATATAATATTTCAAAAATACCAAAAACATTAAAATATATACAAAAACACCAACAACATTTCAATTATATGCATCATCCATGCTTTAAATTATACTACTATGCTAGGACTTACATTTGTTATTTCATGCTATTGTTTGTTAATTTATCTACATTACCATGCTTCACTTGATCTTTTTTGAGTGTGTGCAGTGATGTCCAACTACTTGATTACTTCACTCTATCTATTGAGAGGGCATCCTACTTTTACATTCGAGACACATATCAATATACATACCCATTGGGGGCATCTTCTACATGACTATACCATCCAAGTTATGTCATTCCTGCACTACACACTCTAAGTTATCATGTTGTTGTACATTACTTACTAGATTACATAAATTACTATATCAACATTTCACTAGTATCCATCACTTGTATATCTCTTTAGCATATACTTATCCTTGTACTAACATGTCTTACATACTTTCACTCTTACTTTGATTAGCTATATGTGATTCTATCTTTCTAGGTATTACATGCTTTCCCTTTTTGCTTCACGTAGCTTATTAGATTGCATTTTTAGTTCCTGCTTGTCTCCTGTGTGTGCCTTAGGACATTTTCCAATGTCCTTTGCTTTATTTGTGTGTTTTTAACTTTAGACATTTACCAATGTCTGTCACTTTTACTCTTTAATGTGCATATGGCCCTCATGCCAATCTTACTTGTTTTTATGGTATGTGTATGCGACATTTAAACATGCCTTGTACGTTTCCTTTCTAGTATGAGTGACATGTGCCCATGTCCCTTGTTTTCTTGGCCCCTTGGACACCCTTGTATGCTTCCTGCTTCTTGAATTGTATGCTTTTTGCTGGATTATTTGTCCTTATTTTCAATGCCATGATCCATACCATGCATTTATTTTGCCTTCTTAGATGCCATGATGGACATCATGCTCCATCCTTCCCTGCTAACAACTAACAAATAACCCTTTCAATTCTAGTTTAGTACATTACACATGATTTTACATTATTATATCTATCCAAGCATACCCCTATTGATCTAACAATCTCTCAATACAAATATTGCTATATCTTGAGATATCTTGTTGACTATCATTATTATATCATGTATATTTCTAACTTAACATGATTGTAGGGCTTATTCTTCTGAGGGTAGTCATTGTAGGGTACTTATTCCTACCCTCAAAAGAGGGAAAATAAATAGGGGTTTTGTCACAGAGATCAAAACTCCTAAGTGGTCAAAATAGAAAATTTTAGAATACTCAGAACATAATCCAGACATCAGACTAGGCAGACAATAGAGAATCTAGAATAGTCATTAGATTTGGCCTTGGACAATAACACTAAAGTTAGAATATAACACCAAATAATAAGGTGTCCTATTTTTAGTGCTCTTATCTAGATAGAAAAAAAATTAGTTTTTCTAGAAACAAACAAAAAGGTGAGTTTAGTCATAGGTTTGTCAGTACAACATAGTCTAGATTCAACATGTTTCAATATAGGTTTTACTCAGAGAATCTAGATATAGGGGGCATCATGTGCAGCATGATGTCTTTCTCTTCTAATTTTATATTAGGCAATTGATATAACTTCCAAATCATAATCCATGTTCTAAACACCAGTTATTAGGGGAAATGTGTGTGGCACATTGGTCCTCCTCTCTTTCTAAGTTTCATTTATTTTTTTCCTAAGAATTCTAAGTAGTTGCATGCCTTACTATATCTGCAAGTGGTTGGCATCATTTTTTTAGTTTGAATTTCATACAAGATTAAATTCTTGAGTACTTGAGTTCCTGAGTTGGCTTCTATATAATCCTATTGCACCAATTTTAGAGTGGATTTCATACAAGCCTAGTCTCCATCCTTCAAAATAGCAAAGAGTGGCATAGTTTCTAAAATACATTCAACTATCGATGTTAACATTTTTAGATTATAGTACATTCATGGGCTTCAAGAGCCATCTCATATGACATCTATTCCATACTAGTATCACTTCATAGCTTCACTTTCATGGTACAATGATGAAGCCAAAGGACTAGCTAGCCTTTGTATTCTTGAGCCACCTATTCAAAGGTATTAGACAAATAGTCAAAAAATCAATTGACATACGTATTTTTTGTTAGCTTCATTTAGTAGGAAATGATGGAGCTAAAGGGTCTATATTTGCATTCTTGAGCTAAAGGGTCTATATTTGCACTCAAATCTATTCATGATATTACTTTTATTATAACACACACCCAACATAATGCAACATCACAATAGGTTTTGTATTGGTTTGCATATCTGGTGAGGTGTATTCATTCCTTTATCTTCCTCTCTCTCTTACCCAACTTTTGTACATTATTATTTTAGTTATAACATATCTTGTAGGTATTTATCTACTCTATGTTTTTCATTGTAGATTCACACTTCATATCATGCTCTCTCTACGTATATCCAACATCACATAACTTTGTGAGCTTCACCTTCACATGTAAGTTTAATATGTTTTCTTGTTATTTTTTATATTTTTCCTTTATCTTAGTATTTCACTTTATTTCATCACTAGAATAAATGGATGGAAAATGTAGTCATATAAAATTTGAAATTTGGCTACTTGAGTATGGATAATGACACCCAATCCATAGGTCCTCCTACTTGCTTTCATAACCCTTTTAGGCTCTTCTTTCACTGATTCCCAATCATCCACAACTTTCTTGACTTAACCCCTTTAGACCCAAGAAACTCTCTTAGACATAGATCCATCCCCATAGGTCTTATTCCCTTTGTATAATAGTACCTAATTTAGATAGGAGCACTGAAACCTAAGGTTTCTAGTTTTTAGTGCTATTGTCCAAGTGTAAAATAGGTTCTAATGGTCATATTTTTTCAAATCCTTATCCTAATTCATGTCAGCCTAATGTGAATTCATTTAACCCATGATCATTAAATCCCCTATAAAATGCCATTACAATTCCATTTAGAAGGGTTGACACACATTTACAAGAAAGAAGCAAGAATGCAAGCAAGACTACTCAAGCACTCTTCCCTATTCTCTACATACAACCATCCAACAATATTTTAAGTTTATTCAAACCTTTACACTAGTCCCTAATAATTCCAAGTATACCTAGTTTCACATTTATTTGCATTTTCATCACACTATTACACTAAGTAATTTAATGGGAGAACTACATATAGTTTGATCCCTCCTCAGAGTATTGGTATGTAGGCAGTGTGACCACACATAGGGGGTGAAGTGCATACAACATATATTTTATACACTAACCCCTTTTACCTAATTTCCAAAGTTCTATTTAATTAAATAAAAGACATAATCACATGAATAATCATCTCTACAGGGATTTTAAATGATAGTAAAGATCTAAAATCTGGTACACATGCTCACACAAAGGCTGCAAACAAAACCTAGAAAAATCATATCTCTATGAGCAATTTGGACAACAATAGTAAGACTAGGACTACAGTGATAGACAATAGGGTGTCCTATTTTTGATGGTCTTATCCAATCAAGAAACAATATCCAAATCTTAGTTTATGATAGTGTCACAGTCTAGTTCCTCTACTATAAAACTCTGTCTTAGTCGTAATAGCTTGAAATAAGCCTAGTCATATTTTATCTCACTCATTACTATTTTTAAAAAAGGAAAAAATATAACTTGTTTAAATAAATTAGTGGCTTAATTATTACATATTATTTATTGATTTTATCTACTTAGACATGTTTAGTATTTAGGAATTAAACATCTAATTTCTCAAAAATAATAAAACACTTTGACTACACACAATTACTACACATGGAGACCTATAATAGAGACAATCATTAATCACAAAGAATTATCTTCCCTAATGAATGAATCACAACCATAGTTTACTAGAGAATTTAAAAAATTTCATCATCAATGTAAGTTTAAAGAATTTATGGCTTGATTTGGAGTTATGTGAGTGATAGTCTATTAGTTCATTTTGATGGGTGTGATACTCCATTTAAAATGTGGACTAAGTTAAAAGGGTTATTTGGGAAGGTAGACTGCTTGAGAGTAATACAACTTGAAGTGGAGCTTACTTCACTAAATCTAGAGGACTTTGATTCTATTGTAGATTATCTCACAAAATTTAAGCATTTATTCACACAGTTGAAAGGGAGTGGTCAAGATAAAAAGGATGAAAAGTGTGTATAATTAATCTTGTCTAAGCTAAGTGGTCCATTCTAAATATTTACATCTACCTTTTTCTCTAGTATGGATGCCTTAGGTACCACATCTAAAATTCCAGATCTTGATTTTTTTATGAGAGACTCACTAGAGAGGAATCCAAATTATCTCACGTTGAGTCTTCCACATCTCAAAAAAATTAGTGGCCTCACATCCTAAGTCCAAGGGAAAATTTAAGGGCAAGAAGAAGAACACTCATAATCCACCTAAAAATGCACCTAAGCCCACCAACACTTCATCTATACCCAAACCATATTCCAAATCCAAGAATAAGTCTAACCTATCTTGCTCCTATTATGGGGGGTTTAGGCATGAAGAGTCTAGGTGTTTCAAGAGAATGCAAACCTTAGAGGATGATGTTAGGAAGCACAAGATTTATATCTCTATTCCTTCTTCATCTCATGATCATGGGAGAGCACTTAATGTTGTTGGGAGATCACAATTACCTATTTTAGATAATTGGGTTTTAGATTTTAGCGCTTTACATCATATGACTTCTATCAAAGAGTCTTTTATATCTCTTGGTCTGAGTTCCACTTCCAACACTGAGGTTGAATATTATTCCTTCATTTATATTAGAGGAAGGGTGACATATAACTAGATGGTGGCTACATCAATGATGCATTATATTTTCTAGAAAACACCACCAGTCTATTTTTAGTGTATCAATTTGTCATTCTAGTTAGGGAAAGATAGTGACTTTCACACCATAGGGTGTTGAAGTTCAAGATTTTTTACACCCACACACACTTATTACACATGGTGTTATTTATCATAATTATCAACTTTACTATTTTGAGGGTTTTGATGATACTCCTCCTTTAGGGACATCTTTAGTTTCTCAGGCAGATTTAGAGAGTCAGATTTAGCATGAGAGATTTGGACACATCAACTAAAAATATTTGAAGGAGTTGAGCACTCATGGTATGGTAGAGGGTCTTCTTATAGTTTCATGTCTTGATGGAGTCTAACCCAGTTGTGCATTGGGGAAACATCAATATCTATTTCCTAAGGGCATGTCTACAAGAGCTTCTTCACCAATTGAGCTAGTGCATAGTGATTTGATGGTCTTTCCTACTCCTTATTTTAATAGAGTCAAGTATTCACTTACCTTCATTGAAAATTTATTATGTCATACTAGGGTTTATTTACTCAAGTAAAAGAGTGATGTCTTTGCTCACTTAAAATTATTTAAGGATTTGGTTGATAAATAGTCATCGAGTTGCATCAAGAAGCTTTATATAGATAATTGGGGGGAGTAATTTAGTTGAGAGTTCACTAATTTTGTAGTAGCCCATGATATTGTTCATTAGTTTTCTATTTCACATATTACACAACAAAATGACTTAATAGAGAGGAAGAACATGACTTTGAAGGAGATGGCTAGCTGCATGATGCATTCACATGATGTACCTCCTATCTATTGGGTAGAGGAAGTTAATTATGTGAACTACATTCAAAACCACACACCACATCAAGAACTTAAGCATATGACTTCATAAGAGGTTTGGTCTGGTTCCAATCTTGATGTCTCATTTTTTTGAGTATTTGGGAGCTTTGCTTGGGTGTTTGTACCAAAGAAGAAAAATAAAGCATTAGATAGGAAGAACAAACGTTTGATATTTGTTGGGTATTGTGAGGACATGAGAAATTATCATATTTTAGAATTTGATACTCATGATGTTAATTTTAGAACACATGTACAATTTGATGAGAATTTAACATCTCATGACTCTTCATCTTCTTCCATGCCTACTTTTTCTTTTGATTATTCACCTCTTCCCAAGGATTCATTCTTTGAAGAACTGGTTTAGGATATTCTTAAAGAGGTCATACAAGATGAGGATATTGTTCACATTGATGTTACCACTATGCCTAGATGGGATCATACTATATTTGATGAGGCAACCCCATTCATATAGAATATTTCACCTACTCAACATCATCATGAACATTCTAGGGGTACTAGACTTTTATTTCATAAATTATCTAGGGATCCACAATATTTTTCACAAGCTCATGGGATACAAGAGTGGGATGATGCAATTAAAAATGAGCATTCTTCATTGATGAAGAATCACACTTTGGATTTGATCACTCTTCCTAAGGGAAGAAAGTTAGTCAAGTACAAATGGATTTACCACACTAAGTATGCAATTGATGGGTCCATTAATAAGTATAAGGCAAATATTATTCTAAAGGTATTCTTGAAAGTTGAAGGTATTCATTATTCTAAGAATTTTTCACCTATTAACAAGATGGATTATATTTGCCTTGAACTTTCTCTTGATGCTTCATAGGGATGTCTAGTATATCAAATCGACATTAAGAGTGCTTTCTTACATAGAGACTTGCATGAAAAAATCTATATGGAACAACCTGCTGGGTTTATTCATGATCCTTCTCTTATTTTCCAACTTAGAAGGTCTCTTTATGATCTCAAATAGGCCCCTCAGGCTTGGTATGAGAAGATGGATTTATTTCTTCTCTCTATAGGATTTGTTCATTGCCACTCTAGTCCCATAGTGTATATTCATTATATTGGGGAGGACATTATTATTTTGGTCTTGTATGTTAACAATATGCTTCTCATAGGTAGTTCCTCATCTTAGGTTTAGACTATTCAACAAGCACTTTTAGCATAGTTCAACATGATAGATCTTGGCCTTCTGCATTTCTTTATTGGTCTATAGATTTCATAATTAGATACAAATATCTATTTGAGTCAACATAAGTACACATTTGATCTAATTCAACATTTTGGCATGGCTAATTGTAATCCAAGCGCTTCTTTTTTTTTGTTTGGAGTGACTCTCATTGCCTCTTGTACTACTCCACTTTGTGATCCTACATTGTATAGGTAGTTGGGAGGGAGTCGTATGTATTTGACCCATACTCACCTTGAAATTTTATTTATAGTTGGGATTATATCTAGGTTTGCACATGGTCCTCATGACAGTCAACAATAGGCTGCCAAGAGGATTTTGAGATATCTGTGAGGTACTACTCATTTTGGATTAAACTACACTAGGGGTTCTACTTATTTGGTTGTGTATAATGATTTAGATTGGGTAGGTTATCTTGATTATAGGTGTTCCATTTCTAGCTACATATTTGTCTTGGTTCTTCACCTATTACTTAGTTGTGCAAGAAGTAGTAGGATATTATACTATCATCTACAGAGGTTGATTACAAGGCAATAATTACAATGAGTCAGTAGGTTAGTTGGCTTTATCAGTTGTCGATAGAGTTCAAATTCACATAGGATTCACCCATTGTAATTTAGTGTGATAACCAAAGTGTAATTCATATATATTTCAACCTAGTTTAGCATTAATAGACCAAGAAAATTGAGGTACATATGCACTTCATTCATCAACACATTCAGGATGGCATCCTTAGCTTAGAGTATATTTTGACTTAGCAGTAGGTTACTGACATTTTCATGAAGCCTTTTGCATCACCTTATTTCCTTGAGTTACATGTCATGATTTGGGTTTCATAGGTTGTACTTAGGGGTGTTCATTGGGACATATTCCATATTTATTTCATGGATACATATTATACATGAGTACCTTATCAGGCCTAGTTATCGAGACTCATTCTATGGATATGCCACTATTTATTTTTTGGCTTTTATTAGCCCCTAGATTCACTTGAGGGTGTGTGTTAGAGGATGAATTTCATGTGTATTTATCATGTTTTATAGTGTTTTAGCTATCTATTTCATCTTATATTAGGTTTTGATTTATCCCACATTGGTTAGACTAGCTAGATTAGTATTTAGCCTTGCCTATATAAGGAAATGCTTGCCCTTTGTACTAACATCTCATTATATCATTTTATTAATAATAATTTGATTTGATTTGTGTTGCATTAAATTTGTTTGTAATTATATTTATGATGTTCTTGTTGATAACTCTTCAAATCTTAACTTCATATAATGTTTTTATCATTTCTAACACAAACTACAATGAACCCCTAAAACATGCTCATAAAAGGATGTTGAGCACAACTGCAAATTCATCATTAGTGAGCAATCAATTTTAGAGTGAGGGTTAATGCATGATTAGAATGGGTATGTTAGACATAACCGAAAATCAATCCACATATGAATAATTAGTGCATAAATTACAATATAGAAAGTGGTAGGGCCTATAGCATAGGTAAACCCCCTGAATATGACACTTTATAACTTCAATGCATTTTATAATGAAAATATGACCAAAACATGAGAAAGTAAAAAAAATTAACTTTTTAAAAAGATGAATCTCAATTTTGAGCTATCGATCAAAAGTTATTTCACAATCAATTTCTAATAAATGAGTTCTATTTAACAAAAACTACACTTAAAAGTTTAAAAAACTCATCCAAACAAGGGGCAAGGTATCCTTCCAACTACTTATTGGAATTGGAATGGAATTAAGAATACAATGGTTTTTTTTAAGGGGGAATTTGCCTCCTTTTAACTTGAGCCCCACCCTTTATCTTCAATAGGCAAAAATACAAGGACTAAAACCAAGCAATAAACTCTTTATTATAACAATATTTCCTTATAAATTATTTTTTAGTAAATAACAATAAAAAAAACTCCACTTAAAGGGAATCCATCTCTGTCAGAGAGATATCCACCCAAAAAAGGTTAGCCCCCACCACGTTTGCCTTTAAGTAAAAAAAGGTTTCACACTTAATCAACATCTACCCACATGGTAAAAAATACCCCTCCACTTCTACAGTTATCCACCACATATAGTCTCTCACTAAAAATTATTTTCCATTAATCAACACAACCCTTAAAAAGCATTTTTCCTAGGTGGTTTGAACTATAAGATGGCAAGCCAATATTGGGTAGTGAGGCTATGTAGAAGGCACAATAGTTGTAGAGATACAAGTGATAGGTGGGTGGATCAAGGAGACATCATTATTGTAAATGTAAAATGAAGACCAGGAGGACAAGAAACAATATGAAAGCTACGTGAACCATATGGAGGTAGCTAGGAATGGTTTAATGGGTGGGATAATCTAGGCATAAAACATCATCCTTCCAAAGTCAATAATCCATGGAGGGAATGAAGTTCAAATAAGATAAAAGGAGCGTGCCCATGTCTAATACTAAGATACCCACATAGGGACTATTGTAATGCAAGTTCTTATAATATAAGAGGGTAAGGGCCCTATTTTCACCATGTCTAATATGTAAAAAGACACATTTCTCAGATGGGATTCAAAATAGTATTTTAACCAACTAGTTTGACTGGGTAATTAGGTAGGATGATGGTAAATTGAATGCAATTATGGGAAGAGGTATGGAAATATTTTGATGCTATGGATATGTATTAAGCCATGTAAAGTGGATGATAAGGGGTTGAGACTATCGTAGAACAATCCAACTCACCAGATCTTTGATACCAATAATATATATGCCATGTTAGATGACATAAAACCTTGTCAAGACTAGAAATGGTGAGAGGGGATGTTAATGTATAAAATAAACATCAAAGTTAGAAAAAAATGATCAAAAACTTTGATAAAATTTGTATATATAGTGATTTATTAGTGGTAGATTAATACAATGAATAGATCATGTTGAAGCACACTATGCTAGCAATCAAATCCAAAGATCAAACCAAAGTATAATTATGCAAGGCCAAAAAAAAAGGTCTTTGAATCTTATCCAATCACAAGAATAACACCAAGGCTAATAACACCACTAACTAGGTCATGTATCTTGCATGCATAAGTGACCTTTTGTGTCTATTGAGTGAACAACTTGCAAAGGATATTTTTTCAAATCAATCCAATCAATAGATAATCTAGCCTAAAACTAGAAAAAAAGACATTTACAATTTTTTCTTGAGGTTTTTGAGATTTTAAAGTAAAAACAACTCCAAAATTTCATAAACCCTCTTAAAAAATGATGAATAATACAAAACAATATACTACTCAAGATTTCAAACAATTATAATAGAATAAATAAAGTGTTCAATACTAAATACCAAAAGCTATGATACCATGTGAAAATCATCTAGAATTGAACATCCAAGATTGGTGAGTATAGAGTGAACACACACAATTATTGAAGCCAAAAACTAGTAGAGAGAATAAATGCAATAGATGTATTCAGAATGAGGTGGAGATGAAGTGTATTATAATGGCTCAAATATTACAACTCACTAAGCTCATAGCTCTATCTCTCATAGCTTACACAACTCCTAGCTAAGTAGCACAATATCCCAAATCTTATAATCACACTATAAAAATGGCATAAGGGCCATGTAGATCCAAAACTAAATACTAAAGCCATAAATGGCTTAGAATGAGCAATACTCTACTCCACACCTAAATGCCTTAGAGGATAGGCCTATAAATAGGCTGGTTGAGTGTAAGATGACTCGACCAGACAAGGTGAGTAGATGGGATCTTCCATTATGGGTGGAAAGAGCACTAAGGGAACATAGTGGGAAAGCAACCTAAGTGAACTAGGCACTCAAGGAACCAAGTAGAATGGATGACCCCATCCACTCACTATGTGACCCCATGCACTCACAAGTACATGATGACATCATGGTGATGTCATCACTCACCTAATAGAACTAATTACCATATAAACAAGATGAAATAAATAGGTGTAGTAAATACCAACACTAATAAATGCACAATAATTAGTCACCTATTCATAAAAATTAGACCAACTTCTTTTATAGTAAATCAATTCAAAATTTGAGTTTTCCTCAAAATAAACATACCAAATGAAAATGGTATTGTAGCAGACTCATATGCTACATAATTGAATAGGTGTAATAACCTCAATCCTATCACAAATATTTTATTATGTTGCAGTTATATAAAATTTCAAAATTGGTAGCTTCAGTGTGGCTTGTGACACCCAATCCATAGGTCCTTTTGGCATTGTCTCATGCCCCTTCTATACACCTTTTTGCTTATTCCCAATCATTCCTAGACTTTTAAAACTTGATTCTAGCTCAGCTAGACTATATTTTCCATACTAATTCTATCCCCCTAGGTCCTGCACTTGTAGGATAATAACATCCAACTTGAACTATAGCATCAGACCCTAGGGTGTTCAATTCTAGCACTTCTATCCAATTGCATTTTTAGCTCCAACAATCATTTCCTTCCAGTTCCTATCCTTCATCTTGTTGGCCTAACATGAATAAATTTGACCCATGAAAAATAGATCTCTATAAAATCCCATTCAAATTTCATTTATAAGGGGTTAGAAAATATTACAAAAACAAATAAGAATACAAGCAAGACCACTAAGGCAAATTTACCTATTCTCTACATGTAACCATTCAATACATCTATAAACATATCCAAATCCTCACACCAATCCCTAACCACCTCAAGCAAACCTAATTTAGCATTTTTGCATCTACATAACACTATTACACAAACCACATCAAGTGGGAAAACTACATATGGCTTGATCCCTCTTTGGAGTATTGGTATGTAGGTAGCATGCCCACATAATGGGTGTGGATACATGTTCAATGCATGTTACACACAATAAAACCCCATTATTTCTCAAGAGTAATCAAATCATAATGAATTTTAGGGTTTTAATACTAAATAAACTTTACAAGGAGTTCTTTAGACCTTCAATAATCGATATTTCATAAGCAAGATCACATGGGGATAGTGAACAAAACCCAAAAATTTTAGGTCTCTATGAGCAGTTTGGATAATAATGGTAGAAAAATAATATAGTGCCAGACCCTAGGGTGTCCTATTTTGACACTCCTATCCTTTTATAAAATGAAATCTAGATCCTAATTTGTGACACTATCTCAGTCGTGTATAACAAATTCTAGACCTTGTTTCAACCATTTCATCCTATTTTTAGCCAAATCTTATTTTTTCCATATTTATTATTATTTATAGAAAGGTTAAAATACAAATAAATTATACTAAATCAATAGTTAAATTATTGCAATATTATTTACTAATTTAGTCAACTCAGACCTTTAACTAAATTAAGGATAAAACTCTAATATTTCCTAAATAGTTAAATCATTTGGTGAACCAGACTTACTTCATTTGTGCATAAAAACCCTAGGATAAATTATTTCTTGATTTTCCAATAATTTTTTGATTTTTTACCTGCATATTTAAATTAAAAATTCACTTTAATTTTTAAAATTCCATAGTAAATTTTAAAAAATCAATCAAAACCCTAGTTGCATATACAAGGTCCCTTTAAATCAAGAATTTTTCTAATATTTTTTTGATTTTTTACCTACATATTTAAATTATAAATTCACATTAAATTTTAAAATTCCTTAGTAATTTAAAAAAATATATATCATTTTTCAAAACCCTTATTACATATACTAGGTCCCATTGCTTTTGAGGTATCACCTTATATGTTTGTGAGCTTTGTATCCTTTTTATGAATTTTCTATTGTGCTATTTTTAGGACTTTACATTTCTTATCTTTATTACTTTCCTTCCATATCACTTTGATTATTAAAACTTATTGCAAAAAATTCAATCCATTTTCAATTTATTTTCCTACGTTTATAATGGCCCAATATACTAGTTTTGACGAAACTGATAAGATGGAACTTCAAGACCTTTTAACTAAACATCTTGATATCAAAGATGACATGCTTTAATAACTGCAAAAATAACAACAAAAAGTGAATAATGGTCAATCTTATCAAATCATAGATCAATCAATTACACTTGACACTATGGGGGCAACTATGTCTCAACAACCCCTATAGCAACCCAACCTTCCTATGAGGCACCACCAGTTATGGAAAGTACATCTTTGTCTCTTGATGTGGATATCCTTGTGTAATAGATAAAATCTCTTCAATCTAAGGTGATACATCTTGAGCAAGGTGCTTCTAGACCAAAACAAGCCTTGGATTCTTTGGCTCTATTTCGTACACCATTAGCACATCATATTATTTATAAACCCTTGTCTCTAGGTTTTGTTCAACCCAAGCTCACTCTATATGATGGAAAGGGATATCCAAAGACACACTTAAGGTATTTTCATGCACCATGCTTGGACTATGTCCCAAATCATTGACTATTAACCAAGCTATTTCCACAAAGTCTAAAAGATTATGCTTTACAATGGTTTTATAGTCTATTGAATCAGTCGATCGATACATTCAATCCTTTATCCAGCATGTTCTTAGCTCATTTAAACATTATCATTGGTGATAAGGTTTCCTATACCTAAGTTACACAACAAAAGCAAAGGTTAAATGAGCATCTCATAGATTATGTTATTCTATATAAGACTATCTTGGATAATATGACTAGCACCATGGTAGATCAAGAGTTAAAAGATCTCTTCAAATAGAGTCTTCTACCACCTTTACATGAATCAATAATGTTCAAAAATTTCTCTTCCTTCACTGAGTTATGTCATACACTAAAATAAAGAGAACTCAAACTAATTTGAATTGACAAACTCAAGTACACAAGTACATCATAAACAACAAACAAGAGTAACAACAAAGTCCCATACAAAGTCAAGGTCAATGATAAAAAAATTTAAAATCAACCTACAGTCAATGCAACTTCAGAGCCCCCTCAGTGAGTGGTTTTATCAACACTTCCTTGATGAACTTTTACCAATCTACTAGATTCTCTAGCCAGAGTTTTATAGAAACTTTTGGAATGTAATATCATATCTCTCCCTCCTATTTGGGAAGTTGATCTAATAAATAATCTTCCATGGGGATATGATCATAATCTATTTTATAACTTTCATAGAGTACCAGGCCATAGAACAAATAGATGCATTAGTTTGAAACACAAGATATAGGACTTGATAGATGGCAATCTTATTGATCTTGGCACTCTAGTTGAACCTTCGCAGGCAAAAAAAACACAAGACAAGGCTCTAAATTTTTTATTAGATCCTTTTCCACAACATTTTAAATAAGAGATAAGGGACACATCAGGTGTTCACCATGCATACCATGCACATCCACCAAAAACTACATATATGGCATCTTCATTTGAGTCACATCTTTTGAGTAACATGATTGGTGTGTATAATTATAGAGTTCTAGCTAGACCTTTGATCTCCTTCTTAGAGTAGGAGATAGTTGAGGATGATTCATATTATCATGCACTTCTTATCAGAGATTACATTCATAATCATTATTTTCATAGTGTTTTCATAGATAATGGATCTAGTGTGAACATGTGCACTATGACATTATTGTAGCATTTGAGATATTTAGCGCAGGATATTACCCTGACAAACATAGTTATTAGTATATTCAGTGGGCACATACAAATTTTATTGGGTGAGATTATACTTTCTTTATAGGTTGGTATAACATATATGGCCACACCATTTAGTATTCTTCCCAGTGTAGGAGATTTTGATATGTTACTTGGTCACCCATCGATTCAAAAACTTTGAGTAGTACCTTTTATAGTTCATGGATGTGTGAAATTCATTCATGATAATTAAGTTGTTACATTTTGTGGAGTTATGTATGAGTTACCACCCCCCACTTTAGAGCTATCTACTACTTTATAGTCACTAGTTTTAGCTCTACCACTAGTTTTAGCTTCTCCACCAGTTATAGTTCTTCCTCTAATTCAGATTTAGACACATTTGAGGCCTTCTTTGCTAGTATAGAGAGTTCATACACTTCCATAACAACCTCTTTTAGAGAAACCATAGTTTCAAAATTCTAGATAGCTTCCATCTATTATGTTCATATATAGGGTAGTATCATTGAGGTCTCATACCTCTACACATAGAGCACATATTCAGAGAGATTTTCCTACTACTAGATGGGTCCCTAAGAACCTCATAATTGCATCTACTTCTCAGAGTTATAAGGGGACCCCACAATCAATTTTCACTATAGATATTTTAGATCATTTACAATCTATATAAATTTCAGAACCACAATCTCAACCCTTCCATTGTGCTTCATGATCATGTATGATCCCCTCCTTAATACAAGACACCATGATAGGGAATCTCTCATGAGATTCATTAGTTAATATCATTTTTCATCAGTTAACATCATTTTTTCTCAATTTCTTATACATAGTCTTCTAATGCTTGATTGTACATAGCTTATACCAAAAATATCAAAAACATTCAAAATATTTCAAAATACAAAAACATTTAAAATTTCTAAAATCCAAAAACATTAAAATATTCCAAAAATATGAAAACATTCAAATATTCCAAAAATCCAAAAACATTCAAATAACTCAAAAACACCAAAAACATTTCAATTGTATGCATTATCCATGCTTTACATTTATACCATGATAGACTTACATTTTACTATTTTATGCTATTGTTTGTTGATTTATCTACATTACCATGCTTCACTTGATCTTCTTTGAGTGTGTACAGTGACATCTAGATCCTTGATTGCTTCACTCTAACCATTGAGGGGGCATCCTACTTCATACATTTGAGAAATATATTAATATATCTACCCACTAGGGGAACCTTCTAATGACTACACCATCCAGGTTATGTCATTCTTATACCACACACTCTAGATATCAAGTTGATGTACATTACTTACTAGCTTACACATATTACTCTATCGACACTCACTAGTATATATCACTTATGTATTTCTTAGCATATACCTAGTCTTATACTACATATCTTGCATACTTTCACTTGCTTTGATTAATTAGATATGATTGTATTTCTAGCATATTACATGCTTTCCTTCCTTTCTTTATGTAGCTTGATGTGATTACATTTCTCAGTTCCTATTATATATCTTGTGAGTGCCCTAAGACATTAGCCAAATGTCCTTGTACTCTTCTATGTGCTTTTAATCATTGTGCCAACCTTGCTTATTTCATTTGTATATGTATATGGAATTTAAACATGCCTTGTATGCTTGATTTTTAGTTTTAATGACATGTGCCCATATCCCTTGTTTTCTTGGCCCCTTGGCCACTCTTTTATGCTTTTTTCTTCTTTCCTTGTGTGCTTGTTGCTTGTTTTCTTCTCAAATTGTTTGCAATGCCATGATACACATAATGTATTATCTTGATTTCTTGGATGCCATGATGGACATCATAATCCATCCCTTATTGAAAAATAACAACTAACAACTAACAACCAACACTTCCAGTTCCAATTCACTATATTACACATGCTATTACATTGTTATATTTATCTAGGCATACCCCTATTGATCTAACAATATCTCATACAAACTATTTTATTATTTTTGAGAAACTAGTGTTTAGTTCCTAAATAATAAGGGGTATAGAGTAAGGGAAAAATCTAGTTTAACATGGTAAAATAAAGATTTTTATCAAGTAAATTACATGAGGAAGAAAAGTAAAATTATCTAAAAACGGATTGAAATGAATGATTAAAGAGCTACAAATTAAGGTGCAGGACTGGGATACTATATGAAATCTAGATCTAGCTTTCATTTTTTGATTAGATAGGAACACCAAAAGTGGATAGTAGTGGCACCAAAACTATAGTCCACCTTTGCCACTATTGTCTTGAGGATATGAGATTTTTAGGTTTTATTCACCAAGTCAATGTGAGCTTGTGTACTAAATTTCAGAGGTTAAAAGTCAAAAAATCTCATTATAAGTTTGATTTAATCTCTAAAACCTTGTATTCATCTACACACATGCAAAAAAAAAAATGCATCAAAATAAAAAGGGGGAAAAACTAAGTTAGGGAAGAATGATTGCATGATCTAGAACCCTTGTTATCTTGATCATTGCCTACATTAACCCTCAAGCTAGGGTATCAAATCAAATGTAATTATCCCTTAAAGAATGTGCATAATAAATGCACATGATAGATGTAAGAATGACTTTCACTTAGTCCCTTACTTGATCAAGCATACAAATCTATGTGTGATGTAGAATGCTGAGCTATACTATTAACTAATTTTTATTATTTCTAATATGCCAAAGTAGTAAGTGCTAGATATAAAATTCCTTGTGGAGTCCTTTATATAAGATACTCTTTATTTCAAATTTGAGATCTTTTTTTGCATTTGGCCAACATTGAAAAAATTAAAGATGAAGCTACAAAAGGGGATAAGGCTCATTAAGCAAAGGAAACCGACCATTAGAACTCAAAATGGCCCTAGAAAAGAGCACTAGAAATGGACACTAGTGGTACCAACACTCTAGTCCAACCCCAATGCTCATGTCCTATAGTCTTGGGACCTAAGGGGATGGAAAGACGACAAAAAAACTGACCTGGTTGAGGTATAATGACTATTTGAAAATCTTTTGATGATAAAAAATAGATAAAAAGGTGACTCAAGTATAGAATAATATCTAAATAAATAAAACAAAAGATATGGCTAAATGTGAAAAAAGCTCATATTCTCTAGTTGGAGTCTCCTGTGAAAAGATTGTGAAAATACATGATATGTGTGGTTGCTTGACCGGTTTAAGTTGTATACATTTTCCCCCTTTTAATATAGTGATGCAATGAAATGAAGTACTAGAGTAAAAGAAAGAAAATAAAATGCATACTTGAACCTACCTATGTGGAGATAAGTGTGCTGAAAAAGAGTCTAACTCACTTCCTAGCTAGGGAAGTGGGTATAGATCCAAATAGTACCTAGATAAAAAAGGAATCCCAGAAATGGATCCCCCTTATACTAAATTTATAAGTAGAATCTATATAACATGGAAAAGGAGGGCAATGATTGCCCCTATGCTGAATCTAACTGGAATGAGAAATGCTTGGAGGTCCAAAACCAATGTCTGCCCTCGATCCCATATAAACTCATGTAATATGGAATGTGTGAATAGAATCTATATGATATGAAGATAAAAATCTATTATGCACCCAATTTTAATAATCTAAACTAGAATTGAGAAGTGCTTGAAGCTCCAAAATTAATATCTTCCCTCTATCTTACACAAACTCATGCAGTCTGGGTTTAGGTAATGCTATAGACCAATCATTCTAGATGATCATACAGTCTAACCTAGTGATAAATTGGGTACAACAAGGTATAATATAAAACTGATGTAAATGTGCAAGAAGATAATGGCATGCCTTGCCATTCTAATTTGTATAATCCTAGATGATGAAGAATATGAACATTTTTGTCATACCCCCAAATCTGGTATGTGAGTGATGCATATGTATAGTCTACAAATATATATAACCACATGTGAAATGACATATCATGCCATACCCCATGTGCAAAAATGGATATCAAAATACTCTGCTCTGCACTATACCTATTATCCGCTATCTAGTATTGTAATGATATCATGCTGTATGAAGCTGTATGTGTGAGATGTGTATTAATGTACATGCCCCAAATATGATATTTGGTCTGAATTTGTATCAAAGTCACTATGAATCCATATAATTTGAACCACTGTATCTAACTAATCTATGTATCTATAAACAAAAGGTATGTCCCTTTGAATGTCTTGAGTAACACTGAGTGACCCATGTAATCTAAATCATTGTATATTTTGACCAATTTCAGCTAAATTTGATAATATAAATACTAGAGGTGTTTGAATCATGGTGTATCTATAAATTTAAGGTATATCCCTTTGAATATCCTAAGTAATGCTAAATGACCCTTGTAATCTGAATCACTATATATCTTGATCAGTCTAAGCTAAATTTGATAATCCAAATATTGGAGGTGTATGAACCATGGTGTATCCATCTATGAGAGTGGATAAGCATGCTGGATAAGTGTAGGAATATGAATAGTAATAATGATGCCCCCTTTTAGGGAGAGGGATGAGATCTATGATAGAGGAGGTTGATCCAAAAGTGATGACTAGTGGCATAATGATAGAAGCAAGGTTGGTATAGTTTGAATTGTTTGAGAAGTCATTTGATTGATTAGACTAAGTGTTTTGATAGTTGAATGAGATTTTTGATTGGTTAGAACCATGTTGAATTTTTGGACATAAAATAGGTATAGAGATGTGTGTGCCATAGTAGATAGATGTTGTAGTAAGAGAGTGAGGCTAATGTGATGCTAAAGTTATCATTGTTATGATTATGTGGAACAAAATATTTTGTAAAATAAAGCTATAGGGTTGAAGTTATAGGTAAAATGGTATTTTGATTTGGATGAAAAAATTATTTGATATAGGAAATTTCAATTGATTATTGATTCATTTATGCATTATGAAATTTAAGATTTGAAGCTCTAGAGTAGGAGATATGTCAAGGAGATGAGTACCTATGGAAACCTGATTTGAGTAGTTGACAACCCAAATTGAGTTTAGTGGGGAGGTTACCTTGGTAAGTAGCTAAAATGCATAATTTTTACTTGTTTGGAAGCTTAGACATTTTGGAGCTATTTTAAGAGTCTAAGAAAAATTTTAACTAATTCTAATGCCCCTGGCCCTCCTCTAGCACTGCTGTCTAGTGTTTAACACTGCTGTCCAGGTTCTAGTGTTATTATCCAATGCTAGTGTATTTTTGTAGTGCTATTGTCCACTAGGGATATTTTTTGAGTTTCTATGTTATTTCTTGTTGTGTAACTTAGCTATTTTCCTTGGCATGGTTGACTAATATAGATGTTATTTTTTGATGTGTTTGAAGGGTGAGGTATAGATGAGGGAGTTCTATAGAGGCCAGGTGATGGAGACCCTAATATTATTTCATTTATTAGCTGATGAGAGAGCTGTGATGGCTAGGGTAAGGTTGGGTCATGTGTGTGACCTAGGCACTGTGTAATGGGATAGATATTTGATTACTACCTTATATGAGAGGTGGAATGTAGACACATGTACTTTATAACTTCTTATAAGAGAGATTATGATTACTCTAGAGGATGTGTACCATATTTTTCATTTTGTTAGTTAGCAGATGATGGGTGATATTTTATGATGACATTGGCACATATGCTATTGTTCGTGTATCCTTGTTAGTGTGCCCTTAGGCATATATAGGAGAGGCAGTGATAGCGATGTATTATTGTTAGTTATTATGCAATCAAGTGTTACACATATATAGAAGTGGTTGGCTATATTGTTGGCTTCATTTATTGCTATGGATGGTAGTGGGGTGTCGATTGCATATAGGATGCATAAGATCATTATTAGTACAAAGGCATATGGAATTATGTTCTCATAGGGTAGGACTATGCTTGCCCACTTATATAGGGACCTTTACAAGTTTACTTAAAAGGCATTTAGTGGTGGTGTGAGTGTAGCTATTTTATTGAATTATTGGGCTTATGATCATATAGTAGTTGTACAACTAATGGGATTACCAAGGGAGAGGTGGGCACCTCCATAGCCATTTGGAGAGTGGTGAACGAGTATGAAAGATATATGATCTCCTAGGATAGATCATTATAGATGAGTTTTAGATAGATTAGTGGCTTGGGATATCATATGGAGGCCCTATAGAGGATTCCCTTGGTGGCTAAAGAATGGAGTGTAGTTGAGGTATATGAGGGTTAGTTATTGGTTACATGACCACTAGGTTGGAGTGTATGAGCATTTTCAGTATGGGCACATGACTAGATAGTTTGGGGTGCCATAGGATGTGACCACTATAACATGGGTATGGGTGAGGATTACATGAGCACTAATGATTGTAAGAGATAATGGGAGGCCTACTAAGGCTGAGTTAGCACCATTACCTTTGGATACATGAGATGCTGATATAGATATTCCTAATGTAGACAATGTTGGATGCACTGAGGTATATACCACATGGTAGATGAGGCATCGATGGGATTTATTATATCTTATTTGTGGAGGGGATGCCCTCAAATATAAGGATCCTATGCTGATCTAGATGATGGGAGGTAATCATTGACTATATGTGAATTTTGTACAAGTTTATGCTTATTTTAGTTTGTTTGGAAAATGATTATCTAATGTAGTGTTGTAATTTTTATCTATAGGTGGAGTGGGAGGTGTTCAAGATGAAACACCTATTGGGGGGAGGTGGAGATGATGGGTTTTGGGAGACCATCATTGAGTCAACACTCTAAAAGATAACATAGAATGTTCTTAATGATGTGGTGGAGGAGGGTTTGATAGAGTGATTGATAGTTTAGCTAGTGTTTATACTCATTTATTTGATAAGGATACTATAGCTATAGCTACATATGTTAGATAAATAGGAGAGAGAGATGAGCTGAGGGCTGAGGTAGATAGGGATATGATGCCTCCACCTAATTATGGATCAATGAGTACATGGATTATGAATGAGTACATAGGTATTCAGAGGTAGTATGTGGACTTACATGAGGAGCATGGTCAGTTACTACAGAGAGATAGTCATTGTAAGAGGCATTTGAGAGCTTGAAGAGGTGTGGGGTCATCGAGTGCTAGGCTAGACTAGGGACTAGTATTAGAAGAGAGAGTGAGACTAAGAGTAAGGGTATGACACCCATTCATGATTAATTGTATCTTGATATGATGTATATGTTTTGAAACCATTGCTATATATATGGATATTGTTTGGATTTTGACTCATTCATATTGTGTTATGGGATTTAAAATACATTATTATATTTGTTGCATATGGTTGTTTTAGAAGTAGTTGATTTGGTACTGATGTTGAGGGTATGTATGTTTGGTAAAATGGTACTTGGGATATGATTTGATTGTTGTTGATATATTTAGGTGTGATGTTAGGTTTTTGATTTTGAATTTGTATGTATGCAAAAAAATTTATTTGGTTTGTAATTATATGTGAGCAACAAATTTGTTGGTTATGTAATTGAGAAATTGTTAGGATAAATTGAGCTAGTATGAGGTTGGTTAATTGGATTTGGTAAGATCTATGATTTTTGATAAGCTGGTTTTGGCTATGGATTATTATTTAGAATTATGAATGCTAGTTATTAGTATGTGGGGATGTAAGATAGCATGCTGTATGTATTACTTCCTCAAGAGTGGCTCAATAATATAAAGGCTAGCTAGACCTTTGGCTCCATCATTAGCCTACTAAGTGAAGCTATGAACTAATGCTAATATGAATGTGTGTCATATTATTTTGTACTGTATCACTAGGTGAACCCTATTGACCAACTAAAAAAATGCCCATACTGCTCATACTATGTAGGAACATGCTCTATATCTGATACTGTCTAATGTGTACTAATTATAACTTGATGTGGAGTTTCTATAAAATGTAACTTTATTGGTCATGAAACTAAAACTATGTGCTATGAAAAAGGCCATCTATCCATAATTGTATACCTTGTGGCCTCTATTGTGATGTGTATAACTGAGCCATAGATCAAACTGGAGTTGAAACCTATGATGAGGGCTCATTTAATATCAACTATAACATATTACTAAATGAGATAGGACTCAAAAAATCTAGCCATAGTGAATATTTCTTATGATTAGTACTCTATGATGTGGGTTCATTTAATCTTAACCATATTCGATTGCTACATGAGATAGGACACAAAAAATCTAGTTATGGTGAATATTTATCATGAGTAGTACTCTGTTATGATGCCTGTGACTCTGTTAGATATGTATATGGAACTAAACTATGTGATTCTATTGAAATATTTTTCATAATCACTCTCATTTTCATATTCATTTTCATGTTCACTATCATACTCATTATCACTTTCAATATAACTATGGAGAGGTGTAAGAGAAGAATTTAATTATTTTCTAATATGAAATAAAGTATCATTTAAAATTGGAATATCATGTGCATATATATTATCCATGGATGGAGTACATGCATTATTTTCATGAGAAGTAAGAGAAATAGATTTATCATTTAGATATTCTTTGGACACAGTAGAGTTAAGAGCGTGAGATGCATTATTTGGACTATGCATTGACAATATGATTCTATTATATTTATATTGTTAGAGAGAGAGAGAGAGAGAGAGAGAGAGAGAGAGAGAGAGAGAGAGAGAGAGAGAGAGAGAGAGAGAGAGAGAGAGAGAGAGAGAGAGAGAGGAGAGAGAGAGAGATGAGAGAGAGAGAGAGAGAGAGAGAGAGAGAGAGATGAGGAGAGAGAGAGAGAGAGAGAGAGAGAGATTAGGTTCACATAAAAGAAAATTATCACCAATAAGAGGTTCACTTAGAAGTGCATGACTAATTTGTTCATTTGGTGCACTTTGCATAGGAGAATGAGGTGAAAAAATACCTTTCCCATTTATCAAAATTATTTTCTTTAGAAGAGATAATAAAAGAGATACGTTTGAGAGAAGAAGATGCATATACTTGTACTTCACTATCACTATCATGTATATCATCATATTCCTCATTATAATAATATTAATTATATTCATTGTAAATGAAATTATTTTCCACATTTTTACCTAATGTGAAAATTGTCAAATTTATCCATTCATTGTCATAATTATGATAGAAATTTAGAAATTGATCTATGGGGTGAGAGGGAAGAAGTGCCTTAGTGGCCAATTTATTTTTTTTCACCAAAGAGAATATTTAAAAGTACTATTAAGAAAATAAATTTAAAAATAACTATTAACATAGATATTTTGAAAATACTTTTGACTATCCAAATAATTTATAAAAAATTTCAAAATTATTTTCTAAAAATTGTAAGGGAGGAAAACTTGGGGTTTGAGGACCTAGTTTGGAAATCTAGGGTTTTGGGATAGGGTTTTGTAATTTTTGAAAATTATGCAATAATTTTAAATTTTAAAAATAATTTTGAATAGGATAAATTCAATTTTATAATATAAAAAATAAAAAATTTGAAATTAAATTTTTTGCACAAAATATGAAGGAAAAAACCCTAAGGGTACATAGGGTTTTAGATTTGTTTGAAGTAAGTCAGGTTCACCAAATGTTTTATTGTTTTTGAGAAACTAGTGTTTAGTTATTTAATAATAAGGGGTCTAAATTAAGGGAAAAATCTAGTTTAATATGGTAAAATATATAATTTTATCAAGTAAATTACTTGAGGAAGAAAAGTAAACTTATTTGAAAATAGACTGAAATGAATGATTTAGGAGCTAAACAATTGAGGCGTAAGACTGGGAAACTATATGGAATCTAGATCTGGCCTTCATTTTTTATTAGATAGGAGCACCAAAAGTGGATAATAGTGGCACTAACACTATAGTCCACCTATGCTATTGTTGTCCTAAGGATCTGAGCTTTTCTGGGTTTTATTCACCAGATTAGTGTGAGCCTATGTACCAAATTTTAGAGGCTAGAAGTAAATAGATATTTTTGTAAGTATAATTTAATCTCCATAACCCTATATTAATTTAAACACATACAAACAAAAAATGCATCAAAAGTAAAAGGGTGAAAAAATTGGGTCAAGAGAAGAATGATTGCATAATCTAGAACCCCTATTGTCTTGATTATTGCCTATATTAACCCTGAATCTAGGGTCTCAAAACAAATATAGCTCTCCCTTAAAGAATGTGCATAATCAATACAAACAATAGACGAGAGAATGAATTTCACCCAGGCCCTTCCTTGATCAAGCATGCAAGTCTATGTGTGATGTAAAATGCTGAGCTATACTATTGACTAATTTTTATTATGTCTAATATGCCAAAGTAGTAAGTGCTAGATATAAAATTTATTGTGAAGTCCTTTATATAGGAGACTCTTTATTTAAAATTTGAGAGCTTTATTTACATTTTGCCAATAGTGGGAAACTTAAGGACAAAGCTAAGAAAGGGGATAAAAACTCATTAAGTGAAGGAATCTAACTGTTAGAACTCAAAATGGCCCTAAATAAGATAATTATAAATGGACACTAGTGGTACCAACACTATAGTCCAACCCTAGTGCTCTTGTCCTACAATCCTGAGACCTAGGGGGATGAAAAGAAGATAGAAAACCTAACTTGGCTAAGGTGGAATGACTATTTAAAAAGCTCAAGATGATCAAAAATAGATAGAAAGGTGACTCAAGCATATAATAAGACCCAAATGAATAAACAAAAGATATGGATAAATGTGAAAAAAACTCATATTCTCTAGTCAGTTTCTCTTATGAAAAGATTATGAAAAGACATGATATGTGTGTTTTCTTAACCAATTTATTGTGTATACATAAACCATATCGATTATCATTACTATATCATGTATTTTTATAGCATAACATAATTGTAGGGCTCTTTCTTTTGAGGATAGTCATTGCAGGGTCTTCATGCCTACCTTCAAAAGAGGGGGAAATAAATAAGGGTTTTATCATAGAGATTAGAACTCTTATAGATTGAAAAATTAGTTTTTAAAACACCCAAAATAGTTTTTAGACTTTAAATTAGGCAGAACAGACTAGGTAAATAGTAATAATTATAGAACAATCTTTAGAATCAACATAGAACAAGAGTACCAAAATTGGACTACAACATCACACAGTAGGGTGTCCTATTTTGGTACTCCTATTTAAATAAAAAAAACTAGATTTTCCATAAATATATAGAAAGTTAATAGCAATTATAGTTTTGTCAGCAATAGTTTCGATACAATTTCTCTCAGAGAATCTAGATATAGGGGGCATCATGCACAACATGATGGCTCTCACTTTCAAATTTAGATTAGGTAGTTGGTATAAATTTTAGATCAAACTTTATGTTATAGATACCAATGATTGGGGGTAAAGTGCACGACACATTTTCTTTCTCTTCTTTATAGTTTATGGCATTACCTAGGCATTCTTAATAGTTGCATGCCTTATTCTATCTTCAAATGGTTGGCATCACTTTTGAGTGGCTTTCATACAAGCCTAATCTCCACCTTTTTTGATTGGCCAAGAGTGGCCTAGTTTCCAATACAAATTTGACTAGCCATGTCACATTATTAGATTACAAAACATTTATGGGCTTTAAGAGCCATCTCATACGATACACATTCATATAAATATCAGTTCATATCTTCACTTTATAGGGCAATGATGGAGCCAAAGGACTAGTTAGATTTTCTATTCTTGAGCCACCTACTCAGAGGGATTAAACACATTATCCAAATATTGATTAACACACACATGATCACATAACTTCACTTAGTAGGTGACGATGGAGCCAAAGGGCTAGCCTTTGTATTCTTGAGCCACTCCTAGTGAATTGAGAACTTAGCTCCATTCATGATATTAATCTTAGTACAACACCATTCAACACATACCCAACATTACGTAGCATCACTAAACATCACAACAGGTTTTATATTGATCCACATACTTGGTGAGGTATATTTGTTACTTTCTCTTCCTCTCTCTCTTACCCAACTTTGTACATTATTACTTTAGATATAGCGTATTTAATAAGAACTGATCTACTCTTATTTTTTTCTTTCAAGTTTACACTTCATAATCTACTCTTTTTATGCACACCCAACATCATACAGCTTCATGGGCTTTACCCTTGTAGGTAAGTTTAGGTTTGCTTTCTATTTTTCCTTTATCCTAGTATTTCACTTTGTTGCATCATATAATAAAGAGGGGGGAATTTTGTTATATAAAATTTCAAAATTGGTAGCCTGAGAGTGACTTGTGACACCTAACCCATAGTTCCCTATTGAATGCTCTCATGACCCTTCTAGACACACTTTTGCTTATTCCTAGTCATCTATAAACTTTTGAACCCTGATTCCAATTCAACCAAGATACATTTCCCATGATAATTTTATCCCTAGGTCTCATACCTATAGGATAATAGCATCTAACTTGGACTATAGCTTCAAACCCTAAGGTGTCTAATTTCAATGCTCTTATCCAATTGCATTTTTAGCTCCAATGGTCATTTCCTTCCAGTTCCTATCCTTCATCTTATTAGCCTAACATGAATACATTCAACCCATGACCAATATATCTCTATAAAAGCCCATTCAAAGTTAATTTAGAAGGGGTTGTAAAATATTACAAAATCAAGCAAGACCACTAAGACAAATTTACCTATTCTTTGCATACAACCATCTAATATAGTTACAAGCATATCCAAATCCTCACACTAGTCTCTATCCACCTTAAGCACACCTAGTTTAACATTTTTGCATCTGTATAACACTATTACACAAAGCTTATCAAGTGGGAGAAATATATATGGCTTGATCCTTGTTTGAAGTATTGGTATGTAGGTAACATGGCCACACAAGGGGCGTGGATACACGTTTAGTGCATATGACACACACTAACCCCTCTTATTTCTCATGATTGATCGAAGCACAATGAAGTCTTTAGTTTGAAGATTGAATCATCTCTACAAGGAGTGTCGTGGACCTTCAGTAATTGAGATTTCACAAGCAAGCTCACACAGGGATAACAAATAAAACCTAGAAAAATTAGGTCTCTATGAGTAGTTTGGATAATAGTGGTAGAAAAGGACTATAGTGTTAGACCCTAGAGTTTCCTATTTTGGCACTCTTTTCCTTTCACAAAATGAAATATAGATCATGATTTATGAAACTATCCTAGTCCTACATAACAAATTCTAGAACCTATGTCAGCCATTTCATCCTATTTTTAGCTAAGTTTTATTTTCTCCATATTTATTGCTATTTATAGAAAGGTTAAAAATATAAATAAATTATACTAAATTAGTAGTTAAATTATTGCAATATTATTTATTGATTTAGTCAACTCAAACCTTTAACTAAATTAGGAATAAAACTCTAATATTACCAAAATAGTTAAATAATATGTTAATTTTGGTCCTTTTTCACTTTAATTAACTTGTATACTTAATCAGTACTTATTTTGACACCTCACTCTATCTTCTACATCCATTTGGACCTATTTTATTTTCTAAATTACTATATGTCACCTCACATCTCTTGTTCAAGTCTCCTTGCGCGGCGTCAATGTTAAAGTGGTGTGTGCAAAATTTGAATGTTTTGAAGATTATTGGTCTTGCTTGTGCCCAATTAAACATTTGGATGAGATTCATGTCATTCAAAATTTTAATTATTTTTTTTTCAAATTTCTTTCAAAATTATGCACTAAGTTGCCACTAATGCAATGTGAAATAAATGCTAATCCAATGCTAGAGTGACACATACAATATTTAATTTATGTTGTATATTTCTATGTCCAACTCATATTCGTTCTCTTTTAAGTCCTTAATAAGTATTTTCAAGAGTGGGAAAAGAGTGAATTTAGTTGGGAATAAGGTACGTTTCTTTATTTTGTATTAATTTTTTAATCTATGAATTTATATAATAATTACTTTAATATACAAGTATTATGATAGGTTGTAACAATTTTGTAAATTTATAATAATTATTTTCATATGTAAGTGTTATGATTGGTTATAATAATTTTGTGAAGGGAATTTGATAATTAGATTAGTTATTTATTTTTATGAGATAAATATTAAAATAAAAGATTCTTTGTTATATATTACAAATTATATAAATGAACTTGAATAACCTTTATACAATAACCAATGATCGTGATCAAGGAGAAGACCCACCGATCAATCATTTAATATTTTTGTTTAGTATTCTAATATATTTTTAATTTATTTCAACTTTGTAATGAAATAACTAACTCATATCCTAAAGTTAAAATTAATCTAAAATGTTATAAAATAAGTTACCATTTGTAAATAGGTAAAATGTTTTACATGTCAATACATTACATTAAACCATAAACATGTGTGTATTAAATTATTTAGATAGGTTCCAAAATCATGATAGCTACCATAAGACATATACCCACATTACATGTAATAATATAAATCAATGAAAACTTTAAATAAAAATAATATATATATATTTACCCCATCTAACATGACTATGTCTTTAGATTAAAAGACTCTAGCCTAAATTTCCATTATAAAAATTACTCTCTTCCAAAGTGAATACCTCAACCATAACTCTCTATGCTTTTATATAAATAAGAAAAAGACTAGGGATAGGGTATAGAGATTAGCTAACTTGTAAAACAATTTTTATTAAGATAAGACTTTACTATGGTAATATAAGTTCAAAATTTAAAGATGTCAAGGAAGAGGCTATCCATTTTTTTAAGAATACTCTTTCAGGATAAAAAATTATAATGTTGAAGTTTAAGTTTAAAAATTAATCCCAGATTCCATTCCCTAGGTTCTCAACCAAGCTAACAATAAGACCCTTGATGATTCCTTATCTCCAAAGGAAGTTATATCTATTATTTTCTCTATGGAAGGTGATAAGGCACTAGGTCCAAATATCTTCCCTACAACTTACTTTCAATAATTCTAAGAAATTATTCAAGAGGATGCTTTCATAGTAGTTGATGAATTTCTCACCTTGAAGAAAGTTATTAAATAAATAAATAATACTTTATTAGTTCTAATACCAAATAAATAAGGAGCCAAAGAGTTTAAAGATTTTACGGCTAAACATCTCTATAATATCTTCACTAAAATCATGGTAATAAGGATACAACCTTTGTTATCTACCATTATTTCTCAGTATCAAAGTGGTTTTATCTAGAATAAATAGATTCAAGATAGTATCATTATAATACATGAAGTCCTTCGCATTTCATAAAAGGGGAAAATAAGGTATGCTTCTAAAACTAGATATGAATAAAGTATATGATAGAGTTTCATGGAACTTAATTGATAAGATTCTATAAAAATTTGGATTCAACCTTAATTTTAGAAAATTCGTTAGTATTTACATTTCTAATCCTATGTTCTCGATGATGATTAACAGATCTCCAAAAATAGTTTATACTTTTGAAAGAGGAATATGACAAGGAAGTATTTTATGTCCTCATTTTTTACCATAATGGTTGAATCCTTGGGTAAAAGCTTCTATTCAACTCTTAGTGTATGTAGAATAAAAGGTTTTAAATTGGATTTACATATAGATCTAGTTACACATCAATAATTTTTGATGACACCCTTATTTTTGGAGAAGCATTAATTAGGGAATATAAGGAGATAATAAATATTTTTAAACCATATGAGGAGGTTTTAGACCAAAAAATTAATCTTGACAAAAGCTTCCTTTATTTTATCAATACCCCCATTTTTAGACAACATTAAATTGTAAATTTTTTTTGTTATCAAATCAACGATTTTCTATTTACATACTTAGGGTTTCCTATTTTAATGAAAATAATGAATCCTTTTATTTGGAATACTCTTATTGAAATATTTTAAAATAAACTTGATGGATGGAAAGGCTACATACTCAACTAGGCAGTGAAACTCTAGTTGTTCAAAAGTATGTTGTAAAGTCTTCCAATTTATCTAATGTCCATGTTTAAATTCCTAGGGTTATTACATATAGAATAAAAAAAATCCAAATAATAATGATTAGGTTTGGTACCAAAAAAAAATATTTGATTTTGTTGCTAAGATAGAGTTTGTTTGCCCAAAAAAATGGTGGCTTGGGGATTCATAGGATTAAATTAATGAACAAATCCCTCATGTATAGGATGACATGGATATTATTTAAAAAAATAATAATTGGATAAATATACTAAAGGTAATCTATTTGGATAGCTCAGAGGTTGAGAGGTTGATTTATGATAAATATCTTCCAATTGGCTCACATTTCTAGATTTTTTTTGTGAATAGGAAAAAAAATCTTTGGAAAGGGAACAAACAAAATGGAATTTGGTAAGCAAGTTTTGTTTTAGGATAAATCTTAGATAATTGAATATACTTTTGGAAAAATACCACTTAGGATAAAATTAGTTTTAAAATGAAGAGAGAAATGGTAGAAAGAATGACTAATTATTTTAAAGAATCCCCTTTAGGTAAAAAATGGAAAACATTATCTTTAAGCTCTAATATTCAAGAGGATATTGATATTATCTCAAATTTGAATAATCTCCTAAATGAATTTCACATTAGTTATCTAGATAGAGATGATGAGTTAATATGGGTTGATTCCAGTAATGGATTGCATCGCTCTCAATGTTAAGCCAAATGGTTTTCCTTGACATAAAATCTGAGACAAAGTTCTTATCCCAAAGATAAATTTTTTATTTTGGGTGGCAGTACAAAATGAGATCCTCACCATTAATAATTTAATAATAATATATTATTATATTTTTAATAGATGTGTGCTTTGTGAAAAACATGGAGAATCAATGTATCACTTCTAAACTTCCCCTATTCTTACCAGATCATGAGAACCATCCTTTCAAAATTTGATGTGTTTTAGGTACATCCAACTTCTATTTTAAATCTAGTCATTTAATGGCAACCTCTATTCAACAGTGATAAACTTAAGAAGCTATGCCATTTAGCACTTCCCCATGTTTTTTTTGGGATTTGGTGGGAAAGGATCATTGAATATTTTAGAATAATATGGAAAGTGTAGATAGAGTAGCCTTGAGAATCATAGATGACATCATATATAATTTCTTAGAAATTAAAAATAAGAAGGATAAAAATAAAGATTTTGAATTCAAAATAAGTACAAATTGGAACCTTATAAAGGAATAAAACTTAGAGACAGATCAAAATAAGATAGACATAAAACATGTTAAATGGTCTTATCCATCCCTGGGATGGTCTAAAATGAACTTTGATGGAGCCTCAAAAGGTAATCGAGTCTTGGCATGAGGAGGTGGAATAATTATAAATAACATGGGAGATTTATTAGTTGCATATGCAAGAAATCTTGGAGTTTAGACAAATCATCTATCATAAGCAAAAGTTGTCTTATGGTGTATCTAAGTAATAAAATAAACAAACATAACTCATAATAATTGAAGGAGATTTTATAAATATTATCAAGTTATATTTCTAAGAAATGTTCTTCAAGATAGACTATAAAGAATTTGATATTAGATGCTTTAAGTATCCTACAATCCTTTAAATGGGTATCACTAACCCTTATGTATATAAAATTCAATAAAGTCATTGACTAGTTTGCCAAAAAAGGGGTCCTCATTGATAGATTTAAGAAATGAAAGGATTTTTAAGTGTTGTCTATTGAGGTTATCTGACTAATGCGAGATGATAAATCCAAATTATTTTTTAGATAACTTGAAGTGTGAAACTATGGATCATTTGGGACTAATTCTTAAGAAATAAGACTTTGGTATGTTAAAAATCAAGAGAATAGAATATTTTAAACAAAGATTCAATTTGAAGGAGTCTCATGATGTAACTAATCTCTACCCCACTACTCACTTAACATAATGAACCTTGCAATCAAAGGAATACATTTTGAATTTTTGGCATATAAAAATTTATAGAAGGAAGGTCCTCGATAATAGTCTCAAGCATGCTAATTTTTTGTCAATCCTATTAATCATTTGGGATCAAGCCATGAAACCTTAAGATCTTTTATTGTTATACGTACAAGTTTAATTGGCCATTATGAGGTAGTAAAGAATGAAGAAAATATATCAAAGAGTTTTTTACATATAAAAAACATGAGAGCAAAAGGGTAAGAATATTAGTAAGAGGAAAAGGAGATTTAGCACTTCATCAAACATGGGAGGAGATAGATGTAGATTCAAAACTCTAGTTATAAAAATGAAAATAAACTGGACCATAGTTTAGAGAATTCTTAAATAGGGGGCTTAACAAACTTCATTTAAAGGATTATGGGATATGATCCACATGTTTTAGTTGAATTTTAAAAGTCTTTTAATGTTCATAAGGTTATTTTCAGAGGTATCTACTTCATGGTATTAGAGGAAAACATTTCTCAAGTCATAGGCTTGAGTATGGAAGGCATCAAATCTTACACGCAAAAAATGGAGAAAAAAGAAGTGTTGGATTTTCTATCAAGTAATGAGAAATTAATCTAATTCTAAGGAAGATATCTTAGAGATCCAATCCCAAATATTTATAATGAGGTTATTCATTATATAATGAGGTATTCCACTTTGGAATGGAGATACAAAGTTCCTAGTCTTATCATTTTGCTTTCTTGAATCATTTTAAACATAAAAAGTTGATAAAAAATCCTTTTTATATGCTTATGTATCTTAAGAACTCAAATTTTCATGTTAAGCATGATAAATATTTTCTCCCTTTGCATCAATATTTAATTTATTTTCTTTTCCACCATGCTAAAGCTGAGGCCTTTGGCATAATTTCTAACCCACAAATAAATCTCATTGAAAATGACAATGCGGGAGCTTTTGTTAAGCCCGCTAATGATGATAATGGAAAAAATCATATTAAGCATAAAGCTCCTAAATATATATCTATTTTCATCCATTTAAAATATAATATTTATGTAAAAAATAAGACCAAAGGGAAAAAAAATAAAAATCTTCCTAGGTCTGAACAAAGGAACCTATTACTTTGAATGATCATTTGGGTGTTTCTATAATCCAAGGTCCACATTTTCATTTATCTAGAAATGAGGAAATATGATTTAAAGAGTTATTTGTAAATATAAAAGTGGTTGATAATTTTTTTTTGAACCTAGAACAAGAACAAGTTTTAGGCTCTAAAAAACAAAAAGGAAAAATGAAGACTTTTGAGAACAATGCAACCTAAGTCAAAATCAGTTCTTTGGAAAGAAAGGCTATTATCCATAAGGAAGCCTTGAAATTTATGTTGAAATAAAATGAGGATATAAAACTAGAATTATTCATTTGACTCTCCAAGTTAATGGATAAGATTATAATGAGAATCTAATTTTGAACAAAGAAACATGGGCTTTAACATAAATAGTTGGAGATTTTAAAAGTAAGCTTTCTCAAATGGAGGATAAAGTGAGACAAATGGAAACTGAGAGGAAGAATCTCCAAATAAACATTAAAAAACTCATCCAAATCAATATGACTACTATAAAAAACCATGATGCTAGTATCACTATAGTGCATGATAGTCTTAAATAGAGATGATTTTTTTTGGGAACTAGAGCTACCAGAAGAATTAATATGCAAGGAAAATGAAAGGTAAATAAGACAAAGGAGGTGGATAATGAGATAATTGAAGACTACCTAAATTTCATGAGAAAGGAATGAGAGATGGTAAAATCTCTTAGTGATTTTAGATCATCTTAATTTTTTTTAGGCTATTTATTTGCTATCTTTTACTGTTGTTTAGCTATTTCTAGAGTGCTTTGATACTACTATTTATGGGATTTTGGTTAGCCTATCTTTTTATTGTCTCTCTTATTGATAATTTCCTACTTATATTTTGATTTATGAATGTTTAAGGTTTTTGACCCTTTAAAAATCCTTTTTTTACCTCCAATAAAAAAAGATAAGGCTTTACTATTAATAGTGGAAGTCAATCAAGTCAATAACTTAATTATTTAATAATATTTTGTGGATAATTATGCACCAATTAGTGATTATCTATAAATTATATTGTAATGAATATTATAAGTGCATCTTAAAAGTATACAATAGTGTATGAGTAATTAATACACTAAAATCCCCCTTAAGAGGTACTTTGGTGAAGGTAAGGATAGTGGAATCATTAAATAATGCCCCCTTAATAACACATTCTTTCACTCCCAAAAGTTGCCTAAGCTGAAAAAATCAGGTCTCAAGTAAGGGTTTTATGAAGATGTCTACAAATTGATCATATATGTGGAAAAACTTAAGATCAAAAAACTTATCATGTATCAATTTTTGAATGTAATGCATGTGAATCTTAATTTACTTTGTGCATTGCTACTCTAGTGTGTTGCAACAAATGTGGATAGGACTCTAATTATCACACCAAAGTAGTTTATATTAGGTTTAAGAAAATACAAATTTAAAAATCAAGAATCAAATATAAAATTTCCTAAGGCTAGCAGTGACAACTCCACTATACTCAACTTTCATAGTAGATAAATTAATAGTAGTCTACTTTTTTCAAGACCAAGTCACTGGAGTTTCCCTAAGATGATAGGTGTATCCTAAATTTAACTTTTGATCTTATGGATATCTTGTCCAATCACTATTTGTGTAGCTGATAAATATTATGTTCTCATTATAAGTGTAACCAAAATTTGAGTCTTTTCCACTTAACTTACATGTAAAAAATCCCATAGTTAGTAGTACTATGAATATACCTTAGAATATATATTTTTAGCTTACCAATGAATTTCATGTGCGTCCTGACAGTAGCATGATACCAAGTTCACAAAAAATGAAAGATAAAGATGAGTATGAGTCAAGTTCTAAGATTTTCCATTAATTTATTGTAGAGTGTACCATCAACTGAATGAGAAGAACACTTTGTAGAAAACTTGAATCTAGACTAATAAAGCATTAGTGCAAATTTGTAGTCTTTCATGTTGAAGCGATTGAGTATGTCTTGAACATACTTGGATTGATTAACATATATTATTTATAATAATATGAAATTTGAATACCAAGGAAAAAAATGTAATAAGCCTAAGTTATTAATCTCAAAAGGCTTCATTATTTGAGCTTTCAAATCATGAATCTGCTTAGTGAAACTCCCTATGATGATTAAGTTATTGGCATATAGGACCAAAATATAGAGTTTCATGTCTACTTTCTTGGTGTAGATTATGGGGTTAGAGGGATAATGTGTAAATCCAAATTTTATTAAGAACATGTCAATATTTTTGTACCAAACAATGGCACAATGGCTATCCTTAACTATAAATTTGTGTAATCTATCACATGCGTATCCTCCACTCATTATTTTTTAACATAGAAAAATGGCTATGCAGTGAAAACCATGTGCAAATTCCATTTATTTGTTCATACACCATTTTTTTAATTTGTCAACAATAAAGTAGTGTAGATTGTCTATATATTCTATTTTTCACTTTATCATTTACTCTTTCTCTTGCAGTGACCTATCGATCATCAATCTCCCTAAGTACATATTTAAAGGGTGTACTAGGAAAGGGGTGGGAAATTTTTTTGGTGCTTTATGAGAAATAATACTACTATATCAAGATTACACTATTCCTACTATGAATCTATCTTCTGTAGAGTGTCTTACCATCTACCTCTTCCATCTTTTCCTTATTTAGTTGTGCTAGATTCTTTATATCCTATGACATCAGCCAGGATGATACCATATATTTATTACCTTTTACCCTTATCATACTATATTATTTATCTTGATATAGTTATATCCTATCTTTGAACATATACTACTTGGTCAATACCATTATGTGTCAACCAACTTCTTTCAACTGTATTGGTTGGGCCAATACCATCATATTAGTGTTTAGGGTATTGGATCAGTATATATAGTGGTCATATTTCATTTCAAAATAATTATATACACTCTATTCACTATGATTTCACTCATAATTATTCCATAGATCATATTTAAAGGAGTTTTTGGTCTATACCTTATCTTGAGGAAGCTTGTTTTGTGGTGTCTTTGGAGCTTAATAGGATAAGTCATTAGAATTCCTAGTTGAGGATATATTAGGTCTATGTCCAACCATTTGAATACTTCAACCCGCAACATATATTTCAAATATCCACTTAATCTAATGAGGATATTGATGATCGACATTCCCACCCCAAGATAAGTTTCTAACCCTATAGTATTTCTTTTATTTACTTAGTAGATTAGATGTTGTTTGTTACTCAGTGAATGAATGTGTGTGTATCCTTGTCTAGGTTCTCTCTATACTAAATAAGTTGGCATGGATATATACTTGATTAGACTTCCCATATTCCATTTTAAGTTGTCTATATCCCCATTTTGTTTACCATGACATCTTACTCTTTATGATAATTCTAACCTTTGCCCTTAGTTTAGTTTAGTTTACTTGCATGATTATAATCATTACTTACATATTCATTTTCATAGAGGTATAATGAGATCTACATCCTTATGCCATAGGTTTAGGCTTTGGAACCATTTCCTATTGACATTCATATTATAGGTTACCCTCTATTGTATCTATGGAATTCATTGGTCCTTACCTAAGAAACTAAGTATCGCAAGCTCTATTTGATTGGCCTCATTCAAGTTTGAGTATATTGAGAAAGGATAGTTGTAGATTAATCTTAGCCCATGCATAACTAGAACATATTTAAATCCACTAGCATTCCTCATTAACTTACATTATCTTCTTCTTTCCATATAATTGATTATATTTGTAGTTAATCATTCCAATTTGTTCACAATTTTCAAACCCTAAAATTTAAATAAAAATATTGTTCATATTAAATTTTGTTTTTTAGCTTAGTATGGTGTTTTTTAATCAAATGTATACATTATTTAGGTGTTTGGGTTTCCTTTTATGATAATTTACTTAGGATAAAAATCATATGTAGCAGTCTATAGTAGGTTTTATAGACATATTTAGCATAGGGCCATATAATATATAATTTTAACTTAGTGAGATTTGAATTATAGTCTAGTTCATGTCTTGGTTTGAATATCTACACATAAATCTTTGCTTGCATCATATCAATGGCACCAAAAAAATTTAATTTCTCCATTGTGTTGATTAATAAGTGCTTAGATGCATATATTCTCATTATTGGGTCTTGAGCCAAACATACATTTCACTCTTCTCAATGACATGGTTAGAATTTATTTAACACTTTTGAATCAACTTCATAATTATATATTGTAGTTATCATATTTAGGATTTGATTCACATGATTGTGTTCCAGTAATATATATTTTAGAACTATCCTAGATGCAATAATTTATATCCTTGGTACCCAAAACCAAGCACTTTGGCTCTCTTTCCATGCCAAACTTGATCTATGCTCACTGCATCAATTTGTAGACCTCAGATTTGGTTTGTATATGAGTTAGATCATATTTGGTTTCATATGGACATGGATCTAGGCCTTGCACTTTATTATTTCATTAAACATTAGAACATGTTTGAATCGTGAACTAAACTTGCATTGCATCAACATTTACACTACATTGAACATTGTGGCATTATAGTGAATGTTTGAAGACTCCTGAATTTAACCACCCTTACAACATCTGATATAAAACTATAGAAACTTTTCATTAGTCCTAGAAGTCATATTGGCATCATTAATTACAATCTTTAACCCTGCATCAATTTAGAGACACTAGCTGAGCTCCTAAATCCCAACTCCCTTATGATGGCTTCATCAAAGCACCTCAACATGAAGCAAACCAAAAACCCTAATCTTTTACTCAACAACACTATGTGGAAACCCTAAGAATCATATTTGTATAACAAGCCTTATGAATTCAATGCATTTGGAGGAGGTCTAGTGTTCAACCCTCCAAAACACTCTAAATCATACAATTTTGCTTAAATTTATTTCGAAGAATATTTTAAAGGGGGTGAATATTAAATGGGTGATTGTTTTTAATGGATAAATATTTTAAAGGATGATATATAATTTTCCTATAATGGAAAATTATTTATAAAAGAAAAGAAGTTATATTTTTTTAAAATTTGTAATTGGATATATTATCAATAAAAATTGACATTCAAAATTTCTCACATTGTGAGAGGGGAATGCAATATAGTGCTAAACTTGCACCTCCAAGCTGATAAGTCAATGACACATAAAACTAGGAAGATGAGGGAAATAAAAGATGTAGGTAAAAAACATTTCATCTCCAATGCATGACATTTTCTCCCATGTTCACACTATGGGGGGAATGTTAAGAAAATAAGTGAGTTAGTACTCACATGTGTGATTTATTACGTTTAGGTTAGAAATATTAAGTGGGAATTATAGTAATGTGTGGAACATAATAATATTATGAGTTTTTTTAATATAACTCACGTAGGAGTTTTTTTAATATAGAATGAGATATTATAGGAGAGTGATCGTAAGGGAGATTTTAGGATTATTTGAATTAGTGAGTTGTTAGAACAACTCATTTTTATCGAGGATAGTGGTTATAGGAGATGAAACTAAAAATATGAGATATATGTAATTTGTATGTTAAATCAATTGATGATTGATCCCATATTTTTGAATTTTTAAATTCAAGATTTATCTCTACCATAATGAAGATCTCTCCAATATGGTACATTTTCTACAAATTTTTAAAAATTAAACCCAAGTTATACAAGATAAATTATAAATGAATATAAGAACATATTTATGTTTCTAAAAATACACATTGGGAAAATATATAAGATCACTGCAAATAAATTGTAATATATCACTATCCCTCAAGGATTTACCTTTGGGAAATGGATCCATGTGTTTTTTTTCCAAGTGCACAACCTGACAAACACCATGTTAGAAATAAACTTGTGGTAAACTAATAACCATGTGATATTTTTGAGGTCCTATGATAAGAAATAGTTGAAATGAAAAAAATCTCATGCCAAAGTTTACTCAAGTCATTAGCATGTGCAGTCATGACTTATGAAGGTTGAGTGAATAAAAAGTTATCAAATTTGTAGAATCATGCTTGATGATCAACCTTGCTAGTGGCTATAATAAAAGACTTGTCTTTGATAATTATGATAACATTGATAGGGGTAAAATCAACTTTTTCATTCACCTAAATGTGTGATTTGATATATGTATATGAATTTTGCATACAAGTTTGGAATGTGGATAATATTTTTCAATATGCCATTCTCCATTTCAATTATTCCTTTTCCCTTAATAACTATAGGACTAGAGTTGACCACAAATTTTTTAGTTGTGTGGCATTAGTTTAGATTTTTAAAAATGGAAGCCATCATACACCATATGGTGGGAAGTTCTTGAATATAGAATCCATTTAGATACAAGTGATCTTATTGCTGTAGAAAGTGATTTACTTGTCTTGGGAGGGGGAAGCTACATTTTTTTCATCTCTTCTTCTGAGTATGCAATTTTATTAAAACATTGATGTTCAACATGGCCTAGTTTCTTACATGAATTAAAAAACTCTTGGTTAACATTGAAATTTAATATTCCTTTACATTTTTTTTTGACTTGGGGAAGGATTTTGTTGAGACATTTGATTGCCCTTAGGCTTAGGATTTTCTTTCCATTTTTTATTGGCACATTTAACACATTTAACACCTATTTTATAGGGATTAATGCAATAGTTTAGAAAACACATTTTGCACATATTTTCCCATTCCATTCTATACACAAAATTATTATAGGATATTATGTTACTAAATGCAAGGACCCATTGATGACATCATTGATTATCCTCATTATCTAGTTGTACATTGTAGGTGGCTAATGAATGATGTTGTATTGTTATATTTTGTTAAAAAATTATATTTTGTGAATATTGGGTAATGAGTATAGTTTATGATGAGGCAATAATAATACTCATTATAGAAAATAACTAACCTCCTTTTCTTCCATATGTTTCTCCTTAAAGTGGATTTAGATATAATTCTTAGAAATTTATGGTTTATTTAAAGTAAAATATAGGATACCCTTTTCTTCCATATGTTTCTCCTTAAAGTGAATTCAGATATAAATCTTAGAACTTTATGGTTTATTTAAAGTAAAATGTAGGATACATCTTGTCTATTCTTTAGAAACCTTTATTATCTAATTTGTTAATAGGTTCTAATAAATATTTGGAAATAGATGCCTAATTTTATATATGCTGATTGTAATGGGTCATAAATATAGACAAAGAAGTTTAGAGAACCAAAGTATAAGATTGGAGTAATTTTGAAGTAACTTTTCACCAATCCTATTGTAAACTAGCACTTGAGTTATGTAGCTCCAGAGTATGCACATAGGAAGCTTTAGAGATGTCTGAAGATTTATTTTTTGAATAATTTTGTAAAGTTATATATATATATATATATATAGTATTACAAAAATATACATTTTCATAAGTAAGATATTTATTGTGTGTTCCAAATTACTATGCATATTTCAGCCACAAGTTGTTAACACATTAGGAGGAAAATATGGAAACCAAAATTGTCAATATCATATTTGATTCTCAGAAAAAATTATAAGATAGTGAATCCATGAATCCAACACTCTCCACTCTTTACTCCTAATAAATTAAAGATTGGTGTTATTTTTCCAATAGTGCAAATCTAAGATGAAATATGATTTGTTAGGATGTTAATCTAGATTAAGGAATTAATTGTAAATGTTGTAATATAAATTCAACTTCTTAGCTTCAAAGAAATAATTTTATTTAGAGAAAATTTAAACTAAAAAATATATTTAGTTTTATTTGAATCAGTTGTAAGTATTTATTTAATATATGAGAATTTATATTTGAAGCATTTGAGTACTTTCAGAGTTTATCATTGATTGTTCTTAGTCCCATTCCAAAGGAGGAACAAGGGCCCACTCAGCCTCAGGAAGAAGGAAAAAATTTATTGGTATTTCTAGATTATATTATATTGCATTCTTTTTTCAATTCTGGATATTTCCTTTATTCTTAAACTATTGTTTCATTATATAACCTCCATGTGTGTGGCATGTTATTTACTTACTTTCTTTATTTGTATTTGATGCTTTACTTTCAGTTGTTTTACTCCTATTGATTTTATCTTTGAAATTATATAAATATATTAGATGGTTATGAATACGTACAATAGATTTGATTTGATATCAACAAATTTAATTGCTTACATTTCAATAAAAGGTTTTATTTAATTTCTATGAATGTTATTTCAATAGATAAAACTTTTAATTGGAAACAGTTTTTTCCTTATTGCATATAGTCTTGGACACTACCCTAGATTGATATTATTAACTAAGTGAAGTATTAGAATTTAATAATTACATTAAGTACAATAGTATTTACATTTGGTAGGTTATTTATTGAGAGGTAAATAATAATTATAGTTTTTTTAGTAACCATATGGTTAATATAATAAGATTGTATTAGATAGTTGATATCATATTGTTAGGAATAAAAATATAATGTCGCATATAGTTTGGAGATTATTTGGGAGAGATATTGTAGGGATCATGGAATCCACAATTATAGGAAATATCCTTCTAGATATGTAATGGCATTCAAAGGAGAAATCTAAATTATTATTATTATTATTATGTATTTAAATTACTTGTCTGTATTCCAGTTTGGCTCTTCTACACGTATTAAATATGTGTTTAAACTCTCTAAATTACTGTTATTGGTATTAGAGAAATATTACATCCTTTTAATGATAGATATATAATGGTTTTGTGAGGGGTTATCATATTTGTCTTTTCCCTAATGTATGAAGTTAGTTAAAATACAAAGTGTAGCTATTTAGATAGTCTATTTGTTTGCTAAGTGTAGCCATACTATTGAATGTCAAGAGGAAGGAACACCATCTAATGTAAAAGAGAAAAACATCTTGTTTGAAGATCTCTTTTATAGTTTATTTACATGTAAATTTTAATTGTTTTCCACATGTATTGAAGGATGATTTGTATTATGGACTCAAGCTCTTGGAAGACTCTTCCTCGATGGATTTTGTATTCTGCATTTTATTTACAGACCTATATTTTGGGGGCTACTCATTGGCTAATACTTATTCAGTGTTCTATCCTTTTCATACCATTTTGAAGCTTCCAACATGATACTCATTACCTGAATGCCAAATAGATAAATTTGTAGTTAAATAAATGGCATGAATGATTGATATAGCATTTATATATATGTTATTTTTTTGTACTCAACCACATGCCCTACATCGATCTAGCTATCCAAAAATCTTTTTCTCAACCTGATTTTTAAAAAAATGTAAAGCAAAATTTGATTAAAGTTCATGGATTATAGAGAAAATGTTCTCAAGCATGCATTTGAGAGACTTTTTGTGCTAAATCTAAGTTTTATCAATGTTGTATTTTGTTACAAATCTCCATAGATATATACAGCCAATTGTGTACCATTCTATTGGACACATCATATCTCACTATTTATAGCTTAGTATTTACATTTTTGCTCCTCCAAATCTTCATGTTCTTCTAGTCACACATCAAGGTGACAAGTTGTGTCCTCTTGAAAAAGGTCAAAATCTTATTATATGCTTTTAAGTTATAATAGAGTCAATGTTATTTATAGCTTTTAGGCTTAGTTGATAGGCTTTTTTTTACATATGTTTTATCATTTTGGATTTAAGTCATTATATAGACTTTGGTCTTGTTGTTAATATAAATGTCTTGTATTTGATTAAAATGTCTATTGGTTCAAAAATTAGTTTTATAAGTTTTGGATCCATTATAAAGTTTATAGACATATGAGTGTTTTGGTGTTAATGCTCATTATAGAAACATTATTAGTCATAATGGTCTTCTAACAAGTCATAGTTAAAATAATTTTTATGAATATCATTGAGTATAATGTAAGGTGTGTCAAGAGATTTAGAGTCATTTTTTAATGTCAAAATAGAGTGTATTTTTAATGTCAAAAATTTGAAGTCAAAATATCATTTGTAAAAGGATACATTTTTGGGTAACCCCAACATCCTATGAAAAATTAATGTTTCACATTATAGGGGGGTTTCTCCTCAAAATATTCATACAACTAAGCTTCATTAACACATTTACTAAGTAATCAAGCCTTACTTGTTAGAGGTTAGAGGAATCAATATAAGGATGCCATTCAAGCCTCTCATTAGCCACTAGTGACATGGCCACTTTTGCTTTAGTGGCACGCATTTTCACTTGTGTAGATTTATATTTTTTAGCTTTTTTAGTGTGGTATGAAATAGGAGCAAATGAGGATTCTTGTTCACTTGTGTGTATTTCCATGTCACCTCTTTTTAAAAAACATTGTAGAATATTGAATAAAATATATATTGTAGCAATCACGATGTGAAGGTTTTGGTAAACTAGGAAAACCAATTATGAAGGTTTTTGGTAAACCAAGAAAACCAATTATGTAAGGTTTTTGGTAAACCTGTGAAAAATAATTATGAAATGTTATTGGTACACTTGTAAAACTAATTACATAAGGTTTTTGGTATAGCCAGGTAAAACCGTCAACACATAAGTGTGGAGGATGAGTATAAGCATAGGTCTTTGTTCATGCCTAGATGGTGGCTATATCCATTTATGAAAGCCACTTATAAGAATATAATTGGTCATGGGCACAAAGAGGTGGCACACTATAATTGAAGAATGGGATATATTTTACCATGAAAAAAGTAATGGGGGAATGTTAGAGCTTAGTATCTATGTTAAGTAAAATATTATTTATATTTGGTAGGTTATTTACCAAGAGGTAAATAATACTTACAAGTTTGTTAGTAACTGTATAGTCAATGCAATAAGATTGTATTAAATAGTTGATATAATATTATTAGGAATAAAAATATAATGTCACATATAGTTTGGATATTATTTGAGAGAGATATTATAGGGATATCAGAATCCTTGGTTATAGAAAATATCCTCCTATATATATGTAATGGTGTTTGAAGGAGATGTATAACAGAATATTATTATTGTGTGTTTAAATTATTTGTTTACATTTTGGTTAACTCTTATAAATGTATTAAATATGTGTTTAATCTTTCCAAATTACTATTATGAAGAGGTTGAATGATCCATATCATTTTATACATTTATTTCATCAATGGGGTGGCCCTAGTAAGGGTTGATTTAATGATAACTTATCGAAATCAGGTAGCCTACCTCATGAAAATAAAAGGAATTATTGGTCCAAACCTGAGGATTAATACAAGATTTGAGTGATTTATTGATCTTACTAGCGTAGTTGATAGGGGTGGTATTTTAGAGAGAATTGCCACCATTGCATAGCAAGTGCATTACATATCTTCTAACTGTGTGAGTTCATTTTTAGAGAGTTGTCATACACAATTCACTCTATTAGGTTTATTAGATATAGATATAGATATAATTATATTTATTTATATAATTAGGTAATCTAATTCATCATTATGATCAATAAATCACTTATAGTTAGTGTGTTGTTCAGTTTTAGTTCACTTCATTTTAGTTGCTAAAGTCTTATAGTTGCGTTTAGGTAGTCAACTGTAGCTAATTTTCATCACTCTATTTTGATTAATTTTTGTCACTCATTATGGACCTGATATTGATTTTTAACTAGCTTGTAAACACCTATTTAATATTTATAAACATTGCATCTTCATTTCAAATAATGTAATAATCAGATTTGGTGTTTATTTTAGTTTATTAGTCCTATGTTTTTATCCTTTGGTATCAGAGGCATAGATATTTGAACTTGGTTGAAGTGAGGGAGGAAATATTAGGTGGATTCCTTAGGCACCTTCACTCTAAGAATATTCACTATACTATAGCACAAACTCTGCATAGGCCATACACCTACTATTTGCATGTAAGGAGGATTTATGTTTCCATTACATATTAAAGAAGATATGACAACATAATGTGTGGATTTTTTGAAGTGTTTGAAGACAAAAACCTAAAAAATCCTCATCATGAAGATTATTCCATTTAACAAGGTGATGCCACATTTAAGGACTCAACTGTAATTTAGCACAACACCTTATACAGTCTTATCCTTGGGTAGGTCCTTAAACATTTAGATATGACTTAGAGGTGTTGAAGCAACATTTAAGCACATTAGATCTGAATATTCTACCTATAGCATGTAATTTGGAAATTATGGCCTTTGACTATCTAATCAAGGCATTCTATTCAATATTGGCATCATTCTCCATAGAAAACCACCTTTTATTGGCAAGTTCAACTCAAAACCACCTTATTTATTCTCGAAACCTCCTTCCAAAATTTCTTTTACTACACTTAATTATCAAAAACCAACTTTAGTCAAACCTATGGTATTCTAGAAAGGTACAGTTTTACATTCAAATCTACTATTTTTTACATTTATATAGTAATTTTGTATTTTATATAGTTGATGTGATGCATAGGTGACTTTGGTAGCCTATATTGTTGATAAAATATAGCCATGAAGAGGTCTAGAGTTCAAATCATAAGTATTTTATTTTATTCAAATTTACACTTATGAAAAAAATAAAAAATAGGAAAAATACAAAAAGGGGGCTATTTAAACCATTTTATTCATTGAAACACAACAAGAAAGTAATTATTTTGCTTCTAAATAGAGGGGGAACTTATTTTTTCCTTATAATGCCTAACATAGATGTAATAACAATGTCTAGGAATCATGTTTATAAATCATCAGGGAGAAATAAGGTTCACATATTTTCATTAAACCATCCCTCCATTACTCATTTACCACAATCATTTGACATAAATATTAAAATTGGGAAAATCTGAGTATAGAGGGAAGTTACACCCATATACAAGGATTTTATTCTAATAAGGTGCTATTGATTTGATGAATCCTTCTTACGTATTATCATGGTACCACCCATCATTTTATATCATGTATGTTAATTTTTCTTTCACGTACTACCAAATATATAGAAAGGATGGGCTTCTTCCATTTATCAATGTGTACATAGGAAGGGAAACATATATCGAGAGTTTTGGTATATAATATTTATGATATATAGAGAGGATAACCTTTTTATATTGATAATGAACCAATACATCTCCCATACTTTGTCCACAACATAGAAAATGGTTTGAAATTATTTCTTCTAGATTCACAGCTCCTACATGAAGACAAATATGTAGAATGGAAGACTAAAAACAAGACTTGTTTGGAATATGAGGATATCCATAATGTCATTAAAAAATCCTTTACTCAACATGTAATAGACATTGACCAACAACTGAAGTTTGATAAAAAAACCAAAAATCAAATCTTATTACCATGCTCAAATTAATAGATGAGGTAAAACCTTATATTCAGGATGCAGACAGAGCTAAATTAACTTGGGATAAACTCAAGAAAATGTATGAGGAAAAAAATTATAATACCATGATCCATCTCCAAATTTAGCTACATAGTCTCAAAATCAAGTCTAATGAGATAGTTGAAGCCTTTTTATTATATGTTGCAACCTTAAGAGCCTCACTCCTAGCATTGGGTGTACCTATGCCACATACCTCTCTTTTACCCATTGTCTTTAGAGGACTTCTAAAATATTAAAAAGTTTCATGAACACACTAAACCTCCTAGATAAAAAACCAACATTTGAACATTTGGTAAACATGTTTTAACAAGAGGAATCCATACACAATGCGACAGATAATGAGAACCATGTATTTGATTCTAATTTCAAGGGTGAGAATAAGTAAAATTTATTCAATAATTAAGGAAATTAGTATAATTAACAGAAATCACAAGGGTCCTCAAACAAGAAACCCTACCCTATTTGTGTAAAAGGGCATGACATCAAATATTTTTGGTATAATAGTTTGAGATAAGGCTATTCAAGTAAAAATACCAATTAATAACAATCATTTAATAACAAATAAAAGTCCCATGGAAAACACAAGGGAAATTAGAAAAATAAATAGTAGCACAATGGCAACCTTACTGATCAAGAAGATGAAAATTTTGACAAGGATGTCCTATATGTTGCAATCATGTGAAGAATCAATCTCACAAAAATTTATCTGGTAGTCTAGAGCCACCTAAAATATTCCTATAGGAAAGGATTGGTTCATCCATTTGCATAACCTTCATCCACTAAAAATCATGTTCATTAGGTGATGACACTTTCTACCAAATCTAAGGAAGTGCTAATATCAAATTTCCTCTTGCAAATCATGACTTCACTTTCACAAGACTTCTATATATTCCCTGACTCACTAAAAATATTCTCTCAATCAATTAGATGCTAATATTAAGGTGGAATTTTATTGTAAAAGTGACAAGAAAGAGTGTCTAATCTAAGATAAACAAATAAAATATCAAATTATTGCATGTGCATTATACATTTCCAAGATGTTTCAACTTGACTTTGTTCCATGTAATAATAAAATACTCTTACAAAGGATCAAAACTCTACCAAATTGTGTCACCATAGATATGGACACATGCATTTTGGATACTTGGTTTAACTCAACCAAAATAATATGTTTAGAGGATTACCATACTTGAAAAATAATACAAATATCTACTTAAGTTGTCTAGAAAAAAAGTAACATCAGGCACCGTTCCCAAAGAATCCAAATAAAGCTAAAGGCCCACTAGATCTGGTTCATACTAATATTTGTGTAAAAATTACTAAATTCTCCAATGGATATCAATATTTTAGCTCTTTATCGATGACTATTCCCAAAAAATGTGGATTTATTTACTCAAGACAAAGGATCAAGATTTTTAAGCCTTCAAAGTGTTCAAGGCTCTTGTTGAAAATCAAACTAGTTGTAAAATCAAAGTAATTTGCTTAGGTAGATGAGGAAATTAACCAATAATGAATTCTCAACCTATTTGAAAGAACATGGAATTCACTAACAATTACCTACACCCATTAGTCCATAGTAGAATGGTGTTGTAGAGAGGCCAAACCATACTATCATGGAAATGGTATGTCATATAATCAAGGATGCAAGTTTGGCTAGAAAAAAATTTAAAAATGAAAGAAAAATAATAATATACTTGTTGAAAAGGTCACCGACATTTCTAATTGACAACATGACTCCACATGAATCATGGTCAGAAATAAACCTTTAATTTATCATTTTCATGTTTTGGAAGCAAAACACACATGAAAATTCCCAAGTAGAAAAGAAATAAGTTGGATAACAAGTCCAAACCTTTAATATTTCTTAGCTATAATGAATATTTAATGGGATAGAAACTTTTGGATCCAAAGATAAGAAACATTTGCATAAGCAAGGATTTTGAGTTTGATGAGAGAGGTGATTCAAGTACACCCTCCATAGATTCAAATACAAAAATGTAAAAGATAAATCTATGATCTACTTAGAAGATACAAAACATGGTGATAGTATTATGGTAATGATGGTGATAATCAAAATTGACAACCCACAACTCAACATATGCCAAAGTGGTGTAAAAAATTGATTAGAGATGTAAAATTAGATGTTATTCCAAACACATCTAATCCTAGACCAAAAACTTGTAGAAAATCTATATAATATGTCAATATGGCCCTAATGAGTATATTTTTTGACTCAAATGAGACGACTAAGGTTCAATAAGCTCTTAAGTTAACACCTTAAAAAAATCCATGGAGGCTAAATACCAATCCGTGATGAAGAATAATGCATGACAGCTTATAGATCTTCCACTAGGAGAGAAGCCAATTAGATGAAAATGGGTTTTCAAGACCAAGCACAAGGCATATGAAAGCATTGAAAAGCTTAAGGTAAGGTTCATATCAAAGGGATATGCTCAAAATAAAGTCAATGATTATTAAGACTTTTTCTCCCATGACCAAGATCAAGACTATCAAATTGATGTTTGCTATAGCTACATAGTTTGGATGGAAAGTCTACCAAATGGATGTAAAAAGTGCCTCTCTCAATGGTGATTTAAAAAAAATGAGTTTACATGAATAAAAAAAAAGGTTTTGTCATGCCAAATTAGGAAAAAAGGTGTGTACATTCATAATAAAATTATATGGTCTCAAAAAGGCACCCCAACAATGGTACATCAAAATTGATAAACATCTCATTCAAAGTGGATTTAAGAGGAGTCCTTATGATACTAATCTCTACCTCAAACAAGAAAGGGGGGAATTGGTTGTTCTTGTAGTTTATTTCAATAATCTAGTAATCACTATAAGTTTAGTGAAGATGATTGATGTAATAAGGAAAAACCTAAAAATTATCATCTTATATGACATATCTGAGGCTACTCCATTATTATCTTGGATTGGAATTATGGTAGAAATAAAATCACATTTTTTTGAGTCAAATTAAATATTCCAAGCTAATTCTTCAGAAATTTAGGATGATGGACTGCATACCCATTACTACACCTATGGATATAAGGCTTTAGTTGTCTCAATTATATCCATCACCTCAAGTAAATATAACTCTCTGTCGATAGTTAATCATGAGTCTCATTTACTTGACCTACACTAGGCTATATATCAGCTATATAGTGAGATGTCTCTGAATATTCATGTAAGATCCAAAATAAAGTCACTAGAAAGTAGTGAAGTGAATTATTATACATATCAAGGGTATAATTGACTTTGGCCTTGAGTACAAGAAGAATGACTAATTTTTATTGATAGGCTACACATATTCATACCATGCTAGAAATATAGATGATAGGAAGTCCACATCTAGATATGTTTTCTCTTTGGGTTCTAGTCCATTATCATAGGGGATACAAAAAAAATGTTGTTTCATGTTATTATACTGAAGTATAATATCGTGTCATAGGAGGAGCTCACCATGAGGTGATATGGATACATCATGTACCAAAAGGTTTGGGTGTTCCATAGAAATAACCTACCATTTTGCATTTTTATAATGAAGTTGTAATTAAACTTGTTTTTAATATAGTATTTTGTGAGATAATAAATCATATTTAAGTAAAAATTCATTACATACACAAATATGTTCAATACCACAACATCCAACTCTAGTTTTTTTCGACAAGAAAATAACGTGCATATATATTCACAAAATATCTTGAATGTTAAAATTTTGAGGCACTTAGAGAATATATAAATTATTCACTTGAGACCATGATAAATTAAGGATGAAACCATGTGTCTCAATCCTAATGCACTACTTTCCTGATCCAATCTATGTGTTTTGATTTTTAAGAGAGCCCTGGATAAATGAGATGTTGCCAAATGAAAACATCCTACTTCACTAAATCCCTAGGATCACTAATATAATCTAGATAAGCAACAAGGTCTAGATGTTTGAGATAAAGCCACATGTTAAGATATTAGGGACATAAAGTAGTTATAACATATTGAGTGTCGATATAGGACCTGAGATCTCTTAGGTGAGTAAGATCATGCCACTTATCAAAATCTCACTGTATCCTAACCAAAGAAAAATCAAAGAATCTATGTCCTTAGACAAATAATGTAAGAGCATAGGGTTACCACATGACACATCCTTGTCAATAATAAACACATTTTCATTCCTAAAATAGTGAAAATTTACCATGTGGTAAAAGGACAATATAATAGAGCTTGATTGGTAGGTCAATATGCGAAATCATTTCAAATAGCTCATGAATCAAAATTGATGGTTGTCTCAACCCATAAAATCATTAGAACTCAAAAGTGGATTACATGTCCAATTTGACCTGTGACATTTAATTTTAAAGGGACCTCTTAATGGAAAAATTGATCATAAAAAATATATTTCAAAGACAACTAGGTGGTGGCATCAAAATCAAACTTGGCATGCACACTAGGATCAAACGATAAAAGGAACAAAGGACAAAGGATTGCCTTGATTAGGCATGGGTCCTACACAAAAATGGCCAACTAATCATCTTGATAATGTTTCAAGGACATTTGACTGCATAAAATTGAATTCAAATTCAATTAAGCATGGGTTTTGATGTTTATGACCTTGGGATTGAGTAGGATTTTGGTCAATTCAAATTTCAAATAGGTTTATCTCATTGAATGTTGGAAATAACTATATAATGGGATGTTTAATTACTCCATGGTTTTAAATTATGTATATAAGACCATATAAAAGACTTATAATGGCTTGGTTCATTAGGGTTATAAGTTAGATTAGATGCCTAGGCCATTTAATTTTTGCATTTCTTTGCTTTCTTAGTTAGATTTTTTTGCATGAGCCAAGGTTGTTTTGACACATTTATATAATTCACCTAAGTATTTGATGACTCATAAATATATGCTTCATGAATTATATTCTATTTTAAAACTTTGTGAATTGATATCTATTGCCTATGCATATATATAATGGATCTATTTCCCTATTTTTGCATATTTAACTTTTTCCTCAAACTGCTACATTGTTTTTGTTTCTAGTTGTGCTATGTTGGCCACATAGAGACTAATATTCTCAAGGGACTTGTCTACTAAAAAAATTAGATATGTATCCTCTACAAAGCAGAGTCATATTTTCTTTCTCCCATGCTCTCTCTTTTACTCATTTTTATACTTATGTTAGAGAAGGTAGAGTAGTCTGAAAGTTACAATCTATGTTTACAAGTTTCATATTTATTATAGAATATTTTCATTGTGGCTTCTATATTTTTCAATATGTGTGCAATGAACAATTATTTAATCAACTATTTTCCCATGCCAAGTTCATTTACCAATTTCTTGGGCAACAAACCCACAATACCAACATTCTTATAACTTATTTAAAGTTTATTCCAAACATGCCCCTTTATAGAATGATTCATAATGATCAACTGAGTGAGATCTATTCTACCATGACCTAGTAGATATAGACCTTGGGGAAGCCTAAACCCTTCCTTTCAAAAGAGATAAGGTGAGTTATCGCTCGACCTAATAGTTGGCGTGCCAACTAGACCTTCAATAGTTTTGGCACCTAAAGGAGGGCCTGAATAGAAATTATGTTTAGAAGTATACCTATTCTACTATTGACAAATTTCTACATACTACATGGATTGGGTGATCTAATCCACCATCTCTCAACTATGCTAGCACAACACCAGCTACAATACCTAAGGCATTAATGTGTACATGAAATAATTTGTTCCAATTTAGAAATATTGATATCAGTTCACTAACCAATAATTTTTTCAAATCTATTAATGCTACTTGACATTATTATGTATAGATAAAATATGTACTTTTGTGCAAAAAAAATTACTTTCTTCATTAGTGGATCCTAGTATATATTAATTTCTTCTTATGGGATTGAATCTCATAGCATTTTGTGTCCTTAATTTTTTGGTATTTTGATATTGTATAAATTTTATTCCTATATTAAATCTATGACTAGATCCTTTAACAATTCAATGGGCCATTTTGGTTCAAATAATCCAATCAATTCCATATTTGCATCACTATTAGAATCTGATAGATCTTCCTCTTCATTTTTGACTCTGTGATAAGGCTACATCATAAGCTGCTCCTTCACTTTTATAAATTTTTAATTACATAAAGATGCATTTATATCATAGGTTTCTTATTTCTATGAAAAAGAGTCACTCATAGTGCTTATATCTTCTATCCTCCCATATAAATTAAATTACTTTATCTTTTGTAAAATGTTATGTATTAGGTGATTTTCATCCTCAAACATAAATGTCTATATGAAATCACTCTACACCTTCACCTAATTCTTTATTTCCCTCCTATGCTCCTGATGCATGTACCAAGCCATTGGAAAAGGGGATAGAGTATATTTGAAAATGTGAACCCAATACTTTGGATCCACACCTTCTATAGTTTATATTTTGAAACACCTGTATATATGTAGTTTAGGGCATTCACCCTCCTAAAAAAATGGCTATTTTCTTTTGATTATTTTTAATAGCTAAAAATTATTTATCATTAAATTAACAAGCCTCATCCCAGTGAATTTAATCATCCCTATAGACTTCCCACCAAGTTATAATAGTGCCCTTTAGTGCACAATTCAGGGCAACGACCCTCTACTCAATTCTATGTACATAAATTTGTAGTCACAAGATAAAATGATTGATGTCTTATGTTGAAAAGTATTGTGGTAATTATTGCTCACTATAAAATACCATACACATGTGTCACACTTCATGATACCCTCATGCCCAATTAAACATGTGTGTATTTGAGTCCATACTCATAAAAGAAGCTATGGAAAACATAAAAGAATGCACAAGAACTAACAATATAAGCCAACCTATTCTATGGGGTTTGAAAATGATAATAAGAAGCAATTGAAAGAAAACACACATGCATATTACCTTCCCAAATTATTATACCATCTAAAATTAGCTCCAAGCATGTTTTTCCCCTTAATTTATTGTTCTCATCTTTGTAAACAATGGATGCCAAGCTCATCCATTATCTCAAGATCACCATATATAATCTAGGATCAAGATAAGAAATCAAATCTATGCCTATCAAGTGAAGCCAAATTATTTCAAATTAAACACAATAATCAACATAAATAAATCTTGTGGAGATAATTTTGCATTATAAGTTTACATAATTTAAGGTTAAAAATAATGTTATATGCCCTTCTATTTATAGATTTTTCAAATGGGTTAGGATCAACCAAGACCATCCATCTCAATAGTGAGATGTGTGGCCATGAATTAATTAATATCACATAATAAATCTATAAATATACTCATAAATATTTGGGAGGAAGAGGCATTAATTAGGCATGGGTTTCCATAAACTTGATATTTGTTACATTTATAGCTTATGGATGCCATCCCATTGATCATGTCATTAGGTGATGCATATATTCAGAATCAATTTACAATAAATAAATATTCAATTTGATCCATGGAATTATTCCTTAAGCTCATAATTTAGTTTAATTTTCCTAAGTAAGATTAATCAATTTTAGTGCAATTCTTTGGAAATGGGTGCACAATTAATCAAAATGGTCAGAAATTCATATTACTAGGTCATAGTTTGACTCAAGAGGAATTGGAAGGCAATGTTAGATGTGTATGAACCTTTATCCCATTTAGAATGTTGTTGACACAAAATAATAAAGGTATGTGACATTTGCTAATGAATTAAAAGAAAAGAGTGATCCAAAGCACCAGAATGCAAAATCATCATTTTGACTCAAAATGATTTAAGAAAAGTTATGAATCACATAAAATGCATATCCCCATTTAGGGATACATTAGCCTAAATTAGAACTTGTATACAATAAGCTCAAATCACTTAACACATTTAAGTGATTTTGGCCTAAATTGGGCATTTAAGTACAAGCCAAGTAAGATTGATAATTTTAACACAAATGGTGTAGGAATTAGATGCCTACATTTTGCCCCTATTTGAGAAGGCATATCAAGACATTCAAGTGAAGTAATGTCTTTTCAAAGAAAAGATTTGTGAATAAAAAATTGGAAATGACCCATGATTCCCCCTTTAGAGGACACACTAGGATGAAAGAGAAGGATGGACTCTCAAAAAAAGGAAAAAAAGTGAGAGATTAACCCATAGATTAGATTAAATCTAGATAAGCTAATGCTTACATGCATTGATTTCATCAGTGATAAAAATATAATTAGAAAATAATGGGCCCCAAAGATGGGGGAATGGGAAGGATATAATCCAAAAATAGAAGTGACACACTTTGAACACACCCAAAGCTAAGGTGCAAGCTATGTTTTTCAAAATTGATCAATCTCGAGACAAGTTATACACTAAAACATTGCCATCATGGGAAAAATTATGGAGATCTTGGAATTAAAAAAAGGAGAACGTGGTCTCTAAAGATAGAATAAATAATAATGTGATCTATTAGAGAAAATAGGATCATGATAAATAAGTTTACTCCAGTACGATAAAATTTGATCACTAATAAATAATGGTTGTTTTTCCCATGTAGGGTTGATTTAGATTTGTGAACTAGTTTAAATGTTGTGCCCCAACATGGACACATTGGCAAGCAAAATCTCAAGGATATAACCTATTACATAGATTAAAAATAAGTGGCGTAAACATAGATGTGATGGTGGAATGGATTTGAAAAATCTATAAAAAACTAGGCATATGAGAATGCAAAAAGTGATGAAAGAGATGAAAAGAATAATGAAGATGGCCGAGCTGACCCAATATATGTCATGTATCCAAGCAGTGTGTACATAGTCTAAATGGACCTTAAGACAATGTAGTTCACCTAAAATATGGGAGAGAATAAAATGAGGGATGATGAAAACTGACCAATGTTTGATTATACTCGTGATGTATGCTAAGAGATGCACATCTAAACATAGAGTCAAAGTGCTAAACCTATTAAGCCTAGTTTATGCATAATGATCTTCAGAGTTATTCATCAAAGCTGTGTTGACATTTAGACTTGAATCCAAATCACAAAGTGCTTGCTATAGCAAAATAAATTAGGCATCATAAGTATGAAAAACTTATGAGGACATGGAATTTCAATTGCAAGAAGCTGGTTGAAATGTGAATACCTGTAACTAAGGATAATGGTAAAAATAACCAAAACTAGAGTTACAACTATTTGCATTTAAACCAAAAAGTAAAGACAAAGAAAATAAAAACATAAAAGAACTCAACTTAAAATTAAGATATGAATAATCAAGACTCAAGTCAAAATAAAAAAGTTTAAAACAAAACAAGAATAACCTAATAAAATGAGATCAAGATATAATAATCAAGATTCATGTGGACCATCAAGATATACTTGGAAAAAGAAAAAAATAAGGCCAAATAGGAAAACAAAAGACCAAAGAGAGACAAAAAGTAATAAAAAGGATAAAAGAAAAAATAAATGAAGAGGAAAAAAAGTATAATAAAACACCAACAAACAACAACAAAACACCAATAAAATCTAAATAAACACACATAAACAAAAACCAAGTTAGTGTAGTTTGAACATAATTATTCAAGCATGAGTAGTAGAGGCATTACTTTATATAATAATGTAATAAGAACAATGACACAAAGTTGTTACTTAATTAAAGAGGAAAAACATAGAAGAAATGGGAAAAGAGAAGAAAAGGAAGGGGTTGGCCGAGATGACTCTAGATGTATAAGACAAGTGGATCATGCCTACATAGATCCATGAAATCATGTTCCAATATGAACTTCAGGCCAAATTTAGTTCTCCTAAGAAGTGGGATAGAAGAAAAAGGTGATGAATAGAAAACATGATAAATGTTGTAGAAGAAAAGGGAAGAGATGGGCTCACAAAATGGTGAGAATGTACAAATCAGAATGGTCTTAAAAAATGATAAGAGCATGAGATAATATACTTATAAAATGATGACAGTGTGAGGATCAAAATGCAAAAAAAGTGTAAGATAATGTTTTTATTCTTTTGTGGATCACTTTCTAATGTTTTTAGTGTTTTTTAGATAAAATATATACAAGGGGGAACCAACTAATCAAGTAGATGCTCATCCAAGAGTAGATGTTCCAATAACAACTAAGCAAGCTACAATGACATGCATAAATATATATAATGGCTTAGGGAACTAACTATGAACTCCAATAATAGCTAAAGCTAGTTGTAATAACACATGCTTATAAATCAATGAGAGTGAGGTCTTGATAAGGCAATAATGATTACCAAATAATAAGGTAATAGAATAGTATGTAGCATAAGATATCTCTATCGAACCATCGAATAAGCAAAGATCTTGAGCTGAATATGAATTCATGTTCACTCATTTGTAGAATAAGATGCAAAAAAAATATTATCCTTATTTATTTTCTATGTAGAACTGATATTGAATGTGATCATAATGCCAATAATTTATAATCAGGATCATAACTGGTCAAGGGATAAAAGTGTTTGAGTTATAATAAGCCCAAGACATAACAAAGAATGTGGTTTTCAAAGAGAATGGTTCAGAGTGGGATAAAATATGTTCCAAAATGCCAACAAGACAAATGAAACACAATGGTATAAAATGCCTATAATGAAATGGTCTATAAGGTTGCCCCCAAGAGACAAGGAAAGGAAAATATAAGGGTAATGGCAAATGAAAGATGGTATTACTACTCTTACTGACATGGAGATGCTCGTCCTAGTCAACATATGAGAAAGCTAGAATAATTAGTCATAAAAATTACTACCCAACACCCTTTTGAAAAAGTTGGTTTGTTTAGAACCTATTGCAGATGTGGATCTCAATAATGTGTTCATGATCTTCATTGGTCATTGATTCTACTTCTTTCAAATGTTAAGATAAGATGTCTTCATAGCATCTATAAAGGAAAGTGCAACCAGGGATGATAAATAATTATAGGCACAAGATAAATGATATAAATGGGTAATTAATAGGTGGATGATAATGGAATGCATAATGAATGTGAAATAAAAGAAGATTGGTACTTTTAGTCACATGTAATGTTGTTGATTCTCGATTTGACATAATTTTAGTTTTAACAAGGATGAAGACCTCTAAATATGCTCTTGATTAAACCACCATATTTTTTTTATTTGATCTTAAGAGTAGATAGCATATGATTATGCTATATATTGGAAGCTATAATGATTTATTCTTTGATAACATCTTCATCAAGTAGTGAAGAACTTTTGTGCTTAGCTATTGGTGCTTTGATGAGGTTTTCATTGATGAATTTGTCCTGATTATCCCATAGTGCCTTAAAGAAAGTTTCATGAAGAGATGTTAACATTTAAATTTTATTGTCTTCTAGTGCCTTCAAAAAGGTTTCACTAAAGGATGTTGAGTTTTTTCTTTGATCATCCCCTAGCACCTCTAAAAAGGTTTCACTAAGAGAGTGTTCCTCTCCTGCATGAGTTTGGTCTTGGTCCCCCTAATATTATACAAATGATATGTCACCATAGATGTAATTCAATAAAGTATGATTCTATTGGTCCCAATCGATGCTTGTGGGAGGTGAAATATCAATATAATGGCTATAATGGATGGGGGTAATGGAATGATTAAAGACAACACAATCCTCATAGAAGATACTAAGAGAATTTGTGTCGATGAAGGATCAAAAATATATTCAAATTTATCTATAAGGAAATTGTAATCAATGTTGTAAAAAACATGATTATAATCTATATATGAAGCTGAGTCCTAATCAAGGGACTCTTAATCCAATGTTGATATTGATAGTGATTCTACTTTTGATGCTAAATTTGATGTTAGTTCAAAAAAGGAACTTGACTCTAATTTTGTTTATTCTTTTGATTGGTAACTTCTATAATGATGTTTTATTTAATGCTTGGTATTAAACAAGTAATGGCCTATGATGGCATAATGAGCTCTATAAAAATTGATTTATCTAAGAAGGGTTCAACATAGACTGGATCGTCTAACTGAATTCCATCAAAGAGAGGGAACTGTTCGAGGGATGAATCGATAAAATCTTGTCTATCAAAGGGATACTCTCCTATGAGTGGGAAAATATTAAGAGATAGCTTTGTAGAGACTATCTTATAAAGGAGATGAAGCTCTTTAAAAATAGGTAAAATATAAATAGGTGATTCATCATAGGTTAACTCATCATAAATGGGTATTTCAATAATAACATCATGATCTTGGTTAACAATTATTTGTAAAATATCAACTTTGAACACATTTTGGTCCTCATAAGATGGTTCTTAAAGAGGTAATGGTTCTTGTTTAGGCTCGTAGATTGGCACCAAATTTATAAAGTTCAATGGTTTGCGGTTAGATAATGAGATCTCCAAAAATTAGACTATTGAAGAAGGGATCAACAAAATATAGTTTATCAAAATGAGGTTATTCAACAATAAGCTCAATAAATATAGGTGATGGGCCTATATTGGTAATGACTAGATGCTACATAGTTTGGTTACTTGCACAAACCAAAGGAGGAGGTCCTAAAATGGTAACCTTCATGCACTATGGAGCTTGATTACTCATACAAGCTGAATGAAAATAGCCTAAAATGGTAACCTTTCTACATTACAAAGCTTGATCACTCACATAATCTGAATGGGGATAACCTATAATGGTAGCATTTTATCATGACATGTAAATCAAAGAAGGGTATCCGAAAATGGTAACCTTCAAGCACAATATGCAAATCGAAGGGGGAGGATGAGGACGATGCATAAAAATTGACATGGATTGGTTTGGTATTCAATAAATAGGATAAAAAAGGTGACATCCTCAAATAAGACAGAGTGCTCATGTCTACCATAATAATTCTCTACCTCACAAGTAGGGTCACAAGAGACCCCATTATGATTATACCTTTGAGTCATGTCTAAAAGGTTTATTCTCTATATTTGACAAGATTTGGATATGTTTGACAAATGTTTAAACAAGGTATGTATTTTGATCTTTTCTAAACAAAGTGAATATAATAGAAAGGGTGGCATAATACCATATATCATTAGAAAAATGATATTCATGAAATTACTGAACCTTGGGTAAAGTTGAAATCATATGAATTGGAAGAGGGTATGATAACTCAAAAATCCTAGAGTGTAACTAGTACACTAAAACATAGAATTTTAAGATACGTAAATACCATAAAAACTAGTTCGAATCGATGAGTTACCACTAGTAAGCTAGAAAAAAGTCCTTTGGATTAGGAAGGAGATAATATGAACCAAAAAACTCAAGACATGGAAACATGCAATAATTCATAAGAATAAAAGTAGAACCAAATGGGTAGCACAATTCCATCACATGGTAATAGGAATGGTATTATAAAATATGTTCTATAACTTAGAGTGTGAGTGATAGACTTGATGACCCAAGTTCACAATGGTGAGATAGATGATGAGTCCATAAACAACCTCCAATCCAAATAAGAAATTGAACCCAAGTTCCCTCAAGTCAATTTTACATGGTGAACCCAATTTGAACTATAAATGAAGGACTTAAAGACAATTGGGAATTGGTTTAGACTCAAATGGGTAACATGACTATACCAATTAGATAATATGACATAATGTTTAAGATGAAAAATTTGAACAAGGCAAAAATTGATTTTCACTTGGATAATGTAACGCCTCCTTGTTAAAAAAACTGGGGACAATGTGTTTGGTTATGACATGTGTTTACAACTAACTTTTGACTCAAATTAAGGACCAAGTAATCTAAGACAAAAAGACAAATATAACTAAGTAATCATCCAAATCCCTAAACTTGTTAGGGTGTGGAGCTAAAAGTTTCACCAAGGAGCATACTTTATCATTTTGGGTCTACACAGACACCAGCGTCGGTCAGGAGCGACCGACGTCGGTCAGGAGTAGTTGCAGAGACGCCGACGTCGGTAGAGGATCGGCCGACGACGGTCACAGGCAAGCAGCAGGAACCAACGTCGGTTACCTGTGCATCCAAAAAGCTATTTCCAAGGATAGAAGTGAGTGTTTGCATGATGAGTTTGAGTTGTAGTCTTAAGCTCGCGTCTCTATTATTAGCAATACTATTTTTAGAGCCCTTGTTCAAGTGGGTTAACTGTTTGTTGGAAGTGCATGCTCAAGTCTCCTAATTCTATATGTAGAATTAGATCTTCCTAGCTTATTGTAGTTGTAGTGGATTATTGTAGTAATTCATTGTATGTTGAAGAACAGTACAGAATTGAATCAATCCAGGTTTGTTGGAGTTGATTGTTCTTGAGAGAGAGAGCTCTTGAGGAATAGAGATCTAGTGAGAGATCTATACATCTAGGAGAGGTGTGGAAGAAAGAAGTTTATTCAATTGTATTCCTTTTGTAAAGAGTTTGTTAATACAAGTTTTCAGGGCGGTTTCTTGTATATCATGTTCTTGCTGTTTATCATTCTAGTTACTTGTCTATCTGATTTAATTCCGCGTTTATTGCTTTCACAAGTGTAATCTATTATTGGTTGATCCCCAACAAAACTTATAAGGTTTGCTTTAAATTATTAAAGTCTATATATATACGTACAATTGTAAGGAAATTATGTATTCATACAAAATAAAAGCACATAATATAGTAGGGTATTTTACACCCCCTTCTTTTAAATGAAAATATGATGACATGGACCTTTGGGTGCACCCTGCATCAATAATACTCCATAGCAAGTGGGGATTTATAAAAATTACAAGTTACGATCATCTAGATGGTCTCAAGTGTGTTTGACATAAGGGATACAACAAGTCAATTGGATCCACATCAATCAACTTGTTGTGAAAAAGTCTAGTCCTTTCATAACCACTACATCTATCAATTACTCAATGTAGTGTGATGTCTTGAATCATCATATGTTTCATGTTGGCTTACCACTAATGGAGATGGTTTAAATGCTCAAAAAACTATTGTAGTGGGGAAATCCTAATTTATATACCCCCCATGGAGAGGGGTTGAAGACAATTCTAAGAGATGAAGCCCTGGGTCAAAGCTTCCCTATAGAACTCATGGGAGGTAATGACATCCCCCTCACAAGCCAAAATATATAAAATAAAATAAAAGTAAAAAGTTTTAGGGTTATTTTTAGATCACCCAAACCATAGGGGTTTTGGGGATAGCCTAGACAAATTATTTTTTATGCCTTGGACAAAGGCATAATTGCAATGAAAAGGTGATTTTGATCACCCAAGTTTCCTACAGGGGACATGGGGAGAGTATACACGCATCATTATTTTGCTCAAACAATCTAACAATCAATAGATGATTTGCATAAAATAAACATAATTTTTGAAAAAGATTGAAAATTTGAAGTGAATTTGGTTTTAATCACTAAAAATGAAGTGTTTGGTGGTGTTCTTAGCCTATTGGCTTTTAGTTTGCAAAAAAATTGAAAAACATCCACTTAAACAATCAAATAAACCAAAGGTTCCTAATTCCTTTTTAAAACACCAAATGAAATGTGATAAGACTTAGTTACATTTAATCTATCACTTGTCTATATAGGTCTTGCATAAAAAATTAGATAGCCTTGTTTAGATTTGAAGCACTTTCTCTTTTGAAACAAGCAACTTTGAATTTGTTGCTCTTGAGCTTGTGTGACCTGTGTGTGTATAAAAAATGTTAGAAACATGGGAAAATAAGCATAAAAATTATTGTTAAAGGAATTTTTAATGATTAAAATGGAAATGTAAAATTTCCACAATATCTTCTTTGCTTGAATGGACTAAATGGTCCCATTAGGCATGCCAAAATGTAGTGTTGGATTATAAAGAAGATTAATTCAAACATTAGTCATGAAAAACACAAAATAAAGCATAAAAACTAAAAATATAAGCCAACCTATTCTACAAATATTGCAAATGATAATAATAGGTAATTTAAAGCAAAATCACATACATATTACCTTCCCAAGTGATTGCACCATCTAAAAATGACTCTAATTTTGTTTTCCCCATTGATTTGGTATTCTTGTCTTTCTCAACAATAGATGCTAAGCTCCTCCATTATCTCAAGAACACCATGCATAATCCAGGTTCAAGATAAGAAATCAAATCTATGTCTATCAAGTGAAGCTAACTTATTGCAAATAAAACACAATAATCAACACAAAGAAATCTTGTGGAGATAAACTTATATTATAAGTTTACATAATTTAAGCTTAAAAATGATGTTCTATGCCCTTTTATTTATATATTTTTCAAATGGGTCAGGATCAACCATGACCATCCATCCCAAGATTGAGATGTGTAGCCATAAATTAATCTAATATTGGATAATAAATCTACAAATATCCTCATAAAATTTTGGGGGAAGAGGCATTAATTAGGTGTGGGTACCCATAAACTTGATATTTATTGCATTTATGGCTTATGAATTCCAACCCATTGATCATGTCATTAGGTAATGCATATATTAAAAATAAATTTACAATAAATAAATATCCAATTTTCTCCATGGAATTCTTAATTAAGCTCATAATTTTATTTAATTTTCATATGTAAGATTAATCAAATTTAGTGCAATTCTTTGGAAATTGGTCCACAATTGATCAAAATGGTCAGAAAGTCATAGTACTGGGTCATAATTTGAGTCGATAGGAATTAGAAGGCAATTTTATATGTGTATGGACTATTATCACATTTAGGATGTTAGTGACACAAAATAATAAAAATACATGACATGTGTTGTTCCCCAAATCTATCACTCATATTTGGGACAACATATGAACTATTTTGGTCCTATAGGCCAAAATTATCTCTTCCCTTTTCAAAAAATTGTCGTGAGCATTCAAATTCCTCATTTTTCAAGATTTTTTAGTTAAGGGATTAGTAGGCTAAAAGGCTTCAACAGGGGAGCTCTCTCAAAGGAGCAAGTTTTCAACATTTAGGCATTTTTAAGATTGGTTCAATGCCTTAGTTCAATCAAAAGTGTTCATTGGAAAGATTCAAAAGAAGGATTGAACCATTGAAACTTGAACCATTTAAGTTCAAAGGTTTAATGGGTTCAAAGGTTTAACAATGTCAGCAAGCTTAAAGAGTTAAGCGCTTCATCAAAACTTCAACAAGTTTAACCGCTTCAAGGTTCGATGGCTTCAAAACACTTAATAAAAAGAAGAAGGCTTGAACCATTAAACCAATAAATCTTGAACTATTTCAGTTCAAAGGTTTAATGGGTTCAAAGGTTTAATGAGTGGTTGGTTCAACAGGTTTGATTCAAAGAGATCAAAAGACTTAGAAGAAAAGAGGCTTCAAACGTGAGATTAAACCATTAAACCAAAATTTGTTCAATCGATCGGTTCAAATGGTCGGTTCAAAGGAGTGCCCCAAATCCCAAAGGCCAAAGTGCCCTTATGGAGGGTAGTGAGAAAAAGTGGAAAAAGAGATTTTCTTCAAAAAAATGAATAAGGTAGAAAAGTTGGAATTCCTTCAGATTTGTGCAAGGCAAAAGACAAAGTGAATTCATTTGGACAAAATGTCTGAAGGAATTCCTTCAGACTTTTGTCTAAAGGAATTCGCCTAAAAGGGAAAGCAAAAGCATGAAGAAAAGTGGACAAAGCAAAGCCAAGGAAAGATTTCCTTCAGAAAAATTGTCTGAAGGAATACCTTCAGACATTTTGCTTGAAGGAATTGGAGCCCGAAGACCAACCGAAGGAATTGAAACCCGAAGGCCAACCGAAGGACCCCGAAGGGTAGGTACCCTTGTGGGGGGCTCTCGACACCCACAAAAAGGGCCTTTCTTAAAGCTTGAAGGGACACCTTCCCTTTTAGGTGTTCCAAAGGCTTGATAAAGATGAAGGAAAAGCTTCAAAAAGACTTTGATGAAAAGGAGACTTCAAAGAACAAAAATTGAACCGTTGGACCTTGAACCAAATGGTTCAACAGGTTTAAGGGTTCAAAGGTTTAACATTTCAAAGCTTCAAAGGGACTTATAAAAGTAAAGGAAGCATTAAGACAAAGAATGAACTAATGAATTGATTTAACCTTGAACCAAAAGAGTTCAAAGTTAAATGGTTCATAGGTTCAATAGTTCAAAGACAAGCCCCAAGAAAAAGAAAGAACATGAAAGATTCTAGAGACTAGTTCAAAGGGATGGTTCAACTAAAGAGCAGAAAAGTAATGGTTCAAAAAGAGAGAAAGGAAGAAAATGGAACAAAAGAACCAATAAAGATCAATTGAACCATTAAACCATTGAACTGATGAGCTTTCACAGGTTCAAAGGTTCATGGTTCAACATGGTTCAAACAAATAACAACCATTGACGTCCTTATAGACATCAAATTTAAAGTGAGGGAATATCCTTTAAATTTCAAATATAGCATGGAACTTGAAAACTAAACCAAGTGACTAGCTGAAGAAAGAGCCCAAGAGCTCAAATTGCTACAGGGAAGAGAGAACAATACAAAAGGATCAGAAATATTTACAAGGGAGTTATTTCTAGTAGGTAAAACAATTGATCAAGTGGTTATCTGAGCACACCAAATCAAGGACATGGCTTATTTTTCTTCCATGAAGTAAAGGAAAAATGGATAGCTGCACAGACATTAGGAAAAAGGACTAGACAACCCATGCTAAGGAAGAGACATATAAGATGAATGGACATGCCATAGTTAAGGCAATGAACTGTTCCCAGCATGCCCCTAGATAGAACTGAGAACACAATCAAGGCATTGAATGCAGCATGGGCCGTCCCATAGGAAAAAGTGCCAAGCCTTTCTTGGCTGCTATACATTGTAATCTCTTATATTATGTAGGGGAGATCTTTTCATTTACAGAAGCAAAACTCTACCCAAATTAAAAGGTGATTATTGAGACTTTGAGCTCAGATTATTGATCATATTACTTTATCTGAATGAGAAAGCAAGTGAATTTTAGAATTAGTGCTATTATAGCTTGTGTTATCTTAGGGAATTGTTCTTATGTCTGTTTCCCAGGAGTATTCTTGTTTATTTAATTTCACGAGTAGAACTAGTGGAAGTAATCAGGGAGATGTCTTGAAGCTAGTTGTGGAAGACTTTGTATTGTCATAGTTATCTTCAGTGTATTTTTAGTTCTAGTTTCTTCCTATGTAAAGGATCTTGGGATAATTTTGTGCCACCATTATCTTTTATTTTTCACTCTTTGGGCAGTTGAGGTGGAGACTTTGTGTTCCATTTCATCCTGCTAGTTACTATGCCTTTGTTTCCAATTACTTGGCACTACTTGAAAGAACTCCGGCTATTTTCTGCAATATCACTTTTGAAAGAAGAGAAGTGCCTTCAGTGTTTTCACCAAGTTTTTCTCCTTTGTTTGTGAACATCATCTCTGAAAAAAGAGAGATAGATGGTGTAGTCCTACCCCTGAGTGTTATTTTTTACTTATATATATATAGTGTATAGCTCCTCATATTTATAGGGAACCTCCCTATGATGAGAAGAGAGATTTGTCCACCTCTAATGTAGTAAACCTGCACATTTGGCTAACCAATCTCCCTTGTTATGGTTAAAGAGACCTATTTTTCTCATCAGTTAGCTATTGAAAAAATATTCACCCAACAGTCTTTTTGGTGACTCCGTTGGGGAAGAGCGTGCAGTTTGAAGCCTCAAGCTTCAAGCTGAAGTAAGACCAATTTTTTCCCATTTTTATTCTACAATCTGGCAACTATATGCTACAAGAAGCCAGAGATCCCAAGGTGTTATTGACCCTATTTTTGAGTTGGTGCAGCAGGGCAATTTCAATTTGTTCCCTCCCTAACTTCAAGTTCAACAATTTAGGAGTGTTCTTCCTACCCATACCAGGTCACCAACATAAGGCAAAGCTTCTTTTTTTATTATCAGTAGAGCTTTGCCTATACATACTTCACCCATATTTGTTATCCCCCTTTTTTGTAATCAAATCATGGTAGTTCAAGGCCCTTAGGGTAACTCTTTTGTCCCACTCAATCTTAATCCACCTTTACATGAGCTACCACATAGTTCAAAGAATAATTTACCCAAATTCTTTGGTGATGGGAGAGTTCATCTTGATGAACACATTGGAACTTTTAGCATATCCTGTGGTGTGATAGGCATGGAATTTGAAGATGTAGCAGTCAAGCTATTTTTGAAAACATTACAAGGCACTACTGTAGACTAGTTTTACCATCTACAGGCTAGGTCAATGACTGACTGAGACACACTCAAACCTAAATTTGAAGCTAGATTCAAACTTGCAAAAGATGCACATGCCCTATTGGCCCAACTCACATAGATGAAGAAATAACCTCATGAACTTATGAGAGACTTCATTTCCAAGTTTGATAAGTTAAGGAATATAATTCTTGCAATTACTTAGCCAACACCTGAGAACCTTAAATGCTTCTTCATCAACTCACAACTGCCTAAAATGAGTTTTCTACTAAGACGTGCTGACCACATAGACCTTGCTGCTACTCAAGACTTGGCTACTAAGGTAGAAGATGACCTTATCTTGGCAAGAAAGATAAGGAGAGATCCAAATAGAGATAAATCCTCTTCATCTTTTGAATACTCACCTACAGCCACCATTGATCCAATGGTGTAAAAGCTGGCAAATGAAGTACTAGCTCTTAGAAAGAAAATGGTGCAAGGAATGTCATCTACTCCTTTATATAGAGATGTACCAAGGAGGACATTCCCCAATAAATCATATCAAGGCAATGCTACCAAGAATCAAGGGCAAAAAAATCGTCTTCCTCCCCCACGGGGGAACCTTGCCATTGAAGCACCTCCAACCAATTCAACAATTAGATATCTTAAAGTAGAATTAGATTTCTCCTTCTAGCCTGAGTTGAATCTAGAAGATGATGCTAATCTCTTCACTAAGGAAGAAAAAGAATTGGCTGGTGACTCCAACATTGGTTTACTGAATTACCAAGATGAACCCAAAAGTGAAGGTAAAGTAGTTGAGGGATCATATGCTATGTTCACCCGATCCAAGAACTAGTTAGCCCAACAAGCTGATAAAGAAAAGATAGAGGAGAGACCTCAACCAACAATTTCAATTGCTAAGCAGGGAACCACTCTACCTTTCTAGCCAAAGGATTCGGTGATTGCAAGAAAGGTAAGTACATCAAACATCCCTACACCTTCTACTTCAAATTTATAGACTAGTCCCCCCCTCCCAAAAATCAAAAGGATGAACTCCCATCCTCTATAACTAGTTCATTTCAAACATTTGACATAATTAACCATATAAAGAAAACCAAAATTCAAATGTCTAAATTTGAATTCCTATAGTCCAACCCTGAGTAGTTAGATAAGTTGTTTCAATGTGTGAAAAACCAAAACATCCCTGTAGGACAAGCAATTTTGAAGATAACTCATGATCCCCTCAAGAACACATCCACAAGAAATAACCTTGTCATTACTCCTACTGCTTCCAAAAGGACCGAACCATTTTGTGTCTCCCTGTTGATAAATGGGTATTAGCTAAAAAATTACATCATTGATTTCAAAGCTTTAGACAATGTCAGGCTTACCAAAGTGATAGAATCCCTTGGTCTTACACTGACCAAGACATTTGGGAGATGTTTTTCTATGGAAAATAAATAACACTACTGGGACAAATCAAGGACACCCAATTTGCATTTACAGTATTCCAAAACAAAAGAATCAAGATGACTGTCCTGGTGGCTGACATCCCAACATCATATGGCATACTTCTTGGGCAGTTTTTTTCCAAGAATGTTGGTGGCAAATTAAGCATGGACCTATCCGAGGCAAGGATCCTAGTCAAAGGCATTATGCAGAGATTGCTCCTAGAGAAGGAAGCAAAATATGTGGTCACTCAAACATCAACGCTTGAAGCTCAAATTCTATTTGAGTCTTTAGGCATGGGTAACTACTTTTTATCCACAAAAGAAGTCTATGAGGCATCTGATGAAGCTCCTAAAGGTGATAACCTAAAAATTGTTTCAGATGGAACAAAAAAAAGATTGGTGGAGTGCAGTGCAAGCATAGAAGAATCTCCTCCTCTAAATGAAGAAGAATCTAAGGAAAAATTAGTGTTTAATGAAGTATGGATTCTAGAATTTGATGGTAGCTGCTCCTCTACTAGTTTAGGAGCTGGGGTTATGCTGATATCTCCTCAAGGAGATATTTTTCCTTCATCATATAAATTACAGTTTAGCAATACCAATAATATAGCTAAGTATGAATCTCTATTACTTGGATTGAGGCTACTCGAGACAAAGGCATCAAACTCCTTCATGCTAAAGGAGATGCTAAACTAGTGGTTTGTCAGGTGAGAAACTTGTATCAAACCAAAAATGAGAGATTGCACCACTATCGCAATCTAGTTTGGGATCAAATTGAAAGATTTGATGCTTTCAGCATCTCTGCCATACCCAAGGAATTCAATGACTGAGCTGATGCACTGGTTGTTTCAACAACTCTCTTGGTTCTTCACCCTAATTTTAAAGGAGATAGGTACACTATTGAATTGGTTTTTTGATCAAGTGTGCTTGACAATGCCAATTATTGGAAAGTGTTCAATGGTGATAACCAAATAATTGCCTTCTTAGAACAAAAAGATAGCTTTCAACAGCTTCACTTCAGAGGCAGTGAGCCTTAGAAGCTTAAACCAACCCCTGAATCAAGTTTAAATGTAGGTGAAGAATTCCTACAATTGAAAGAGAATAAAATTCCTAAAGGATTGGTTTCCCTTGAGAAGCTGTTTAACAAGCATGATAGGTTCATCAAACAACATCAAATGGATTTAAGTTCCACCTAAGAGTTTGATCAAGTAAATCTAGGTACTAGAGAAAATCCCAAGATGGTGAACATTGAGAATTGTTATACTCAAGAAGAAAAGTTCAAGTTCACTACTCTACTCAGCTAGTAAATGAATGTCCTAACATACTCCTATGATGATCTAAAGTCACTCAGGCTTGATGAAATTCGCCATGAGATACCTCTCAAGAGTGATTCAATACCTTATAAGAAAAATCTAGGAAATACAATCTAAAGATATCAGGTACTATTCTATTTGAAATATATAAAATACTGAATGCTAGGATAATTTTCTCAATCCATCATTCCACATGGATTGCAAATATAGTGCCTGTGAGAAAAAAGAATGGTGAAATTTGCCTATGTGTGGACTTCAAAAATTTAAATCAGTCATCCTTAAAGGATAACTATCCTCTGCCCATTATGGATCAAGTCCTTTAGACAATGACTAGTTTAGAGATGTTATCAATGCTAGATGACTTCTCAGGATACAATCAAGTTGAAGTTGGTGAAGCAGACTAACATAATACTGCCTTCACCACGCCTTAGGGCACCTTTGCATATTGAAGAATGCCTTTTGGCCTAATAGATGTTGGCACCATCTTCCAAAGAGAAATGGACCTTACTTTCAAAGATGAAATGGGTAAGTTCATTGTAGTATACCTGGATGATTTAACAGTCTTTTTAAAGCATCGCTCTGACCATATGCACCATTTGCAACAAGTGGTGGAACACTGTCACCAGAATGGCTTTTCTTTAAATCCCAAGAAGTCTATTTTTGGAGTAAAAGAAGGGAAAATTTTTGGACATATTGTATCTTAAGAAGGCATAAAGATTGACTCAGAAAGAGTCAAGTCCATCCAAGATCTCACTTTACCCACAAGTAAGACTGTAGTTCACTCTTTCTTTGGAAATGTGAATTTCTTATGAAGGTTCATCCCTGGATTTTTTTAGAAGACTTGCCATATTGTAAACATTATGAAGGGAAAGGCCACTTTTTGCTAGACTAAAGAAGGAAAATTAACATTTTGAGACATCAAGATAGCTATTGCCCATGCCTTAATTCTGGTTTGTCTAGATTATGCTAAGGATTTCACAATGTATAGTTATGCTTCTGAGCACACACTTTCAATAATTTTGGTTTAAAAAACCAAGGTGTGGAATATCCCATTTCTTTCATGAGATATCCTCTCAAAGCTCATGAGCAGAAGTATTTAAACATGGAAAAACATGCTTATGTAGTGGTAAAGGTAGTGAAGCAATTATGCTTTTACAACCTGAATTCACACACTACTACCTTGGTTCCTAACACCACATTCAAATCTATATTAACTCAACAAGAGTTTGGGATGAAAAGAGGCAATTGCTAAAATCTAGGAGTTTGATCTAGTTATCAAACCAATGAAGCTTGTGTGAGGAAAGAGCCTATGCCAATTGATTGCTGACAACAAACAAGAAAAAATAAAGCATGGAGAAGAAGAAATTGAACACATGCCAACATTCCTCTTTATCTCCACCACGAATGAGTGGTATTCAAGTATTACTCATTTCCTTACTTATGGTGAGTTTCTTGCTCACCTGTCTCATAAGGAAATGAGGACTATCAATTTGAAAGCTACCAATTTTGTCCTCTAGAACAACAACCTATATAAGAGGAGCCTTGATGGAGTGTTCTTTCACTATGTAGACAGAGAGCAACAAAACCAACTTTTGAAGTCCTTCCATAATCTGGCCTATGGAGGACATTTTTATGCTCCTATAACTACCCATAAAATTCTTCAAGCTAGGTACTACTAGCCCACTCTATTTCAAGATGCATACAAATGGGTAAGAAAATTTGAACTATGCCAACAGTTTGTTGGAAGACCCAAGTTAGCTGCCCTATCTCTCAAGCCAATGGTGATAGAAGAGCCATTTCAGCAATGGGGAATCAATTTCATTGGTGATGTAAACCCATCTTCAAGTGCTGGACATGATTATGTCCTCACAGCCATAGATTACTCCACCAAGTGGGTGGAAGCTATCTCAACCAAGCATGCTACTTTATAAGTAGTGTGAAATTTCCTCAAGGAGAACATCATTTCCAGATTTGGGGTCCCAATCATGATTTTTATAGACAATGCATCTTGTTTTACTTCCCAGGAGATTACCCAGTTCAATTTTTACTATGGGATTACCCTCTCCCACTCTTCTGATTATTTTTTGCAAGGGAATGACCAAGCTAAATCAAGAAATAAGAACCTGGTGACCATCATCAAGAAGCTAGTGGATGACAATCAATGAACATGGCATAAAGCATTATTTGATGCTTTATGGTTAGATAAAATTACACCAAAGAGAGAAATTGGTATGTCACCTTTCTAGCTTCTTTATGGTTTCAATGCTGAGATACCAATCACCCTAGAATTGCTTGCATTGAAAATGGCTAAGGCAATCGAAGATCAGACATATGAAAGATCTATTGATAATAAAATCATGTGCTTGACTGAGCTAGATGAGTAGTGAACTATGGTGGTGGACCGAATTGCTATGCATCAAAGTCTAGTGAAGAAGCTCTTCGACCAAAAGGCAAAAAACTATGATTTCTAAATTGGAGATCAAGTCCTATTGTGGGACAAAAGAAGATAACTAAAGGGAATGCATGGGAAATATGATTCCCTATGGAAATGCCCATTTACTATTCATTAGATCAATGGTGAAAGTAGTTTTCTTTTGAATTATCAAGATGGCACGCCCTTTTCTCTGCTTCACAATGGGCAGCATCTGAAGCATTTCAATTCTTGAAGTCTCAGATAAATTCACCTGTACATATGTATATTTATATAGTCTTTGTTTCTATTTTGTGTTATTCATTTTCATTTTTTGGCTCCTTTCTTTTTGGGTAGCATGAATCCCTAACCCAATGGAATACTTAAAGGCATTAGACATTCTAGTTTCTACTCCCCTCAACTATTCCAAGTTTTCAACTAAAGGAAGTTCCCCAACTAGAGCCAGCTATTGTTCCCAAAATTTGTCACTCATTTTTGGGACAATATATGAACTATATTGGTCTTGCAGGCCAAAATTATCTCTTCCCTTTTCAAAAAATTGTCTTAAGCATTCAAATTCCTCATTTTTCAAGCTTTTTCAGTTAAGGGATTAGCAGGTTCAAAGGCTTCAATAGGTGAGCTCTCTCAAAGGAGCAAGTTTTCATCACTTAAGCATTTTAAGGATTGGTTCAACACCTTAGTTCAATCAAAAGTGTTCATCGGCAAGATTCAAAGGAAGGATTGAACCATTGAACCATTAAACCTTGAACCATTAGATTCAAAGGTTCAATGGGTTTAAAGGTTTAATGATGTTAGCAAGCTTAAAGAGTTAAGCACTTCGGCAAAAGTTCAACAAGTTCAACCGCTTCAAGGTTCGATGGCTTCAAAACACTTAATGAAAATAAGAAGGCTTGAACCATTTTGGTTTAAAGGTTCAACGGGTTCAAAGGTTCAAAGGTTTAATGAGTGGTTGGTTCAATGCATTTGGTTCGAAGAGATCAAAAGACATAGAGGAAAAGAGGCTTCAAATGCGAGATTGAACTATTAAACCAAAATTTGTTCAATCAATCGGTTTAAATGGTCAATTTAAAAGAGTGCCCCAAAGCCCAAAGGCCAAAGTGTCCATGTAGAGGGCATTGAGCAAAAGTAGACAAAGAGATTTTCTTTAAAAAAATGAATAAGGTAGAAAAGTTAGAATTCCTTCAGATTTGTGCAAGGCAAAAGACAAAGCAAATTATTTTGGAAAAAATGTCCAAAGGAATTCCTTTAGACTTTTGTCTAAAGGAATTCACCTGAAAGTGAAAGCAAAATCTTGAAGAAAAGTAGACAAAGCAAATCCAAGGAAAGATTTCCTTCAAAAAAATTATTTGAAGGAATACCTTCAGACATTTTGTCTGAAGGAATTGGAGCTCGAAGACCTGTCAAAGGAATTGAAGCTCGATGGCTGCCCAAAGGACCCCAAAGGGTAGGTACCCTTGCATGGGGCTCTCAACACTCACAAAAAGGACCTTTCTCAAAGCCCAAAGGGGCACCTTCCCTTCAAGGTGTTCCAAAGGATTGATAACGATGAAGGAAAAGCTTCAAAAAGACTTAGATGAAAAGGAGACTTCAAAGAATAAGGATTGAACTATTGAACCTTGAACCAAATGATTCAATGGGTTCAAGGGTTCAAAGGTTCAACATTTCAAGGCTTTAAAGGGACTTAGAAATGTAAATGAAGCACTGAGACAAAGAATGAACCAATGAACCGATTGAACCTTAAACAAAAATAGTTCAAAGTTCAATGGTTCACAGGTTCAACAGTTTAAAGACAAGCCTCAAGCAAAAGAAAGAACACAAAATATTCTAGAGACCAGTTCAAAGGGATGGTTCAACCAAAGAGTAGGAAAGTGATGGTTCAACTAGAGAGCAAGGAAGTAAATGGAATAATGGAACCAATAAATATTGCCTAAACCATTGAACCATTAAACTAATGAACTTTCATAGGTTCAAAGGTTCATGGTTCAACATGGTTCAAACAAACAACAACCATTGATATCTTTACGGATGTCAAATTTAAGATGAGGGAATATCTATTAAATTTCAAATATAGTGTGGAACTTGAAATGTAAACCAAGTGACCAGCTGAAGAAAGAGCTTGAGAGCTCAAATTACTATAGGGAAGAGAGAACAATACAAAAGGATCAGAAATATCTACAAGGGAGTTATTTCTAGTAGGTGAAATAGTCGATCAAGTGGTCATCTTAGCACACCAAATCAAGGATGTGGCATGTTTTTCTTCTATGAAGTAAAGGCAAAATGGATAGCTATGTAGACATTAGGAAAAAGGACTAGACAACCCATGCTAAGGAAGAGACATAAGATGAATGGGCATGCCATAGTTAAGGCAATGCACTATTCCCAGTATGGCCCCCTAAATAAAACTAAAAATGCATTCCAGGCATTGAATGCAGTGTGGGCCATCCCATAGGAAAAAGTGCCAAGCCTTTTTTGGCAGCTATACATTATAATCTCTTGTTTATGCAAGGGAGATATTTTCATTTATAGAAGCAAAACTCTGCCCAAATTGAAAGGCGACTACTGAGACTTTGAGCTTAGATTGTTGATCATATTACTTTATGTGAATGAGAAAGCAAGTGACTTTTAGACTTGGTGCTATTATATCTTGTGTTATCTTAGGGAATTTTTCTTATGTCTATTTCTTGGGAGTATTCTTATTTATTTAATTTGACAAGCAAAACTAGTGGAAGTAATTGGAGAGATGTCCTAAAGCCAGTTGCGGAAGACTTTGTGCTATCATAGTTGTCTTCAGTGTGTTTTTAGTTTCTATTTTCTTTCTGTGTAAAGGATCTTGGGATGACTTTGTGCCCCCATTATCCTTTATTTTTCACTCTTTGGGTAGTTGAGGTGGAGACTTTGTGTTCCATTTCATCCTGCTGGTTATTGCACCTTTGTTACCAGTTACTTGGCACTACTTGAAAGAACTCCTACTATTTCTTGCAAGATCACTTTTGAAAGAAGAGAAGTGCCTTCAGTGTTTTCACCAAAGTTTTATCATTTATTTGTGAACATCATCTCTAAAAAAAGAGAGATGGATGGTGTAGTCCTACTCCTGAGTGTTATTTTTTGCTTATATATATAGTGTATAGCTCCTCATATTTATAGAGAACCTCCCCTTGATGAGAGGAGAGATTTGTCCACCTCTAATGTAGTAAACCTACATATTTGACTAACCAATCTCCCTTGCTGTGGTTGAAGAGACCTATTTTTCTCATTAGTTAGCTATTGACAAAATATTCACCCAACAACATGAACTAATAAATAGAAGAAAAGAGTGATCTAGAGCACCATAATGCAAAATCATCATTTTGATTCAAAATGATTTAAGAAAAGTTAGGAATCACATAAAATGCACTAAACCATTTAGGGATACATTAGCCTAAATCAACACTTGTATATGATAATCTTGAAAAATATAACATATTAATGTGATTTTAGCCTAAATTGTGCATTTGAGTATAATTTGAGTAAGATTGACAATTTTAACAAAAATGGTGTTAGGAATTGGATGTATACACGGGTAACCTAATGCATTCCCAAGTTGAACTTGGTATCATATTAACCATGATTCTAAATTTAAAGACAATATTGGGTATTTCATACCCTATGATCTCAATACCCATCCTAACATGTACATCTAAAGGTGTTTTGGTATCTACATACCATACTGACAACTTTGTCTATTTATATCCTATGTACATATTATAAGTAATTATGAAATAGGTTCATGATATTATAAGAAATATCCTCATTTTCATAATGTGTTTAATAGCTTCATCAAGTTTGTTAAGGTAATAACAATACCTTCTTGTCTCATTATGTCTATAATCTAGATGTACATCTATGCATAAATGGCTACATCAGCTCCTACTTTGGTTTTTCGATGTTATATGTTTTTAAGAACCTACACAACCTCATACGTCAATTCTTTTTTAGTACCAAGATCAATGAATTTATCTAGTTTAACCTTATGTATCTCATGGTCATGTGGCATATCTAAAGGAGGAAATCCTTATTTTGTATGCTAATGTCTTATAACTACCTTTATAAATACATCCTCTTTAGGATACAAATTAACCATGTTGACATTTTGCACTACCTTTTCTTTATTCTACTTCTCTAAATCTAGGAAATTCTTCATATCATAATGCTTTGACACTCTATAATAATCACAATATGATTGACTACGTGGGTTTAATGGAAAATTCCTCTTCACATGGTTATAATCCCCACCTAAGTAACATTGTATTGGTGGCCTCTATCCATTGTTTCCTTGGCCTCCTTGATAACTACCCCAACATCTTCCCTTATAACCTCCTTTATTACCTTGGAAACCCCATCCACATCTTTATTATAATCTAAATCCTACCAAATTCTATGGCACATTCCATCCATGATATTATTGGTGGTTATTATACCCACCATAGTGTTGTTGTGGAGATAGTGGGTTCTAACTTGACTATGGTGTTTAGGGAATCATAGTATTCCAAAGGCCTAAATATTGGTAATTTGGAGATGGTGGTGTCCAACATAGAAAAGGAGGTTTCTATTTAGTCAAACTTGAGGATGGTATTGTGGTGATTTTAGAATCCACTATGGACCCATCTAGGTTGCACCAGTCATATTCACCTCTGGGCTTGGAATCATTTTTTCATTGTAGACACCTAATGCGTAACAATTGTAAAGACATTAATCATGATATCTTCCTTTAGTTATTTTAAAGATCTACAATTTTTCTCATCATGAGTTGGTGATTTTCATAAATTATAATATAAATTCTATAATTTCTTCACATACTATTTTATCAGGTGACATTAAGACATCACATATCGTACAACTCTGTATATTTTACATAACTCCATTTTTATTATTAGACAATCATTCTTATGATTCCCCTCCCTACCACACTCCACACACCATATAACTATCTTATGTTTGTATGCTTCAGGATAATACTCAATTTTTTTCATAAAATTTTGTATGGTGTTTTCAATCTTAGATCTTGATATTGGAGCTTCCCCATATTCTTCAATCTATTATATATGAATCATAGTAGCTATGACATCTACTTTGGTGTCAAACTAGCTTTGAGCTATTACAAACTAGATTCTCATTCATATCCCTTCTAAAAACCATGCAAATTTATCCTTATTCTCTAGAGTAAACTCAACCCTATTCATAACATCCAAAAATCTATGTTCATAGTCACATACTATCTATCCTAACTTATATCATATTTATTTTAGGTCTTGGATTATTTGGCTCATGCATTTTTTAATATTAATGATAAGCCACTTTTTCATGTCTCAAAGACTTTCTTGATTAAATATCTATCTCGTATATAAACTGAGGCTCGATCACTCAATGCTCTAATAAATACACTATCATCACTACTTCATTAATAATTCCCTTATCCTAACATTTCATTTGACAAGTGAGCAGATATTGTTTAGGATCCATAGACCCATCATAAGGTCATAGGTACAAGTTTTATGAATGCTCCCACATTGACTACCATCTTTCTAGTACCTCCAAGTACTACCAAAGTTTGTTGTTTAATAGTAATAAATGGTGTTTGTAAACTTAATGATAATGCTTGTGAACTTGGAGGTAATGTTTGTGAAATTATCACTAGTTGTGACCCTGATAATTCTAGTGCATGTAATGTCTCAATAAAATAATATGTAGCGTCTTCTAATAGCTTTTGTTGTGCAAGAATCAATTATACTTTTTTGCTGATTGTTGGGTCTATAGATGCTAATCCTATTTTTTCTATTACTCTCTTCTCATTTTTAGATAAACCTACTTTCGATAAAGCCATTAGAATTTATGCCTTCTCAATTTTGGCTCCCCACTTGTGACCCCATTCCATAAATAGTTGTTCCCAACTATTGGCTTCTCCAGACTCTGTTCCTTAACTACTACTAGTGTATGATGCATTAGACTGGGGGATGTGTGCTCTTTAAGTGAATGTTTTTTATCTAAAACATATTAATTTTCATATCTTGAATTTATTATATCTTTGTGATTATATCTCAATTCCTCAAATGATATCTCTTCCTCTCCTTCATATAATACTTTTTCTTACAACTGCAAACTACAACTATCTACCAATTGATTTACTTCTACACTATTCTTGTGCTCATCCTCATTCATTTCTTATCATCTCACACTCTTTCATTTTCCTTTATGTATTAGCATTATTACTTTACTCACACATCATCTCTTTCTTTTTCGATTATTCTCTATTCATTTTTTTCTTCTCATTCTTTTCCTACTTTATTATTACTCCTACTTGTAGTTACCTGAGTATCCTTATTTTTATTCCATCTTTTCTATTATCACCATTCCCTTTCTAAATCTAGACTCTTCTTTTAACTCTGCTTCCCTTGTTTTTCCATTCTAGATTCATATACAAGATCTATCTCTTCAAATTTTCATCATTTACCTTCTGGTCACACACATCCCCATAGTGCCTAAAGTGACTACTCCATATTGGTTAGAGCAGGGACCACAACCTTTTCTACAACCAATATTTTCATTAAAGTAGGTAGTCACTATAAAAAGTTTCCTCTAGTTGCCATTATAAAAATATCCTCTACTTCCTCAAATGTTATATATCCTTGTACTATGAGCTCTATTATATTCCTATCAATTGTAGTAGTTAGCCAATGATCTATTGCTTGATTCCAAGAAAATTCCAATTTTTATAGATGTTCTACCTTTTATTCAGTCTAAACGATATTATATATTATTCTAGGTTGGTAACATTAGTATTCTAAACATGCCAACCAATTAGCTAGTAAGCTAGGAAACTCACACCAAAAAAAATTATATATTTCATCATGAATATGTTCTTGTATAATCTCTGGAGTAGCAGAACCTGTCCTCTTCGACTCTTCCTCTATAAAGTTATGTATCCTTTGGTCTAACCACCTTTCTAAATACCTCTATCTAGATAACCATCATAACATATCTTCCACCAATATAGTTCCATGCTCTCTACACCATTGTTAGTATAGGTTATTGATACTTCATCAAAACATGTTAAGATGAGGATAACAAATAAAGCTCATATATCATAGACCAAATCTGGTTGGTCATAGAAAATAAGAACAAAAAAACATTAGTATTCATTTTATCCTATAAATTCATTCATATTAAAGACATAATAAAAATTATAATTAGAAACAAGGGTAATTAAAAAAACATAATGCAAGGGGATCATGATTATTCATAATATTGTGCACATAAGGAACAAAACAAGAAAACATAAAATTAACCATAACCAAATATCTATATTTATCTCTTATGATTGTGTAAAATTTTCTTATGATAGTCAAATTACACACACACACACACACACTTTTATAAGCCTTCGTCTCTTCAACTTATAATCAAACTTGGTGCCAAGAGAAGACTCTTAATCTTTCAACCTATTACAACTTTCATAAATGAGATAGAAGATAAAGTAGAATATATAAAATATAAAATGAGTTCATTTCACACATGCATTGCATATATATATCTATGATTTTATAGTTCTATTATCCTACCAATAGTAGTTGAATTTGAAAAGGATGACACACAGTAATCCATCATTACATTGATTTATTTATATTTGAGTTGTATCTTTTTTGTCTATTGGACTTTATATATTAAAATGATGATAAATGAAGCAATGTCACTCATTTGTTTGGTATATTATCTTTGTAATTTAGCTTTTCACCCCAAAGCCTATGGTAAAGTGAGATTGAGACAAGTGGAGTGATCTCCCTCAGTCATATGGTCACCCATTTTCATGACTTAGTTTTCTTGATAAAGACTTTTGATGGGCTAAGATAGTGAAACTTGGCATGATATTGCTTAGTCGATTAGCTAGGACTTCATGAAACTTATAATGTTAAATTATTTATCTAGATACAATGAATATGTGATGCATGGAGTGATCTTATTTAGTCTAGATAATAAAGATATTTAGAGATCAATATACTAAATATACATTAATAGTCTATGGGATTTTGATGAATAAATGACACCTATGAATTTCAACCTTACATGTAAAGTCTAAAATTGATAAACTTGGCAAACCCAGACTAGCTCGATTAGTCAAGTAAGTCAAAAATATGTAAACTGACCTTTTAATTAATTAATACCCAATTTCAAGTCAAAACTTATAAATTAGTTGATTAATGACAAAACCTAAGATTTGGTATGTTTGGGTCTAAAATTACTATAAAGTCAATTTCTGTCTAATGGGGACCAAACATAAGACTTAAAAGGATAAAAATCCTATTTGATTTTTTGGAAAATGGGGCATGTTGGTGAGAATAAGATCATCAAATGTAATTACATCATATGGTATTAGAACAAGGTTATATTCCCTTTTAGTGATTATTTCTCTCCATATTTTTGAGTGTGGGTATAAATTAGCTGCAACCCCTTCTAGTGAAATCATTGGGGAAAAAGTGTAAGGTGTAAGTTATTGATTGATCATAGATCATCAAATGGTATTTAGACATTTTAATTTTAAAGAAAATAAGATATAAGAGGATTATGTGGCATAAGATACTGAGTGGTTAGAGCACCTAGAGTATCATTTTTGGAAAAAATTAATAAGATAAATGCAAGCCATAATGGAAGCTGTGGAAACTATAAAACATCACAGAGTTTAAATATTTGATGACGTAAGTGATATAAAGGTTATACAAGAAGCACATAAAGATAAAAATGCAAAAAAAGAAAATGTTAATGACCATAAGGATATATTCTTGTAATCTTTTTTGCTAATGATAAGTAAACTAAAATTAGACCCTGGGAGTTATTCTAAAATATTGTGTCCTAAAGAGATCATTGAATGGATCATTGAGTTAGATAAATACTTTTAGTATGAAGATACATAAGATACCAAGTGAGTTAAATTATCTAGTGAAAATTTGAAAGTCCATGCATATTTATGATGGGAACATTTATAAGCTGAGAGAGTGTGCAAAATCAAATAAAATATTAAGACATGGGACACACTTCTTGCTAAACTAAAATCTAAATTCATTATGATGGATTAAAGTATGAGTTTGTATAAGAAGATCCAAAATCTAAGACTAAGAGAGATGAGTGGTAAAGAGTAAACTAAGGAGTATTATATAATTATGATCAGAGTGGGTCATGTGGAAGATGATGTTGAGAAGATCTCAAGACATGTGAATGGATTGCATGTGGAAATTCAAGATGAGTTTTGTATGATAAGACTTAGATCTATGGAAGAGATTATCATTATGCACTAAAATCATAAGAGATTATAATAAGGAGGAATATAAATAATAAGAGGAAGATTCACACATGGACATGAAGATGAAAAAGGTTATTATGGGCCAACATAAGAGGGTGAGACAAAAAATTTGTAGTGTATTAGTGGTAATACCTAGAGAGGTAGAGGATCTTATACATATGGACAAGGTATAGGTTGTGTATTTAATGGAACATGCATATGGGGAGAATGGATTTAGAGAATTTGAATGTCCACATATGCATACTAAAGCAAACATGAGATATGATGTAAATTCTCATATCTTATAAATAGATGAAGAGCATATTATGTATATTCATAACATAGATGAACCAAAAATTGGAGAAGCTCTCATGATAAAGAGGGTATTGTTGTAGCTATAAAAGAGGAAAATAGTCTTACACAAATAAAGTACTTGTTTAGAACTATTTTCAAGTCTAAAGGTAAGTATTACAATTTGATTGTTGATAGCGAAAGCACAAATAATATTTTTTCATAAGAGATGGCTGATAAACTTAAGTTGAAGAAAATTTTGCATCTGAATCCATAAAAGATTTTTTGGTTATTAAAAGTACATCAAGTTATGGTAAATGAACAATCCCTAGTAATTTTTCAGATCGGTACTTATAGAGATGAAGTTTTATGATATAATTCCTATGGATGTCTGTCATGTTTTACTTGGAATGCTTTATAAATTTTACTGCAAGGCACAACATGATGGTCATGCTAACACAAATACACTATGAAATGATGGATTAAAGCATAAATTTAATCCTTTAAAGTAAAAATTTGAAAAATTGAAACAAAATCCAAAAGTGTTGATAGTTTTAGGAAAAGTGTTTCTAAAGGAGATTAGGCAGAGTGAATGTTATGTATCAATTTATAAGTCACCAGAAGAAATAACAAAAGAGGATAAATTACCACAAGAGGTAAAGGGGATAATGAGTGAGTTTAAAGATATTTTGTAAAATTATATTCTATATGGATTACCACTAATTAGAAGTAAAAGTCATTACATTGATTTGATACTTGGCTCAAGTTTACCAAATAAATCAACACATAGATTGAATTTTAAAGAAAATGAGGAAATATAATGACAAATTAAAGAGTTTTTGAATAAATTTTTGATTAGAGAAATATTGAGCCCATGCTTAGTACCAAAAATATTCATGCCTAAGAAGAATGGATAATGGAGAATGTACACTGATTCTAGAGAAATTATTAAGATTACTATAAAGTATAGATTTTCATTTTATGTGCATGGATGATTTAATAGATAGTTTGAATGGAGTGAGATAATTAAATAAGATTGATTTAAAGAGTGAATATCACCATATTTTTATAAGAGAGAGTGATGATTGGAAGAAAACCTTCAAGAAATAAGAAGGGTTGTATGAGCGGTTAGTTATTCCTTTTGGTTTGACTAATGCACTGGGTACAATCATGAGATTGATGACTAAGGTTCCTAAACCATTTTTGGGTAATTTTATCATTATGTATCTTGATAACATATCAATTTTTATTAAAATAAAGGAATAACAATTGTAACATATGTGAAAAGTGTTAAAAATGTTGGAAGATAAAAAGTTACTTGTAAATTTGAAGAAATGTAGCTTTATGAAGAAAGAGTTGGTATACTTGGGATTTATGATTTATCAAAAAGGTTTGAAGATGGATCCATAAAATGTACGAGCTATAATGGATTAATTTTTAATGCATAATACATTTAAGGTACATAGATTTCATGGACTAGAAAGTTTTTAAATGAATTTCATTAGAAATTTTAGTGGGACATGTGCATCGATCACTAATGTGATCTCAAAAGATAAAAGATAATTTATATGGATAATGAAAGCAAAACATAGTTTTTATCACTTGAAGAAGAAGATAAGATAGTAGTTAGTGTTGGCATTACTAAATTTTAGTAAAGTATTTCAGGTTGACTATGATGCAAGTGCCACAAAAATAAGAGAAGAATTTAGTCAAGAAGGGATATCTATTCCATATTTTAGTGAAAATTTGAATAATGTAAAGCATAAGTATTCAATATATGACTAGGAATTTTATGTAATTATGTAAACATTGATGAAGTGGATACATTATTTATCACCAAATTAATTTTTACTGTATACAGATCATCAATCCTTATAGTTCCTTAATATTCATAGTAGTTAAATCAAATATGTATCAAGTGAGTTGAAATCCTACATATTTATTAATTTTTATCGAAACATAGAATTGGAAAATCTAACAGAGTTGTTGATGTTTTGAGTAAAATAATTATTTTGTTAAATGAACTAAGAGTGGAAGTCATATGATATGATGTTATGAAATAATAGTATGAAGAAGAAAAATATTTTCAAGAAGTATGGAAGTCATGTAAATAACTAATGAGTAAAGATACAACAACATGGTTAGATTATTTTATTCAGGAAGGTTTTTTATTTAGAGAAAGATAATTATGCATGCTGAGAGGTTCGATATGGGTGAATTTGATCAAGGAAAAGCATAAAAAACTATTGGTAGGTCATTTTGGTTATGAAAAACATTATTTCAATAATTTTAAAATTACTATTGGCCAAATATGAGTTTGGATGTGAGTAAATTTGCTTAGAAATGTAGAGTTAGCTAACTCTTAAAATGGAGAAGTCAGAATTTAGGATTGTATTGACCATTGCCTATTTTAGAGAAATAGTGAGAAGATATAAGTATGGATTTATTTTAGGTTTTCTTAGAATGTAAAGAGAAATGATTCAATATTTGTGTTCATTGATAGGTTTTCAAATATGACACATTTTTTAGTGTGCATAAAAACTAGTGATGCAATAAACATTGTTATTTTGTTTTACAAAGAGGTTGTGAGATTACATGGTTTACCATGAAGTATAATATCAGACAAAGATGTTAGATTTTTTGTTCATTTTTGCATAACATTATGAAATATATTAGATAAAAAGTTACAATTTAGTTATGCTAGCATCTACAGATAGACAAATAGATAAAGGTAATTAGTAGATGTTTGGGTAATATTTTGAGATGTTTAGTTGGAGATAAGTTAGGAACATGGGATAATGTCCTAACACAAGCTAAGTTTACCTATATCAATTCAGTGAACCAAGAACAAAGTCTTATCAACAGGCAATAATATAATAGAATATGAACCTCTTGTTTCTATTCTCAATCTTATAATTTGGTGGAACATCCAACATCTCCTAGTTTTTGGGGATTCTCAGCTAATCATAAAACAAGCAAATAATGAATACCAAGATAAAGATGACAAAATAGTTCCTTATAAATGGATGGTGGTTATTATTAAATAATATTTTTAGTACATAAAATTTAGAAAGTTCCTCAAATTAATAATAGGGTAGTTGATTATATGGACACAATTGGTTTGCTCTTTGACATGTATCTAGATGATAGTCACAATCAATTATTTGTGGAACACTTAATGTTTTTCACAAATGGCACTCTTGAATCTAAAATGGTTTGTGAGGTTATTGGTCCTACTTCCCTTTGGTACCAAGATATATACACATACCTCCATAATAATTTGATCCCTCATAACTTATCCCACAATCACAAGAAATCCTTTATCTAATGAGTTTATTGCTTTACCATCCTTAGAAATACATTATACCATAGGGGTTATGATGGAACTTTATTATGATGTTTAAAATTTAATGAGGAAGATTTAGTCATTAAGGAAGTTCACAATGATATTTGTGGTGTTAATATAAGTGGTATAGGCCTTGAAAACAAACTTATTCATATTGGACATTTTTGGCCAATGATGGAAACTGATTTGTGCTAATATGTTAGGAAATATATCCTATACCAAAAACATGGTAACCTAATAAATAGTACATTAAAATATTTACAAACCATTACCATTCCATTTAACTTCTTCAAATGGGGGTTATAACTCATTAGAAATATCAATCCCAACTCTTTTGATGGTCATAAACACATAATAACTACCACTAAGTACTTTACTAAGTGGGTCAAATCTATTCCTCTAGCCTATGTAACTGGAAAATACTTTTCAATTTTATCCTAAACCATATAATTTCCCATTACAGTATCCAATATACCATTATATTAGATAATTTTAAGTCCTTCAAAAATAAATATGCCAAGATCCTTTTCCAAGCTTACCACATCAAGCATAAATGGTCCACACTATACTATCCCCAAGACAACAGTCAAGTAGAGGCATCAAACATAAACATCCTCAAAAGCATGAAGCACATTATTAATGATGTTATCCATGGTTGGTATTTATAAATCTACCTTGATTTGTGGGATTATTACACTAGCATTCACACACCTATGGGAGCAAATCCATATTCCCTTTTTTATGGCATTGATTCCATATTACCTATTGAAATCAAACTTCCATCATTATAAATATCTAAAAAACCTTGTTGATGAATAAACATATAGAATCTCAAGGATAAATGAGATTGATCTCCTATATGAGAAGTGTTTTAATGCTCTTAACCATTTACAAACCTATCAAAATGAACTTTATCATAACTATAATAAGAAAATTAGAGCCATAACGCATAAAATCATAGATATTGTACTAAAACAAAACCACCAAAACACTAAAATAAATCACAAAAAGAAAGACAAGTTTGAATCTAATTATTTAGGTCCATACATCATCATTACCAAATATAGATCAAGTGCTTATAAAGTAACAACATAAGAGTGAGAAATCTTGATGAAACAATGAAAAGAATGCACCTCAAGTGATTCCATGCCTAAATTGATTTAGTGCTACTGTATATATGTTAAAATACAAAATAAAATTAAAAATAAATAAATAAATAAAATATAAAAAAAGAAAAAAGGAAAAGGTTTTGGCACTAATCACAACTTTGGTAGAGTTTTGGCATTAAGAGACCAACACATTATAATTACCGATATGGGAGATGATAGTGAATTTAAAGGATGTATGGAGGATACGTCACATCCTGATATAGGGTGTGAAGGTTTATTTGATTGAGAATACACATAAAATATCATTAGATAGAGTGTTTAGAGAGGACATTATCCTTATAATTTACTATGGGATAGATTTAGATGCTTGCATGGCATTAAAGGAGATAGATGGACTGACATTGGTATTAATTACTCTTGTTGGTGGTGTAATACTACCATAAAAGAGGGGGAGATAATTTATTATGTGCTTATTAGATGTTATTACAAATATATGGAGAGTGTGACATATTTATCATGGATACCCTACATGTTATCACACTTGTGCAAAGACTTGCATGCATTCTTATACAAGGGAATTGAAAGCAATGGGACATCTATACTACATATGTGAGAATGGAAATAAATTTCAGTTGAGAGGCCTATTGGGAAATTTAGATGGAGGGTAACTATAGATCCATTTGCTTATAGATGGTAAATTGTGATAGGAGCACATAGGATGCATATGGGTGATTTGACATTCTACAAGAGGGATTTAAATGATTTGGATCCTATAGGTATTATAGGGATGTAGGTCCATAGTGGCCACAAGATGTATGATACATAGATTATGTGTTAACACTTTATAACATTATTTACATACATGATCACATCATTGAGTGTTATAGGGCTAGACAAGGTTTTGGGATAGTTTGAGATATGATATGATGTACTCGTAGGGATGAATGTGTTTTTAAGGGTAACATGATATAAACCACAATAAGGACTAGGGATAGAATAAAGGGTGGTATAACACAGTTAAGAACATATGAAAAATTTACCATACTAGCCTAGGAGAGACATAGCAGATGCAGGGGTGACTAAGGCTTATATAACATGGTAGGATCATATTTGAACTATTAGATTGATATATCCATATGTGAGACCTAGGACATGGAAATAGAGACTACATGTAGAATCTATAATGAAACATTGGAGGATAGGACACAAAATGTAACTATATAGGTATCTATCCTAGGCTATTGAGGGTAGGTTTTTGCAGAGGATGTGAAAATTGAGGAGACACGAGTTGTTGAGGTAGAGGGAGAGATAAAATGAGGAGATTGATGTAGAGCATCATATGAATACCTAAGGTGAGAGTATGTTTGATAAATTAATGATAGTAATTTTTTGTTTGATATGGATGTGAGGAGTTTAATAGGGTCCCTTAGGAGGTATTTTAGTCTTTAATAATATTTAAATTATGTGGCACTATCTTTTATATATTTTTATTCCGAAAAGCAAGATTTGAAAAATTAAGTTTTAATTAGGGCTTGTGAGGTATTTTTGGATCTTGTAAGGAACGCAATGGTTGGTGAATGTTTGTGTAAGGTCGTAGGTGGTAATATAAGTGTTTCTAAGGTGTTTTAAACGTGAATATAATTAAGGAATAATGTAAATCAATAATTATATTATGTAATTGCCACCCTATGTGGGGGTTGGCAAGAAAAAGAGAGTTATTTTGCATATTTGTCATAATAAGGGAATATATTTACATGTAGTTGGGGGATGTGAGTTGTATGTTATTTTTATTATAATATAATTAGAGTATAAAATTTAATATTAAAAATGTGGAGTGAATTAAATATCAACATTTGAATGACTCTGCCAATCTTTGTAAATTTTTTGTGTACGATCATTTGGTATGCAAGGAAATCAATGAATAATAGAGTGTTTTGGGAGTATTAATATGAATTAAATGAGATTAATATCATGTGAGTAATATAATATTATTTAATATCTTACATAAATGGGTTTTATATAAACATTTTATAGCTAAAAGGAATTCATTTATAGCATAGTCCACTTAAGAAGCAATTTTACTCATAGATAGTCAAGAGTGACAAGTAAGTTACATTGTTGATGGTTTTTGAATGATATTTGAATTGTTTTGAATCATAATAATAGTAGGTAGTGTATTATATATGATTATAATGAACTTTTAGTCCCAAAAAATCATTTATAAGTGCAATACCAAAGGTAACCTTCACACATAGTTTATATGCACTCAAAACTCTACAAATTCATTTGTTGGAAACGTTTTGTGATTGTTCATGAACATAAAACTATTATAGATGGTCAAGGGAGTTAAGTAAGACATAAAATGTATTATAATTATTTTAAAGTGTCTAAAACTGAAAATAACCCTTTTTTTAGGCTCTCGGCCTTACATAGGCCTATCTTAACAAAACACAGGGTTTCAAAATTGAAAATTACATAACTTGAGTTTCCACCCTTAAAAATTATTTAAAATTTATAATATGAAATTATTTGAAATTATATATAATATTTTATAGGTTATAATTTTTAAATTGATCGTAAAATATAGTTTCTAGGACTGTTGCATTAGATTAGGCCTAAAGAGACCTAATTGGTAATGAGGTGTGTTGAGATAGTAAGTTTCCAATAAGAGCTGGGTCTTAAAAAATTATGGAAAGATAAAAGAGGATAATGGGTATCCAAAAATAGTGTTAATTTTTAATTAAACTATATTTATCATTCAAACCTACTATATTAATGCTAAAACACGGCTATAAGGAAAGAGGCCTTAAAGACGAAAGAGGGAGTTGTGTGAGAGTACTAACCTTGAGATTGAGGATTATGATTTAATGTGCATTGGAGTTGAAATATTAAGATTAATGTATATATGAGTCTCAATTTTAAATACATGAATTATGGAATCATGTTTTAGGCTTTTAGGCCTATGAACCTCTACCAAAGGATGAGTAAGCTTAATGAAAGAATGGAGACTAAAGAGATGAAAGATTTTATTGAGATAATGGTGATTTAATAATAAGGATAAGTGAGTAGAGATATATTAAGGATTGAATTTATTAAGAGATAATGGAAGAATATGTTTGCCAAGAGGTTTATGAGCCTAATGATGAGAGATTGATCAAGGGTGTCAAGATATAAGCAAGGTACCTATGACAAGAAGTCAAATAAAAGATAAAATAAGGTAGTGAATAATAAATAATAGTCATGGAGATGAATAAGGTAAGTTTAGGAATTATTTTTACATCAAGTGGTATCATGGCATGTATGCTCTTGGAATAGTTTATAAATTTTTAGTGTTACAGGTTGCTAGTTGAGGTTGTTAAAGGCTGCTCATGGAGGTTGCAGGAGTAGAGTAAGAGAGATTTAAAGAATTTATGGTATAAGAGTATCCATAATAAGAGATAATAAAGACTCTAAAGAGAGGAGTAGTTCCAAGGTGAAAAAGACTTGGATAAGAGTTTTAATAGACCATGTAAAGGAGAGAACTTAGGTTGAGGCACCAAAGCAGGGTAAAAAAGACTTGATTATGAGAAGATGATGATAGATAAGGTAAAGGAGAGGATGGGATTGGATAAATTATATTACCATAATGAGATAAAAAAAGAAGGAGAACCAAGGATTAAAAGGTTGGTTATTGAAGAGGAGATGGGTGAGATAGATCAAAGGTTAGAGACGATAAGGATCTTGGTGGAGCTCATGTAAGAAGAATAAATCCATTGGTATGGATGGGTAATGATTAATAAGAGATCTAAGTGGACTATAAGTATACTCATGGAGAGAAGAGAAATTTTCATGAGAGATAATGAAAAGAAAAATAATTTTCTATGTAGGTAGTTCAAGGAGGAGATGAAGAAGTTCATGAGGGATGAACAAGTTGGTAGATAAGAGGAAGGAGAGTAAAGCCTTGAGGAGAAGAACATATTCATGGAGGTAAATAAACCTAAGAAGGAGAATATTGAGGCAAATAAGCCTCAATATTTTTTATCTAAAGGTTTCTTATCATTTATGTATGTAGGTAAAAAAGTGAAAGATGAATAAGTCTATTTTGAGAACATAAAATTTGAAAGCATTAAGGAAAACAAGCACGAACAACATGATTATGTTGAAGAAGATGTTGAATGAGCAGCCATGTATAGAGTTATAATTTTTATCCTAAAATAGGAGAGATGCTTGGAGAAGGAGATATTCAAGAATAAGGATGCCTCATAGAAGGCATAAAAGAAGAAGAATTGAAGAAAGAGGATATACTTAAGAGGTATGCAAATTAGAGTTTAGAATTTCTATTGAATATATAGAGTTGATATATGAGCAACAAAACCAACTATTTGTCTATGAGAGTTAGAATCAATTACATGCAGAATTGGCAACTTTAGATTATGCCATAGATGATAGAGTAAATGACCAAATCTATTCTAGAATAATAGTTAAGGAGATAAGTAATGGACATGAGTTAATGGGGGCTCAAGAGAGAGAAATAGTGATAGATAAAGTAATATACATCATGGAACAACATGATTAATAAGCTAATTTTTATAATGAGGGAGTGTCTATCTTTACACAAGATAGAGATGGAGCATAAATATAAGTAATGGTTCAAGGTATATAAGATTAAAATGAAGAAGAGGAGCTGATATGGAGAGGATTGATGAAAGAAGCTAAAGTTAACCTATTAGATTTCTTAAGTCAAAATTAAAAGAAGGTATAAGTTGTCATAAATGAGATAGATGCAAAATTTTAAGATGAAGGAAAGAAGATGTCAAAGCCAAGGAGCATGTTGCCTATGAGAACACCTAAAGAAGAGGAAATTATAGGTTATACAAGGGCAAGAAATTAGAATCAAGTAATGAATTGAATCTAAGGAGATGGGAAATTATGGGTACAAGATGAGCCAAAGAAATTTGTGAGCCAAACAAATTTGTAAGCTTAGCATAGAGTCATTTTAGTTGATCAAGGAACCAATAGTGATAGCTAATGATGTAAGTAAAGAGTACAAGTTAAAAGGAAATGATTCATAAATAGGTAGTGTCCAAAAATACACCAATTTATCTATTTTCATGGATGCTTTATAAATTTTGAATTTCTCATTAATTAACTTAAAATTAGCAAAATAAATAAAATCAACATTAAAAATTGATAATAAACCAAAATCATGAGACACAAAGACAATATATAAACCAAATTTGATAATGGAGTTCACCCAATTTGGGCTATACATCTCTAGGTCCTACTCAAATGTAGAACCAATCAATTATTGATGCAAAAATATCTTTATACATCAATTATCCCCAATAGGGGTTTTCAATATGTAAATAAATGTTTTGACATCCTATAGCTTTGGATACTAGATTTGGCTACTAGCTCTAGCTCTAGATATTAGCTCTGACTCTAGCTCTGGATTTGGCTACTAGCTCTAGCTCTATTTCTGGCTCTTTTTATCTTTCACAAGTCTGATTTAATGTCTCTACCAAAAAAGGTCTATGTAATAACTCTAGGCCTGTAATTGATACTCCAAAAATGAAGACATACAAACTTGCTTACTATGCAAAGGGATAAGCTCCAAGATTTCTTACTCTTTATTACAAACAAATCTCTCACCAAATTATTCTAAAGATCTCTCAATCAAAACCCTTTCTCCTCTTAGATGGATGCTTGGCTCCAAAACCTTGGAATGGAAGAATTCTAATATAAGTGGGAGCTTGCTTCTCAAATACTTGCAATGTAAGTGAGAGATTGGATTGCTCTTGGAATTCTCTTGGAATGAGTTTAAAAATGAGGTTCATGGGTTTATATAGTTTTTCAAAAGCCACCAATTATGGATTTCTTCATTATCCATCCCCATGTACAAGCCTTTATTTATAGTTCTTAGAATTATCTCCCAAAATGGGGCATGCCAAGTTTATGAGGGTCAATGAGTTGAACCACCCTTCATATCTTACTCTTTGGATAAAAATCCCATGCATTTATATGGGAGATATCCTAATTTCTATGGGAAATATCCCACATTTGTGAGGAAATAGATATTCATGAAGTTAATCCCATTTCTCAAGCCTTAGGAAGTGGGATTTGTTTAAAATATTGGAGAATATTTTGGAAATATTGTGGACACTCATAATGTGAGTATTTTATTGGTCCACATTTCAATAATATATTAGACCATGTGCATGTCTAGTCACTATACTTGCATATTTTTTCCCTATTCCTTGAAAACTTCAACAAGCCATATCGTCTACATACAGAGTCAATTTTTCAAACCATAAAATGTGTTGGAAATATCTTGACAAGATATTCACTGTGAAAATAGTTTAAGGAAAATTTGAGACCATATAATTTGGTCACTATTGGAAATACTCTCAGATCACACCTCCCCACCAAAGAACTTTTAGTCCACCAAAAGTCTATTTCTTCTCAGAAATAAGTGAATGTCTCACTTCTTTACCCTTATAGTTTCTATTTATGATTGTCTTAGATGCATTTATCCTCTAGAGGATAATTTTTGTAATATCATTTCTTTTTAATATTTATACAAGGATATAAAACTATGTTGCATGTTAAGTGATGTTATAACAGGTCATCACTTTTACATTTTTTCCCTTCTTGGGGTCTTACATGTAACCAATGCATTACCCTTCTTGGGGTCTTATATGTAAAAAAAATATTTAAAAAATATTTCAATCATTACAAACATTACCTAATTTGGGTCTTTTACAAATGTGCATACAATGATTAAATACATACATTGAAAGAACACACTTTAAAAATGGATGGCTAGAAACATCCATAAACAACAATGCTTTAATTAAGTGCTAATCACCATGGAAGCACCTTTCATATTAATGCCACTTTGTCTCCATCTTAAAAGTACACCTTGACTCATGGGCATGCTAATGATTCCTATCAACATGTCTGCTATTGTCCTACTCCAAATCTCTTGTGTTGGGCTGCTCATGCATGATTCTCAACTTGGATGGTTGTTCCATATTCACTCTCAATGAGTGATCTACCTCTACACTTGCTTATATAAATGGTTAGTTTCCTTAATGATTATCAATAATGAAAACCAAATAAGTGAATTTAAAGTTTTTTTAATCATGCTAAATAAAAATTATCTCTATACAAATTCTATCCATTTCTTACTGAGCCAATCTAATGGATGCTCCCTCTTGATAGAATCTTCTTTGGATAAGTGGGATTCTTTATGGACTATCTGTGAATTAGAAACTTCATTATTTGTTACATTTTTAATAGGAACATAAACCATATTCTTCTTACCATATTTGGGATGGCATAATGGATGAAGTTTCTAACAAGTTTCAACCATGTGACTACTCATACGACAATGAGTGCAATAATTCCTTTTGTCCTTTTTAGACAAGAAAATATATTTGTCATTTATCACTTTTGGATTATGAGATTGATCTTTAACACCTACCTTATTTTTCATAAAAGGTAAAAAATACATATAATATTTCCTCTTCCAATAATTAGCCATCAAATGATTACTTAACCTATAAAAAGTACATGGGAAAGCATTCTACATTTTATGTATATCATAGCCATATTGTTTAAACTGAAAGAAAACATCAAAAGTTTTATAATTACCATTATTTTTAGTGATATGATTTGTGTAAGTATGAGGAGGTAGTATTGCATTACCTCTTTTCTCTACTTTCTTACACACTTTTTCATCACCCTGTGATTGTGTCACATTTCTTTGCATGGAATAATTATGGAAAGCTATTGGTATGAACACTTGGCTATTAGAAGCTTTTATTCCTTCAATAGTTTTGGAACTCTTTCCAATTTCCATCTCCATACGAGCATAACCTAAACCTACAAAATGAGGCTGATCCTCTTCTTGTATTAGGTTAATCAAACCTTGGCCATTCTTACCAAGGCCATTTCCATCATATCCCATTTTAAACAATAGTTTTGAGAAAATACCTTTGGTGTGTTTCTCAAAATCACCAAAAATTTCATAAAAAATTGACTGGGAAGAAGTGATACATGGTGAACTTAAATTTCAATCATCCATCATGGTCTATGCATCTATGGTGGAAGGTAACTCTTTCTTCTATTCATAACTCTACAACTATGATAAGAGCTCATCTTTGGTTTGCAAATAAATTTTTAAGCATTCAACCTCCTCTTTTAAGGAGTGAAACTTGGATCTCAAGAAAGTATTATCATCCTAGATCCATAGATTGAATGCTTATAACTCTTCAAGCCTTTCACGCTTCAAGGCTTTGCTGATGGTTTTCTACTCTTACAAAAAACTTGTATCTCCAAAAACTACAAACTACACTAGAAGATTAAATAAGTATAAAATGTTTGAAAGTAATTGAAACTGATATCAATATTCTATGTAATTAGAAGAAAATCCTACATTTGATCTACTTTGATATCAACGTGATCTGTAAACAGGCAGTGTCTAAAACTACACCAATTGCTTTATTTTATGGATGCTTTATAAATTCTCAATTTCTCAGTAATTAACTTCAAATTGGCATAATAAGTAACATCAGCATTAAAAATTGATAATAAACCAAAATAATGAGATAGAAAGATAATATACAAACTATATTTGATAATGGAGTTTACTCGATCTAAGCTACATCTTCAAGTCCTACTTAAAGGTGGAATTGATTGATTATTGATGAAAAAATGACTTTGTACATCAGTTATCCCCAATAAGGGTTTTAGATCTATAAATAAATGTTTTGACATCCTCTTGATTGGATACTAGCTCTATATCTGGCTCTTGGATCCCACTCTGGCTACTAGATCTAGATCTAGCTCTACTTGTCTTACACAAGTCTAATGTAATGTCTCTGCCAAAAGAGGTTAATGCAATAACTCTTGGCTTGTAATTGATAATATAGTGGTGAAGATATACAAATTTGATTACTATGCAAAGGGATAAGATTCAATATTTATTTCTCTTTGTTACAAATAGATCTCTCACCAAATTCTTCTGAAGAGCTCTCAATCAAGACCCTTTCTCCTCTTGGATGGATGCTTGGCTTCAAAACATTGGAATGGAAGAGTTGCAATGCAAGTGAGAGCTTGATTCTCAAATACTTTCAATATAAGTGAGATCTTGGAGTGCTCTTAGAATTCTTTTTAAGTGAGTTTACAAGTGAGGTTCATGCATTTATATAGTTTTTAAAAACCCACCAATTATGGATTTATTCATTATCCATCACCATGTACAAGACTTTATTTAAGCTTCTTAGACTTGTCTCCCAAAATAGGGCATGGAAAGTTGATGAGGGTTAATGGGTTAAACCACCCTTCATATCTTGATCTTTGGATAAACCTCTCATGCATTTATATGGGAGATATCTGAATTTATTTTGGAAATATCCCACATTTGTGGGGAAAGAGATATTCATAGAGCTAATCTTATTTCTTAATCCTTAGGAAGTAGGATTTGTCTAAAATCTTGGAGAATATTTTGGAGATATTGTAGACACTCCAAATGTGAGGATTTAGTTGGTCCTCATGTCAAGAATCTATTGGACCACGTGTATGTCTAGTCATTGTACCTACACAATATTTCCCTATTGCCTAAAAATTTCAACAAGCCATAATGTCTACATATGGAGTACATTTTTCAAACCATAAAATGCATTGGAAATCTCTTGATGAGCTCTTCACTGTGTAAATATTTTAGGAAAATTTGAGACCATATAATTTGGTCACTATTGGAAATCCTCCTAGATCAAGAATAGATAAGGAACTCAAGGAGATGAATTGGATGCCTAAAGAGGCTTGGAAAAAGAGTACTAAATCAAGAGAGAATGAAATGAATAATGAGATTCTTAAAGAGACTATCAAGTCTTATGAATTCAATTTGAAATGTATCAAGCACGATGGTTTAGGTATGGATACTCAGAGAGGGAGTGACTCCATGATCATATGGATAAAGGAAATAATGAGGTACAACAGCTCATGATAGATCCAAGGAAAGAGGAGGATAACCATGTTCCTCATAAAGAAGGTAAATGGATGAATAAGACATGTTTAGATAAAGACAAAATCAATCCTAAGGTGATCCAAAAAAACCATAAAGAGAGGGAAAATTTATCCCAAAAATCAATTTAAGTAGTATGTCAAGAATTGAATAGCAAAGACTCATGAAAGGAGAGCTACAAGAAAGTGAGCAAGATGAAAAGATAATGAAGGAAGAAAAAAGTAAGAATTCAATTCATTCAATTGGTAATGTTGCAGCTGAGTTGGTTGAAGGTATACATGATGATAGTAAGATAAGAGGTTGAGAAAAAGTGTGGTCTTATGATGTGCATAGTTTGGTTAAGCAATTATCATTGCAAAATGAGCAAATAGGATACAAGATGACTCACCATGATAAGGTGGAGTGTCATGAGGAGGTATCAAAAGATGATATAAATAAGAGTATGACAAGGATAAAGGAAGAACATATGTATAAGAGGCCACTAGAGCATACAGACAAAATAAGAAGCATTGTTGAGAGGATAGACCAAAAAGGAATGCATGAACTAAATATGACAAATGAAGAAGGAAGATATTGAGTAGGAGTAAGAGTGAATAATGATAAACAAATATTTGAGGTAGATTAAAAGGAAGAGAAGTCAAAGATAGAGGAGATAGAATATGAGGTGGATAAATAATTTCAATAGATCATGTACTTTATGGAGGTAGAGGATAAATTATCTAAGAGATAAGACAAGGAAAGAAGACAAAGACTCAAGACCCAAATAAGAAGAAATGAAAAAGATAAGAGAAGAATTAGAAATATAAGATCATGAGATCATAGGAGGAAGAATTTTAAATCAAGGAATAAGTTAGACAAAGTGCATTTGAGCAAGAGTTAAAAATTTTCCACTTCGGGAGCTTGATGTAGAGCATCATAAGAATACTTAAGGTGATAGTATGTTTGAGAGGTTAATGGTAGTAATTTTTAGTTTGATATTCCTATGAGGGATTAATAGTGTCCCCTAAGAGGTATTTGAGTATTTAAGAGTCTTTAAATGACATGGTATTTTCCTATCTATATTTTCTTGCCAAAAAAAAAGATTTGAAAATTTGAATTTTAAATTAGGCTTTGTGAGGTGTTTTTGGATCTTGTAAGGAATGTAATGGTTGGTCAATGTTTGTGTAAGGTCATAGGTGGTACTAAAAGTTTGTGTTGGGTGTTTTAAATGTGAATATCATGAATAAAAATTCAAATCAATAAACAAGATTATGTAACTTCCACTCTACATAGGGTTGGCAAGAAAAGAGAGTTATTTTGCATGTTTGGCATAATAAGGGAAGAGATTTGCATGTAGTTTGGGTAAGTGAGTTTTATGAGAGTTTTAGTATAATATGAGGACAATTACATATTTTTTTATTTATTTAAAAATTTTAAATCTAAAATTAATTCATATATAACACAGTCCACTTAAGAAGTAATTCTACTTATAGACAATCAAGCGTGACAAGTAAGTTGCATTGTTGATGGTTATTGAATGATATTTGAAATGTTTTGAATCATAATAATATTAGGGAGTGTATTATTGATGATAATAACCAATTCATAGGAAAAATAGCTCTTTTATAAGTGAAATACCAAAGGTAACCTTCACACACAACTCATATACGAACTTAGAACTCTGTAAATTTATTTGTTGGGAACATTTTGTGATTGTTCATGAACATCCAACTATTAGAGAAGGTCAAGGAAGTTATATCAGACATCACACATGTATGATAAAATTTTTAAAGTGTATAAAACTCAAAATAACACTTTTTAAGGCTCTCAAACTTACACATGCCTATCATAATAAATCCCATGGTTTCAAAATTGAAAATTGTATAACTTGAGTTTTCACCCTTAAAAATCATTGAATTTTTTTAATATGACATGATCTAAAATATTTTGAATGTTATAAGTTTTTACTTGACTTTACAATACATTTTCTAGGACTTTTGTATTGGATTATGCTTAAAGATACCTAATTGGTAATGAGGTGTGTTGAGATAGTAGGTTTTGACTAAGATTTGGGTCCTAAAAATTTAGGGGAAGCTAAAAGAGGAAAATGGGTGTCCAAAAATAGTATAAATTTATTATGAACCCATATGGATCATTAAAAATGACTATATTTTGCTAAATTAAGGATATAAGGAAAGAGGCCTTAAAGAGGAAAGAGGGAGTTATGTGAGAGTACTAACCTTGAGTTAAGGATTCTGATTGGATGTGTATGGGAGTTAAAGTATATAAGTCAATATCCATATGAGTCTTAGTTGTGAAGACATGAACCATGGAATAATGTTTTAGGCTTTTAGGCCTATGAACACCTACCAAAGGATGAGCAAGCTTAATGAAAGAATGGAGAGTGAAGAGATGAAAGATTTAATTGAGAGGATGGTGATGTACTAGGAAGGATAAGGGAGCAAAGATATATGGAGTGAATGTATTAAGAGAGAGTAGAAGAATATGTTTTCCAAGAGACTTATGAGCCTAGTGAAGAGAGATTAATTAAGGGTGTCAAGATATAAGTAAGATAATTATGAAAATAAGTCAAATTAGAGATCAAATAAGGTAGTGAATCATAAATTAGAGTCAGGGAAATGAATAAGGTAAGTGTAGGAATCAACTCTACATCAAAGATACACATATGGTTTTTATTGATAGTGATAAGGAGGGATATGGGGAGGATATGATGATGTATATTGTACCATATATCCATAGAGGGGGAGATGATGAGGTTGGGTCATCAAGATTAAAAATATTAGTAAAGGATGATGCCTTGATTACAAGGCTTCATGGGAAGATTAGAATGAGAGATGTGGATATTTTAGGATTATAGGGGGATGGAGGAAAGAGAGGGAATAAAAGATCCATAAAGATAACTAGATTATAGGTAGAGGTGGATTATAGAAGATATGAGTAGAGAGGAGGGCTTGGTAAATTTTGATGTGGCAACACTAATAACAGATGGTGTGGGGCTTGCATAAAGATATTTTAGAGAGTGGGATGCATTATATATAGACGTATAAAGGATGAAGGAGTTATTGACTGCACCAAGCTAGTTAAAGGCTCTATCAGACTCGATGAGAGTGATGGAGTGGGATACTTACTACAAGAGTATCTAAGAGTGATTAGTGCCATTAGGGAGGTTAGAACCCTCCTTCAAAGAGTATTATAGTAATAATATATATAGATTAGGGATGAGGATAACACATATGATGGATTCAGATCATTATTTTGGCAAGTCATCTCATCACACTATATGGCCTCCATAGAGTACACCATAGTGGTTGAGATCACCTTTGATAGAGTGAAAGAGAATGAGAGATAAAAGATAAAGACACATTTTTGTGATACATTTGAGTTATATAAATTTGGTATTTTTACACAAAACATATTTGTTGTATTGGTGGACACATGATATATATAATATCAAAGGGAAAATGGAGTTATAAACATGCAAATTATACCTTCTATAGACACTTGAAAACCACACACAATAGCTTTAGATCTCAAAATGCCTCAAAATACTTTAGGGACCACCTAACCCTTCTTGACCCACTGACCACCCATCAAACCTTGAGTCTAGTTAGCTACTTATTTAACTAAACTAATTAAATTACTAACTTAACCATTACCCAACCCATTTTTAACCCACCTTGACCCCTTTTCCTTTAGACACTCAACCATCAATGATCAGCTTGACCACCGATAATTAGGTTGACCATCAATGGTCAAGTCTTCTTCATTCTTACATAAACACTAGCTTGCAAGATAACACAACACAATTTAATATATCCACCTTGCTCATTGTTAATGAAATCTCAACCATCAAAATCAACAAGCCAACTTCCTAGGGAAGCTTCTATCTTCCATCTCTCTTTGCCTATAAAAAGAGGGGAGTAAGAGGTGAAAGGGGTTGATCATCACACACATTCTTACACATAAGTATTCAAGCTTTATAGATAATATTCTTCCAAAAATTCAATAATAGTAATATAGATTTGAACCTCTACCAAAATTTCTCTTCAAGAAAAGTACCATTCCTCTACTAAAATTGCTCTATCCATCAACCATCAACCATTTAGCAAACAATAAGTACATTTATACTTCAGTCTTATTATTTGGGTTTTTGATCTCTATCACCCATCATAACCTTTATGCATCTTGATTTCTAACTCCTAGACCCTTGATAGACCCTAACCTAATCATTGAGCCATTCTGTAAACTCCTTTTCTAAACACTTCCAAAATTCCACAGGTAACCACTGATGGTCAACACAACCATCAACAGTCACCTCCAATCGATTGTTACCCAACCATCGATGGTTAGCTTAACTTCCAATAGTCAACCCAACCACTAAAAATTAGTGTGGCATGAAATAACAATAAGTTATTTCCAACCCCTTATCCCCAACCAAATTTGATTTTCTATTTCCCTGCCTATTCACAAACCCCTACCTAATTTTTTGAACTTGACCTGATATATTTTAGCACTAGTATTGACTTGATTTTGAAATATTTAGTTATTTTCTCTAAAAAACATTCATTTCTTCTTATATTTCATTTCAGTTACTCTCTATTATTTTATGTATCTTATTTTTATCTCTTTCAACTTAATTATTATCAAAGAGTGGAGTGATAGCTTCCTATCAAGCTCACACTTAGTAGATCTAGATCATGCTAGGTAGTCCACCTAATTATCTTGATGACATCCTCTTTTATTAGTGTTTTCTTATCTGTAGGTTATTCCTTCCAAGATAAAGAGGAACTCTCCATACTTGTTTGGATTATATGCGCATCAATAAATAGGTTCTTCTACCACACCCTTATTACTAGTTTCTTACTTTCTTCCTTTCACAATAAATATACAAAAATTAATAAACACATTTTTGCATGCCTGATGGGACCCTAACATCATCTAGGTGTCATTTTCTTCCTTTATTCTATACTCATACAATTTTTTTTGAAATTTCCTTTGGGCTTAAAATAAACCTTTCATATATTAATTGCTTGTTTGCTTTAGTTCATCTACTTAACTTAAAATCAAAGTAATTGATCATAGTTTCAACCTTGTTATCACACACTTTAATAAACCACATAATCAATCAACACATCAAAATAAACTTGAGAAAAGGGATGACTAGAATTTAATCACCTAGTGATAACCTTACCCTTTCCTGACAATCCCACTTGGAGGTCATTACGAAGGGGAGAACCAACTCAGCTCTCTAGTTAAGTATAAACTCTAAAATTTGGTATATCTTGACTAAGCACCCAACACCCTTATCGATGTGATGTGTGAAGTGAGGGGGTAGGCCTCAATATCAAGCCATGTACTGACTTTTAATATAGATTCTTTTTGAGAGCCTTTAACACCTGAAACAAACCTTAAACTTCCTCTTTAGTACTTGTTCTACAAACCAAAATTCCTCTTCACACTTTTTAAGGCATAATACAAAAGTGATCTAAAACAACCTTAAGTTTTAAATGCACTTTAGTGTATGTTTTGATTACCTTGAGATTCTTTTCCTTTTGCTTGTTTTGTGTTTGAGTTGTGAGCTTTCTATCATTTATTTTCTATTCCTCACATGATCTTTACTAGACAATAGTTGAGGATTCAAACCAACCAAGAACCACCATCTTCCTCTTCCTCTTCTTCTATGGAGTATGCTTCTAATTTTGAGATTTCTCCTCATCTTTCTTCCCCTCCATCCATGCCTTTAATAGTTGTCAAAGGTGATGCAGAGTTTTCTATCTTCCTTGATAATAACCCCATGGCCCTCCAACATTACCTCAACACCTTAGCTCACCACACCCTTATTTATTCAGTTCTTCCTTAAGATCCACCTTATGGTATGCCTATCCATATTATAGTTGGTGTTACCTCAACCCAACCTATGATCACCCAAACATTTTCTTACACCAATATCCCATCCACTAACACCACCCAAACTCAATCCAACATCCAACCAATAGCCAAACACCCTCCACACCAACCAACACCCCCTAATAGGGGTAACCTCAACTCTTGTTACCCATAATGCATCAACCATGGGGGTATCTTCTACCCCTATCTCTACCATACCTCTTATTACTACCAACCCACTAATTTACATGCCACTTCAAACTTTAGTACTTTCCATACCTCCTACCCTTCCACCTATTAGCACAAGAGTTACCACTCAACCCCAACCAAATAAAAACCCATCCATACCTCCAAATCAACCCATATCAATCCCTTAACAAATATCCATGACATCCTACCAATATGTTCCTAATCCAAAAAGATACATATCACCTTCTACCAAACCTTTTATTCCCATTAAACCTTATGTGGCACTGTCCCAATCTCCAATGACCACATACCAATATGTGGCATCTTCTCAACCTTATAAAAATTATCCATATATTTCTACCACCTAACCTCAACCAAACTTACCACATAATTATGGATCTTCCAAACCTTAAACAAACTTGGTAAAAATGTTAATGGACAAAATGACCAACCTAGAGTCATCTATCTCTAGGGCTCATAACCTTTTATCTTATGATCAAAATTTTAACAAACCTATCCATCCATTTGTCCCTATCCAATCTTATCCTTCTCAATGGGAACTACCCAAGTTTTCCAAGTTCTAAAGCAAGGAGGATCCCCAATAACACTTAAGAGCATTTTTCCATTCTTGCTATTTAATTGCATATGACAATGTTCTTTTCCTTCGTACCTTTCCCATGTCTTTATCTAGACCAGCCTTAGATTGGTATAGTTATCTCACCAAGAACTCCATATTTTCATTTTCCCAACTTGCCCAAGTCTTTTTAGATCATTTCTTAGTCAATATATCAAAGAAGGTCTCTATTACCGACCTCTACTCCATTAGGCAATTTGATGACAAATCAATTGCTAATATCATAACTAAATGGAGAGGTCTTATTAACTAGCTCTCTTTCTCTTTACCCCAACTTGAATTGATTAAAATTTTCTCTCAGGGTTGTGCCAACCATATTTCTCCTACTATTCAAGTTCAAACTGTTAGAACCTTTGATGAGGCTTTCACCATGGTATGAAAATTAGAAATTAGAGCCAGTGATGAGTGAAAATTGAAACTAAGGAACAAAAATTCTAGCTTTAAATCCAATGATCCTTCCTCATCCAAAACTAGAAATCAATCTAACCATCCCAACACCAAACCAAAGGCATATGCAAACTTAATTGTCCTTAAAACTAGTCCACCACTAACTATCAACGAACCTAACCCAATAAATTCCTCTAACTCTTCTAACCAACAAAACCAAAATCAAAACCGAGCTACCCCAAAACAATATACTCCAATAAGGGAGTCTTATGCTTCAATTTTGGAAAAATTTCTCAAAGCCAACATCATACAACTTCCTCCCATAAACCCCCCCATGAATTTGATGATTCTCGACCTACACCTGGTTAGTACAATGAGAATGATCTATGTGCTTTCCCCTAGGTCATTAGACATGATATTAGTAGGTGTAACACCTTTAAAACCATTGTCTAAAACATGATTGATAAGGGAGAACTTGTAATTGATAATCCCAATGCACACCCAAATTAGTCCCTTTACATCTTTCATAAACCTTTCCCCAATCATGCCCCTTATACCAACTATGATGATAATAAACCAAAATAATCTCATGCTCATGAGGTCCATATGGTTAATGTCATTACCAGTGAACCTAGAATTAAGGAAACAATTACCTCAACCACCTCTTCCTCCATTCCAATCATTGAAGTGGTGGGTCACCCTTTATTTCTTTGCACACCCAAACAAAAGAAGCAACCACCCTCTTTCTTTAATTTATGAGACTATGGACTTATCCACATATTCTTTGATAAAAATACCAAAAGAGTCAACCATTACTTCAACTACCTCTTTCCCCACTCCACTTATTGAAATGGTGGAATTACCCACCATTCCTTTGGACACCCAAACAAAGGAAACAACCATCTTTATTCCTTCACTTAAGGACATCACACATTCCTCCTCTATCATAGAACCAACCATCATTTCTTTGAGAACCATCCCAAAAGAAGATATTGCCTTATCTACACCTTCCATTGAAGAAACATCCTCCTAAATCATCAAACCTTCCATCAAGGGCAAAGGTGAAGAAATAATTCCCTCACCTCAACCCATGGGATTAATCTTTGAAACCAATGACCAAGGGATCAAACCTATTTACAAACCTTTCTTTATATTATTCCAAAGTCTAGAGTTGACTTCTCAACCCAATTTGGATAGAGCCACCTTTTGGCATCATCTTGGGATCTTATATCAAAACAAACCTGAACCTTTAACCTCACTTGCATCCACCATCAAACTTATCCTTACCTCAATCCCATTATTAAACACTTCTTCTTCTAAATCCATAGGAGAACCACCCAATCCACCTCCATATAAAATTATCAAATCACCTTATGCCTCTCTAAACAAAACCATCAAGAATCTAGGAATACTTCCTACACCTAGCCTTGCTCATCCATATTTGAAGTTGGACTTAAACCCATCTAGTACACCAAATGAAATCCCAACCAAACCAACTAAGAAGGTGGAACCACCTAAACTCCCACCTCAAACTAGATCTATATCACCTCTTTCCCTCTTACCATCTATCTTAGGACCCCATCCTTCTACCATCCCACAAGCTCATCCTTCTACCAAGTAGGTGAACCCTCCCATAACTACCTATTCCTCATATATTAAACCTTATCCTTTTCCTCTACCTATACATATCTCCACCAAATCATCAAAATCCTCATGATTCTTAACTAACCTATCTACCTCTACCTTCCCACATATTTTTAACTCAATATTGATCACAACAAATCAATCCCAACCAAAACCACCTACTGACACCATTCCACCACCTACAAATTCTACAGTGAAGCCTACTTCTAAGAAGGCTCCCACTCCTAAAACCAAAAACCTATCACCTCCAACACCTTTGCTCTAATCTTATTAAGCCATTCTATAAAGTTTGTTTCAAACCTCTTCTTTAAGCCTACCACGTATCAAACAATTTGACCCTTCACATCCTAAACCATCATGGTTCAATGACAATTTGATCTATTTATATCATAGGACTCCTAGACATGACACATAGAATTTTAAATCTCTCTAAACACTTGTCCATAACCTATGGGATGATGATGATCTATTATCAAATGAACCTCTTTTGAGCCCATTACCAACCTAACAACCCATACACCACTTACCTACTCCTCCAATCTCATATAAAATTGAGAAGGACCTAAAGTATCCATCTAGCCCAACATCTCCCCTAATCCACACTATCCATATGCTTACTTGATCTAGGGCCCAACAAAATGATAAGGGAAAGGCAAAAGTGTCAATACCATGTACATATCATTTCACCCCTCAACCTTCCAACCAAACATAAACACCCTCACCTTTACCTTCACCATCACCAAAACCCAAAATATCCATTTTGGGTGCCTCTCCTTTCAACTCTTCTGAATCCATCCAACAAGTAGTGTTAAAAAAAGTTCACCAGACACTAGTGAAGATGAACCTTTACAAACTAATCAAAACCTCACCCCATCACCATAAAGCATTGATATATGCCATAAAATTAATCAAGCTTAAACCAAAAGACCCTCAACCTCTTGCATCCTTTGTCAGATCCCTTCAACTTTCTACCTTTGTAACAATCTAGGATTTAGCAATACATTATGTTTATTCTAAAGATCTCGATCCTCCCCTCTTCATCATTGTATACATAAATCATTCTTGCATCAAAAGAGTGATGATTGATAGAAGATAAAGTATTAAAATTCTCTCCTCTTATGCTTATGACCAATTCTAGTTTCCTAAGAATATCATGTCAAAAACTGCAATGATCCTCCACTCCTTTAATGATACTATGGACACAACCTTGGGGATAGTTGTCCTTCACATCCACTTGGGACCTCATATAATTACATAAATATTTTATGTTGTAGAAGGTGATTTTTAATACAAAATCTTACTTGGATGCCTTTGGATCTATGCCATGATTTGTATTCCATCCACCTTGCATCAATTTGTCAAGTTCAAACATGAAGGTCAAGTTGCTACCATAAAAGTTAAACTTAGTCCTTTCGTATCTTGCAACATGAAATATCAACCCAATGAAATTATTATTCCTCCCTCATCTACCTCACCACCAACAAATTAAAACTCCACCCATACCAATGATGATGCTTCAACTATCTCATCTTTCCCATCTTCTCAAATCCCCATAGAGGACCCATTGGAAACCACATTCTAATGTCTCTCATTGGGGAAGTATCATCTTTTAGATGTAGATGATTTACCTACTCCTCAATAGTATGAGAAAATTGACCATGATATTAGTTATGACCCCAAAATTAGAACCATCAAACCAACTAAATCTATGGGGGACTTGATCATCCACTTCTTTCTTCCACCACTACCTCTTCCATTTGACCAAATACCTCTGACTTTTCCTACCTAGACAAACTAGAATTTTACAAATTATACATTTATAGGTGTTTCTAAAAGGGATTTGGCCTCATTCATTATCAACATATACCTCAAATGTTACCTTCCATCAAAACCCAAAAATGTCATGAGTTATTTAGCCTTGGGTTCATATCACCAGAAGAACCCACTGATTTACCCAAACCCAATGCTACCATTGAGTAAAACATCCCATCCTCACCAACCCAATCTCCTTCAAAGTCTATGGATTTTGAAACCATTCCTCCTAACTTTTTTTTAGTCAATACTGTTAGTTTAGGCCCCCTAACCTATCAAAAGGATGGCCAAACTAAAACCCTTCCTCTCATTCATCCTAAAATGGTAGAAAATGATTCTCCTACTATTAACCCCATCTAAAATTAGGATGATGATTCCATTTTTACCTACCTTATTGTAAAGGATTATTCTATCCACAAATCCCTTCTTCTTGAGAACCAAACCATGTTGAAAGAATCCACTATCGATGTCAACTTGGGTACTCAGGAGAACCCTCACATTGTCAAGATTGGCCAATCCTTAGATTCCATAGAACAACAAGATTACCCTTATTTTTTTCATGATTTAAGCATATAATTTGCGTGGTACTATCAATATATGACTATAATTGACCCTTACATATCCTTCCACAACATTATCACCCCTCCTAATGTAAGCCTATTTGATAAAAGCTTTGAAGGATGCACCCTTACATCGCCCTTATAGTCAAAGAAGAGCTTCACTATCTCTTGTCTGTTGACTTCATCCAACCCATCAATTATTCTCAATGGGTTTGTAACATCATTCTCATCACCAAGATGATAGGGGGACTTCACCTTTGTATTAATTTTAATGACCTCAATGTCACTTGGCTAAATGATGACTTCCCTTTGCCTAGAATTGACCAAATTGTTGATCTTATAGGTGGCCATGAGATTTAATCTCTTATGGATAGTTTTTAAGGATATAATCAAATCTTGGTTACCACCAAAGATTAGCATAAAACTTCTTTTATTAACCATGTGGAAATTTTTGCTACAGGGTTATGCTATTTGGTTTAAAAAATTTTAGAGCAACTTACTAGCATGTGATGACCTACATATTCCATGATCTCATCTATAAAATTGTAGAGGACTATGTAAATGATATCCTTGGGAAATATAAATACCACAAATATCATCTAGTTGTTCTCACAATCATCTTCAAATGATTAATCCATTTATATGTCTGACTTAACCCAAATAAATGTATTTTTTGGGTCCTATCTAGAAAGCTTCTTGGTTTTATCATCTCTCTTTGAGGAATTGAAGAAGACCTTACTAAATTTAGATCAATTTTGGAAATGCTACCTCTAACCCACCTCAAGAAACTCCATATCCTATAGTGGAAGCTCTAATCCATCCATCACTTCATCTCTTAGTTATCGGATATATTTTAACCCTTTCACCATCTTCTCAAGAAAGATATATATTTTAAGTGGACTAAAGACTACAAAAAAGCCTTTGATTCACTCAAAGAGTACCTCCTTTTTCCACCTATTCGTACCCCTCCTAAAGAGGACCAACCCTTGTACCTTTATATTTATACAATTGATCTTTCCCTAAGGGCAATGTTTGTTCATCATGATGAACAAAATAAAGAACAAACTATCTACTACATAAGTTGAACACTTATAGAGTATGAAACATGATACACCCATTATGAGAAAATTTTCCTCACCCTAGTCTTTGTGGCTTCCAAAATTCATTATTACCTTCTCAATCACAAAAAATTTATCATCATTAACACCAATCAACTCAAGTACATGCACTCTAAACCATACCAAAAATAGTGTATGGCTAAGTGGCTCATGATTTTAGCTAAGTTTGACCTTGATTTCCTCTAGTAGAAGTAAATTAAAGGGTAAGTCATTACTAACCTACTGGTTAAAGCCCTTTTACTAGAAAAATAACCACTTCCTCTTGTATTTATGGATGAGTCTATCATGACTCTTTCTCAAGAGGGCCCCACCTACCAAATGACCATGTTCTTTAATGGCTTGAAATTATAGCATAGTGGGGGTTCCAGAGTTATTCTTATTCCCCTTAATGGTGAACCTCTTCCCCTTTCCTTCAAACTTGATTTTGAGTGCACCAATAATGTGGCTAAGTATGAAGCCCTAGTAATAGGTCTCTAAACTTCTCTAACCTTGGGAGTTAAAATGATTAGTGTCTTTGATGATTCCTAGCTTGTGGTCAACCAGGTTAATAGATCCTACCAATGTAATAATGATGTCTTAAAAAAGTAGAAATAGCTAGTAGATGTACTCTTAACATCATTTGATCATGACCTTATCTAGTCTATTCCATGATATACTAATAAGTTCATGGATATAATGGCTTCCCTTGCTACCTAAATCCCATTCACACCTACCAATTATAAACTCTTTATCACCATTTACCACTTTATCACACCCTCTATCCATTTTGACCTTCTTACCATTTGTATTATGGAAGCATCTCCATCAGACATATGGTAAGAGAAAACCTTCAACTACCTAAACCTCAACATCATTCCTCCCATTCTCTCTAGGAATGCCTGAAGAGGTTTTGTTCAGAGTACCTCTCATTATACCATACTAGGGGAATCCTTTACAAGTGCAATTTTGACAACCTCCTTCTCTGTTGTCTGCATAGTTATGAAGCTTCCCATCCTATCAAGGAAATACATGATGAAATTTATGGGGACACTTTAGTGGTTTAGCTATCAATAAACATATCCTTTACCTTGGATACTATTGGCCCAACCACAATTAGGACTATTGTGATTATGTAAAAAAGTATGTTAAATGTCAAAAACATGCCAATTTACATCATGTGCTAGCCCATGGCCTTTAAGTATCCAAAGAATATTGGACCTTCTCATAATGGGGACTCAATCTCATTAGGGAAATAAACCCTCATTATTCATAGTGGCACCAATCCATCATCACCACCATAAAGTATTTTACCAAGTGGGTGGAGTCCATTCCTCTCATCTTGACCAAAGCTGACAAAATAATCAACTTCATCAATCATCATATCATCTATCATTTTAGTGTTCCCCATAAGATCATCACTGATAATGGTAAATATTTCAAAAATAATCAAGTCTAAGGTCTTTACAATGGATTTGGCATCAAGTTAAGCTTTTCCTTACCTTACTATCCATAAGAAAATGGATAAGCAAAAGCCTCTAACAGAACTCTCAACAAAATATTAACCAAAGTAGTTAGTGATTTAGGTCAGGATTGGCACTTGCACATCCCTTTCACTTTATGGTCCTATCGCACTAAAATTCAAAACTCTATGGGTGTTACCCCTTTCTCTCTAGTCTTTAGAGTAGAGGAAGTCTTACCTCTTGAAGTCCAAATTACTTCTCTTTTCATATCTTTGAAATATATCATTTTTAAGAAAAATTATCATCAAGAACGTCTATCATGACTTAAGCTACTTGATGAGCATCACCTAGAAATGCTTAACCAACTTCATGTCTATCAATAGGGAATCAAGCATGCATATAAAACATAATTTAAATAATGAGAATTCAACATAAGAGACCTCATACTAAAGGAAAACTGACATGTAATCAATATGGAGAAAAGCAAAAGAGGAAAGTTTGCTTTTAATTGGATTGGAACCTACATTATAACCCAAAAGTATGGATCAAGAGCTTACCATTTATCCTCTCTCAAAGGAAAAATATAACTTAAGACTCTCAATGCTTTGCATTTGCATCCTTTCTTTTTAAAATAGGCATCAAACTCACCTTCTTATCTAACTTAAGCTCATCCCTTGATTTATGAGATTTTCACCTTCACTTACTTATCAATATCCCTTTAAGGACAATCAATTACAACATGGAACCATGTGATTGACCATCATAGTTATAAGTTAATCCTAAATATTGGTACTGTGGCTCTACCCATAACATGGTTATCATGGATACTTTTCATCTCTAATCAGATGGAATCCCATGGTCATTGTCTCTCAAAATCATTTCACCTATCATTAAATTTTTTTGCTAAAAGCTTTTCCATCATAAAGGTAAATCTATAAGCCTATATGTACTTGTCCATGTCTGAACCTAACATCAACACAATTTGGGATACCAAAATATCACTTGGGTCACATGTCTCTAGCATTGCAAACTACTCCTTTGAAGCATAGCTGCCCAACACTAAATTGCTTAAAAGATAAATTGATCCCTTGAAGGACAACTACCAAAGAAATAAAACCAAACTTAGACCACTCCCTTAAAGGATGGATAAGTCAAATTTATCAAAATAAATCATTTTTAAGTTTATTGCATTGATTAGTTTCACAAACTTATCAAAACAGCAACAATAATAAAAGACTCTATATCAAAATTAGAATAAACTACCCCAAGAAAGCTACAACCAACTTTCATATGTATCATTAGTAGACTTCATTCGTCAATCAATCTACAACTTACATAAAGACATGGACTTGTCTATTATGTTTCTTAGGTCACTTATAGAAAGGTCAAACTAACCCATGTGAGGTTACCTTACCTATCACCCATTTTACCTTCACCTACTGCCTACCTATCCTTTATTCCATTTATAAATCAAGGAATTATGAGCTTACTTGACATAAAGTGATCAAGATACATTTTTATCAACCAAATCATGTTAATGCAAAGCAATGAAAAGGCTTATGTTCCCTAAGCCAATCTAACTTTGGTTTTTATTTTTATCCTTACTAATGGAAAGGCATCATGATTTTTTCTTATCCTCTCATCATTGGTTCATGTAGACATATGTCTCATGATTCTTATCTCTTTTCCCACATCTAGTTTGTCATCTAACTTAATTTATGTGCTTTTATAAACATCATATCATAAACCACATCAATTACCATAATCAAATGCATCATCATAAATATAATCATAATCAAACCATCAATAACCATAATTAGAGCACACATCATCATTAACATCATATCCATGAATTAAAAAAAACATCATCCATAATCATCTCATGCCTAAGTTACTAAATTCACATCTCATAAATCTAAAAACATAAAACATTTAAACCATGAACCATGAAATATAAACCACATCTATATATCATCATGAATATCATTAACATCATATACATCATGTCATCAAAATAAAAAAATACATGTAATAAAAAATATATATATCTCTCTCAAAACATGTACGTCTCACTGCATCAACATTTAAGCCAGTATCAAAATCATGTACACCTATATCTATACATCATATCATATCATATATCATTCCCTTAGAGAACCACTAACATTGGCCCCACTTGCACTACCACTACCATCTGGTGCTAATTCTCTTAGGATGCCTACTTGTCCACCCACTAAAGTGGCAACTAACCTAGAGTCACCATAGCTACCCCACCTACTAAATTGGATCTATACTCACCCCATAAAGGTTTCTCAACACACTGTGCCATAATTATATCCTCATAATATCTTAACTCCTCCATTATGGCCAACTAACACAATGGAAGGATGGTACCTCATCATCCTATTAGAGCTATCACTATTATTACCATCTGTCTCAAAGTGTCCCTCTACTAGGTCACCAAGCTTATTGAGGTTCTAGCCTAATCTCTTTCACCTATGTCCAATCATCCTTAGTCATCCCTCCATGGATCTCTGTAAAGATCCTAAGAACTTGATCCTTCCTCTGGATCTGATCTCATGCCTACAAAATCAAAGTTAACACACACACTTAATTTTCTATTGACATTGATCATTTCCATTTAATTTATTCATTTTACCTAAATCCACCTCTTTATCAACCTAAACCCACCTAAATCAACCTATTTAAATACTAACCTAAAACCATTACCTCTAGTGTTTAAAAGTGATTCTCAACCCCAAATGTTTTAACACCTCCCCTAACCTATCAAACCAACATCTAGCTCTTTTATCAAATAATACCTACCATAAACCTATCAAACCAACACCTAACTCTTTTTTCCAAAAAGCAACTATTATATCCAATAACCATTTCAACACATCACTCCTACTTGAAAATTTATCTATCCTAGCCTACACTTGGTATTTAACCCTTTAAAACATAAAAAAACATTTTTCTTATATATTTCTATTAAAACATACCTTCATAATCACTTGACTATGGACGGTCATTATGAACATTGGCAGACAAGTGACCTTAGTGATTTAGTGGTTGACTATCGATGGTCAAATTTGACCATTGATGGTTGGGTCAAACTACTGACAGTTATAGTGTGTGACCATCGATGTCAAACTACCTAACCCTACCTTCCTAAAAACCCAACAAAATAAAAAATCTCAACAAATCAATTACCTAATTCTATCCTATACCCTATCCCCAAACCAAATACTCTTTCAATTTCAAAATTCATCAGCTATTTTTTCTAATCTAAAACAAACCTACATCTAGATCAATTCCTCCAAAACCTTATCTAACATAACCATAAACTACCCAAATTCAACTTTAAAACCAACCAAATCAACTAATATATCAATTTAAAACATCACCTACCTTATTCTTTGACCGCTACCAAGGATGAAGCCCACATGTAGCTACTTAGCTATGTCCTCATCTACCCTATATCTCAATCCCAATAGATCCCCTCAACACATGCCTCCAACCAATCAACAATCACCAAGTTATGAAAATGCTCAGTCAACCCTCTCACACGAAATGCCAAATCATCAAGTCACCAAAATGCATAGAAAGCAAAGAAGTCAAATTACAAAAAGTTAAAATGAAATTTCATTTTAACTTTTTATATTTCATAGTTTTAGGTTTACCCCTTATTGTCAATGGTCAAGGTGACCATCGATGGTCAATCTTGGGAGCCTTGACCATCGATAGTCAGGAAACCCACCTTTTTAACACTTGATTTAAAAAAAAATCACCCACACCTAAATTTTTTGTGATTAACCTTCTCCCACTTGATATTTTAGAGATTACCCTTCTCCAACCAACCATTAGACCATGTACACCTTAATGTTGGCCATTTTTTGACCCAAATTTTTGCATACTCTTTGATAAACTTGCTTGGTCTTTTTGACTACACTGACCAACCTTTTCATGTTGAATATTTGAATTTATACCACCTAATGCATATTATCCCATTTGTGTTTTTTTAAAGGAGAACTTCCTACCTTAGATACCTATGAAAACACTAACCCCATCTAGGATATTTTATAGGAATAACTGATCAACTATGCCTACTATTATATCTTGGTTACCCCATCACCAATTCTCCTAGAAATGACCTTATTTTTACCAACTATGGTAACCTTAGTCTTTACACGATCTCAGTTATCACACTTAGTCATATTTTGTGCATATGTTTACATTTTAAATGTCCAACCACTCTTTTTTCACCAACCTCATGATTCACCATATATCACTTATCAAACCCTGACGTACTTTTAGTTTCACCTCATCAACTCTTAGTTTTAAGGGGAACACCTCCTCTCATACTCGGGGTAACCAAACCTTTGACTAGCAATCTATTTTTTTTACAACTTGTAGATTCAAAGCTACATAGAAAAAAGGGATAAAATATAGACACTAGAAAACCACACATGATGGCTCTAGATGTCGAAATGCTTTAAGATAATTTAGGGACCACCTAACCCTTATTGACCCATTGACCACCCATAAAACCTTGAGTCTAGTTATCTACTTAGTTAAATAAATTAATTAACTTACTAACTTAACCATTACCCAACCTCTTTTTAACCCACCTTAACCCCTTTTCCTTCAGACACTTGACCATCGATGATTAGCTTGATCACCAATGGTTAGGCTAACCATTTATGGTTAGGTCTTCCTCATTCTTATAAAAATACTAGTTATGCAAGATAACATGACATAATTTAATATATCTACCTTGACCATTGTTAACAAACTCCCAAGAATTGAAATCAACAAGCCAACCTCTTAGAGAACCTTCTATCCTCCATCTCTCTTTGTCTATAAAAGGAGGGGAGTAGGAGGTGAAAGGGATCGATCATCAAAAGCATTCTTACACATAGGTATTCAAGTTTTCCAACCAATCTTCTTACAACAATTCAATAATGGCAATAGAGATCCAAACCTCTATCATAATTGATCTTGAGGTAAAGTATCGTTACTCTACCAAAATTACTCTAGCCATCAACCATCAACCATTTAGCAAGAAATAGGTATATTTATACTTCAATCTTGTTATTTTGGTCTTAAAACTCTCTCCCCCATCAAACCTTTTTTACATCTTGCTTTCTAACTCTTAGACCCTTAATAGACCCTTGCTTGATCACTGAGCCATTCTATAAACTCTTTTTTTGAACACTTCTAAAATTACATAAGAAACCATTGATGGTCAGCACAACCACCAATGGTCACCTCCAACCATCGATTGTTACACAAATCATGATGGTCAGCTTAACCACTAATGGTCAACATAACCACCAATAGTCATTATGGTATGAAATAATATTAAGTTATTTTTAACCCCTCACCTCCAACCAAATCTGACTTTCTATGTCCCTACCTATTTATAGACCCTTACCTAATTTTTTGAACCTAACCTGATCTATTTTAGCACTAATATTGATCCACTTTTACTATATTTAGTTATTTGCTATAACAAGCATTCATTTCTTCTTGTATTTCATTTCAATTACTTTATATTATTTGATGCAAGTATCTTACTTTTATCTCTTTCAACTTAATTGTTATCAAAGAATGGATTGATAGCCTGCTACCAAGCTCACACTTTTTGGATCTAGCTAATGCTAGGCAGTCCACCTAAATATCTTACTAAAAACCCCTTTTGTTAGTGATTTTCTATCTACAAGTTATTCATTCTAAGATAAAGAGGATCTCTCCATAATCATCTAGATTATGTGCACATCACTAACCAGGTTCTTGTACCACACCCTTATTACTAGTTTCTTACTTGCTTCCTTTCATAAAAAATATACAAAAATTAAGAGAAACACCTTCCTTTGTGGATTATTCACCTTATTGAATGAAATTGGAATATGGCTCGTAATTTAGTATCAAAAGGTCTTTATCAATGTAATATTTTAAGAGTGGACCATATCCCTTTTTTAAATTTAAAGAATATGTTGATAATAATTTTAATTAATGCATAAGGTGGCTCTGAGAACTGGAAGGGATTTGTTATAAATATTGAGCATGAAATATGAAGAGGGTACCCCTTTATTTATAGGTAGAGTGACTAAATTTGAGCCCTTCATCTTATCTTTTAGATGAAGGGTGGAGAATTCACCCTAAGGTATCACATGGATCACCAATATGAGCCCATCATCTTATCCAAGATGAAGGGTGGAGGATTCTCCTCAAAATATCATAAGTAGGATTAATATGGGTCATCCATCTTATTTCCAATATGGAGGGTGGATAATTCCCATCCAAAATATCTTTATGGATTAAATGAGATCCTTATATCTTGTTTCCAAGATGGAGGGTGGAAAATATTTCTCAAAGATATCTTAAAAGGTGGAATGAGGGCCCTCCATCTTGTCTCCAAGATGGAGGGTGGAGAATTCTCCTTGAAAAGTGTCCCATATGAGGTAGAAAATGGGGAAATTAAATTAAATGAAATTTTAAGTTCCAATTCCATGGAGTTTATAACTAGAATAAGGGTTAATTTAAATAATCAAAAGATTTCATTCAATTAATATGATATGAGCATGAATTTGGTTTATTGGAATAAGGGGAAAATGACTAATTGATCAAAGAAAGGGAGATGAATAATAGAGAAAAAACATGACTAGAATGAAAATTTAATGATCTAGTATGGTGAATTACCCCAATTAGGGATGCTTCAATGTGTTTAGGAATGTTTATGTCCAATGTGTAGACAAAATTGGGATGTTTAGTGATTTCTAGGCTTGATTCACAATGTTGTAGAAAATCACTCTTATTTGCATAAAATTCATTTTGATAATCATTTTAGACATAGAAATGGTGAAAATGGAGTGTACAAAATTCCTATTTGATAAGGTTTTTTGAGACACTCTATGAAGCAATAATTTTTCAAAGAATGAAAAACTTGAAAAAAGGAGGATGAAAAATTAGATGAAGAAATAATGGATATTGTAATTTTATTATTCCCAACTGATAGGTGTGGAAGATTGAATGGAAAGATAAGGATATGATTTTAGTGAAATTAGTTAGGGATTATTTCCAATTGAGAGGGAATGTGGGTATGAAGGATGTGGATGGACTCTCAAAAAAGAAAGGAAGAATATAAAATGAAAGAGAAGATTAATTTATGGATAAGATTACACCACTTGATCTAACACTTGCATGTTTTGATTTTTAATGATGATGAATTGATTTACCCCCAAAAAGGAATAATCAAAGAATGATACAATAAAAAAATAAGATACATTCTTTGAATTATACTAAATAAGATTAAATCTACAAGCATGGAATTGTAATTTGGCCCAAACAAGGTGTAATTGATTTGTTTTAACCCAAACAATGTGTATTTAATTTGATAAATTGATAGAGTGATTGATTAGAAAGTATATATCAAGGATTTAACCTATTTAATATATTAATTATGATATGATTTATATTATTTGATAATTTGACACAAATATGTGTGATAATGGTATAACATCTTTTTGAAGAAGCCACAAAGAAACCCAACACACAAAAATGCTCAAAGTGATGAAAGACCAATGAGTGAAAAAATAAGATAATGATTGAATAATGGTAGTATTATATTGGAAAAATATGGAGGTTAATAAGAATAAAACAAGGGTGTCTAAGGTGACCTTAGAAATTGGTTAGTACTTATCACTACCTACATAGTCTAAAAAAGACATCGAGCTGATGTTTTCCCAGAAATCAAGAGAGTATGATGAATAATAGACTAGATGATTATAATAATAATAATAGTCGACCAATGTGTATGATTATATTTCAAATGTTTATTTGGATATTCATGTTTATATGAGTATATATTTATCTATAATGTTAATGTGTTTTGACTTGATCATGGAAAATGAGATGATGTGATGTAGCCAAAAATGACTGAGATAATTTGATTAGGTAAAAGATGATGATGTGAGGTGAGATAATACCACTATGAAATTAAAGATTTAAGACCTTTGGTACTTGATTTTTAATTTTTCACATGACATTATACATCATGATACAAAACACCATGATGACCTAGCCATAATTTGCATAAAGACTAATCCCTAATCCAATAGACAATTGATAAAAATACACCAATGATAAAAACCATGATGATAATACTAACATATGTTGATATATGACTCAGGTACAAGTGCATGACAAAGAAAACCATGATGATGACCTTGTTGGCATAACGGATTGATTCAAAGCAACAACAAAAAATAAAATAAATAAGTAAATAGTAAAACACATAAACACATAGGCAAAATCAAAGAAACATTCATATAGTAAATAAGTGTGTATATAAATAAGGTGTTACCATTGAAACTAAGGGTGTGGAAAAAGAATCATGATTTATAAGAATAAGGAAGGAGTGTCCAAGCTAACTCTAAATTCTCCATACAATTGGACATTGCCTACATAATTCCATGGACTTTAGGTCAAATGTAGTTCTCATAGGGATTGGGAAAGAAGAAAGGTAATGATAAGTAAATAAGACTGATTATAGAGGAAAAAATAGGAATGGGCTCCCAAAATAGTGAGAGCATATAAGGAATGAGATTTCCAAAATGGTGAGTCTATGGGATAGAGTTATACTCATAAAATGATGAGAGAATGGGAGAAAGGATGGTTGAGCTGACCTTAGAAAATGGAATGTTACCTACATAGTCTAATTAGACCTCAAGCCACTATAGTTTAATATAAATTAGGATAAAAATATTGTAAGTATGATAAAAAAATAAAAATGATTGATATTAGATGGTTTAACTCATAAAATGGCAAGAGCATGAATGATCATTTTATAAAATGGTGAGACATAGGAGAGAGAAAATAGTCCCACTTTTGAGATATTATACTTATGAGGATCTAAAATCATCTATGAGGTAATTTAGTATGTGTCATTTAGTTGTGATTGAATGGAAATCTAAGTTAACTAATAAAATGATAACTAGGCAATGATTTCATATTAGATAGGGGTATAAATGGGGAAACTTTTGGGAATTGAACCATGCAACTTTTTAGGATTTTAAGGGAATATTTAGATGTTTCGAGATTTTTGAAATATTTGAATGTTTAGGGGTTTTTAGAAAAGGATATAAACAAGAGTATTTTAACAAAAGAACATACAAGATGTAAGAAATGACAGTCCTAAAAAACATCTCTTAAAGGGAGGAATAACTATGGGTGAAAGGATTTGATCATGAATGGGAAACATGATAGAGTCTTTTATACACAAAAAAATTAGGGAGTACCATTCAACAACAAATTGGAATAGGATAAAAATTATTTTTGTAACAATTAATCATGATACAAAGGAATGAAATGAGGGAAAGCAAATAGGAATTGCCAGGAACTCAAAGGATCTATAAAATTCATACAAGCAAGAAAATCATGATATTCAACATTATGACATTTCGTTTGTAAAGATATTTTGACATAAAACATTTTGAAATTATACTTTTATTTAACAAAATTTACTATAGATTCATCGGTTATACCTATGTAATCTTAATCTAATCAGGGTGATAGTAGGAAAGGGGGAGAAAAATAGTGAAGGGATGCCCCCAAGAAAGGGTATAAATGAGAGAAAACACATACTAGATAATGTTTTCCCCCAAGCAGGGACACTCATAGACAAAATCTCAATAACTAAAACATAAAAACAATTGAGATGCATAATGCTCATTGGATCATATAATTCATATCCCTCTAGAGTAGATAATTTATATACACCTAATTTATAGCTATTTATGAAAATGAAGGGGCCCAACTAATTGGGTCCAAACTTACTTTTATTCTCCTGCTTGACATTAGTGTTATTTTGGTTTTATTTTAAAACAAGATCACTATGTTCAATCTCTATAGAAATAATGTGCTTTTTATAACCCTGGCATAGCTAATTCTGATATGGTTTGAGGTGATCAAGGGAAGTTATCCATTTCTCATCTAGGATCTCTAGTTATACTAATCTAGAAAGTCGATAGTATTCCTCATTAAGAATGTAATGTAATGAAATACACAAGGAGGAAAACTCAATCTCAATAGGAAGGTTTTATGCATAACCATAGACTAGGGAAAAGGGTGTCACACAATAGGGGTATAGACATTAGTGATGTATACCCACAAGACTATGAATATTTTTAAAATCTAATCATGGCTAACATCATTGACAATATTTTTGAGAATTTTTAAAATATTTTTATTGGATGCCTCAACTTAGCCATTACGTTGGGGGTAATAGGGAGTGGAAAATTTGTGTTTAATATGGAATTCAAAATAGAGGGCTACAACATCCTTATTTTTAAAGGACATGCCATTATCTGAAATGATAGTGAAAGGAATTCCATAACAATAAATGAGGTGCTTTAGTATGAATTTGGAAATGTACTTATTAGTTATATAATTAAGAGAGATTACCTCTACCTATTTAGTGAAATAGTTGGTAGTAATGAGGATATGCTTATGGCCATTTAAAGAGGTGGGATTAATTTTTACCATGAGATCAAGTCCTAAAAAATGACCAAGGAGTTGTAACTAAATGGATCACCTATGTTAAGGCATGAATAATTCACTATATTTTTTATGTACCACACATTCCTTAGCATAAGCACATGTATTCACTTCTATAGTGGGCCAATAATAACCCATGCAAAGGATATTTTTGTCCAAGACCATACCATTAGTGTGGGCCCCACAAATCCCTTTATTAACTTCCTTAAGTGATAATCCAGATTCTCCCAAATTTAATAAATGATAGAGTTTTATCATAACCCCTTTGATGGATAATATTGCCAAATAAGGTGTAATAGGAGGAAGTCTAGATAAAATATTTTGTATGGTTACATGGTAGGTCAGTAGTAAGGATTTGATCATGGAGATAGGAACAAATTTATATGTACTAAGGTGAATTTAAACCAATAATGACATGTATCATTTTAAAGTTTGAATAGTTGTATGCTAGAATGAGAAGGTTTTTAATTAAGAACTGATACTCTTTGATAGTAGGAGACATTACAATCATGGATATGATTGTAGCCATATCATCAACAAACTTATTATTGGATCCAGGGACCTATTAAAACTATATTAATTAAAATTTGATCTTGAGTATATCTACCATGCCTTTATAGGGCACAATATTTCATCTTTAGTTTGATATTGATCAGTTTTTTAATTAATAATCAGTTGTGAATCACCATAGACAATCAAAAGCCAAATAATCCATTGAAATGCAAGATGAAGCCTAAAAATCAAAGCCTCATATTTAGTTATGTTATTATTGCATGTGAATATAATGCAAAAATCCTTAGGAATAATATCTATTTGTGGCATATTGAATAATATCCCTGCTTTATAACCATGAAATATAAAAGAGCCATCAAAATATAGCTTCCATCTTTTGGATTCATCTAGAGTCATAATAGACTCATCAAGAAAGTGCACTATGATAAGATTAGAATCTTGAAGAGGTGATTAAACAAATTTATCCACTAATAAATGCCTTTTAATAACCTTCTAGTGTGTATAGTCGATGTCAAACTCACTTAGTGACATCACCCATTTAGCCATTCGACTAGTCAAAGCTACTTTGACTTTGCCTAAGATATATTTTAAAGGATCTACTTTTACAATCAAAATGGTCTTATTTTTCAACATATAATGTCTACTATTATGAGAAGTGAAAATTTATACAAGATAAGTTTTTTCAATTTGAGTGTAATTATGCTCACAAGTGACCAGTATTTGACTTAAATAATAGACAACTCGTTCTTTGCCTTGATCATCATGTTGGGTGAGGAGTGCCCCTAAGGTGCTTGTATTTATGAAAATGTATAATAAAAAAGGCTTCCAAAGCATTGGTGGAATGAGTAATAGAGGAGTTTTTAGGTATTTATTGAGATTCTCAAAATATTCTTGACATTAGACATTTCATTAAAATGTAGTTCCATTTTTAGAAGGTGTGTAAATTGTTGGCATCGATCGACAAGCTAAGAATTGAAATGTCGAATGTCCTAGATCTTGCCCTATAGGCTATGAATTTATTTCAAGTTATAAAGAGGATGCATCTTGATAATGACCTTAACTTTGGATGGATAAAATTTAATGCCCCTATGAGAAATAATGAAGCCTAATAATTTTCCAAAGGTAACTCCAAAAACACACTTCTTAGAGTTCAATTGCACTTTATATTTAGAAAGCCATTCAAATTTTATTATCAATAATTTAGGATGATTTTCATGGGTTATTAATTTTCCTAAAATGTCATCTACATAATATTCAACAATGCCATACATAAGATCATGGAAAATAGCTATCATTACATGTTGGTATGTAGATATAATGTTTTTCAAGCCAAATGACATGACTTGGTCATAAAATATTACACATGGAGTTGTAAATGTTGTTTGGTGTTGATCCTTTAGATAAATATTAATTTGATTATATTTAAAGAAGTCATCCATAAGAGATAGCATCTAATAACCTATAGTAGAATCAATAATAATATGTATGTTGGGTAGTGTAAAATCATACTTTAAGCAAGATTTATTAATGTCCCTTAAATTTGTGCATATTTGTATACTCACTGGATTCTTACTAACTGGTACAATATTATAAATACAATATACATAAGGAATAGGTTTAATAAAACATGCCAAAATCAACTTTTATAATTTTATTTTAACTAAGATGGTAATTTGTGGATGCATCTTACACAATTTTTATTTAACGAGATTAGCATATAGGTGTATAACCAAATTCTACACTACCAAAGAAGGATATAAACTTAACATATCAGAGTAGGCCTAAGTGATTATATCAATGAATTCTATTAGAATAGTAAGAATCAATTCACATTCCTCATGAGTGAGAGATGCATCAAGTTTGATCATCTGATGATCCTCACGTGTGTCAATATTCACTTTTATAGTATCTTCTATAAGAAGAGTGGAACCATCTTCTATAATTATGGATAAATAAGGTAACTAATCTTCTGGGTCTAAATGTGGGCTATCAACCCACCATGTTAGAATAATCAAAATCATTCATAGAAGGTAACATCTAATGAGAAACTAGATTCAAATTTTATACAGCCATTATCTCAAATGTTTTATGATACTCATGATTGATTTCTACTCCAAATGACAAGTGTGTATTTATGTAACCTTGGGATTCCTATGAAAGAGAACAAACTTCCCCATCGGATGATACCGTAAATAGATTTTCACCAATGGACTTGTCATTTTATTTACTATTTAATTGATCCAAAAGTGCCTCATAGAGGTTTTCACTTAATGATCTCAATGTTTTATTTTTATTTTTATTATGAACAAGGAAGTTTTCATACTCCCCAAAATAGGCCTCAATGTCCAAATTGTAAAAAATTCCTTGCTTGTGGTTACACACTAGTAAACCATCTCTTAATCCCATAAAATCTAAAATGGATTCTTCATTTAGAAACTTGTCAAGTGCAATATATTAGTCTTGATGGTCCTAGTAAAGGAATTAAAGATAATGGAGGGTAAGGGTAAAGTTTGGAACAATGGAATAGTGAGAACAAATTGGGAATAAAATAGATTAGTATTGGAAAGTTCATCATAAATTCTATAAAATGACTTTGTGTCATTACCAATTATATCATCATTAAATGTAGAGGATGATTCACTTTTAGGATGTATGGGGACAACCTTAAGAGATTTGTATCCAAGACCTTTATTCTTTACATGCTTAGTGGGAATAATTAGATCTATTTTTCCTTGTTCTTTGCCACTAAGACTTTGCCTTTATAAGCATGATTTTCCATAATTTTTTTTTTGGAATGGGATACCTTTTTCTTTGAAAATAAGAATAAAAAACTTTAGCATATAACCATGACTAATTTGTTTATTTCATATCTTCTTGATTAAATGATTTACCTAGTATAAATGATATATACCCTTTGGCGTGAGATTCTATCTTCTTTTGATGCCATTCCACCTTGGGCCTACATGGGATTCAGGTGATCTAGGTAGTTTGGTAATATGGAAATCATTTTCGATACTATATGTGCCAAGGCCTTTATCATGAATATTAAAAGGAGAGGAAATCAGTGCAAGAAGATGTACATTGGAAAAGGAATCAAGGGTACTAGGATCCAGATAATTATATTTAGGTTGATTAGACAACACTTGCTTGTCCTTTTTGATAACATGCTCAACACTAGGATAATAAGTGTAATGGTGACCCTCTTCTTCCAAATGTTTACAATATTGATAAGGTTGAAGATCCCTAGGAATAGTGATATACATTATTGAATGGGAAAATTTTATGCATTGGTGTAGTGTGGAGGGAAACACACATACCTGATGGATCTATAGGCAACCAAGGAGAATATTATATAGAAAGTCAAGGTCATTAACATGATATAAGGTACTATGAATGATAGGCCCAACTTGGATGGGTAAGGAAATATTACTTACCAATTAACTTTCATTAATATAATATCCTTTAATGGTGATGGTATCATTCTTTAAATTTGTTGTAGTGTATCCTAGACATTGGACTAACTTCAATGGAATAATATTGAGGCCATAACCATTATTTATGAGTACCCATTTGAATTTATGGTAGGAAATGGTGAATTCAATTTTTATGTGAGGAACCAAGCAATGATATGACACTCTGATCAAATGTAAGCTATGGTCTAGGAGATTAACGTCCTAACAATTTTTGGAATTTATTAAGTGTAATATTCTTAAGAACCTTAGACTAGTTTGGAAGATCATACAAAATATTCTTGTGGAGTTGAGATATACATAAAAGATCCAATATGGAATTTTCATCAAATTATTATTCAAATGATCCATAAGATCATACTAATTTGTGATAGGAGGTGAATATTTGAATTTGGTTTGAGTTTGAACATGACTGGAAGTAAAAGTTGGATTCAATTTAACAGGAGGAGATCTAGGCTCTTGAAGGGTAATTTCAGAGTTTTGGGTTGTAAAAACATAATCAAAAGTAAGAATAAGATTATGAGAATCAGAGGAATAATATAAATGTCATATGATGGTAACTCTTGAATGGTATATACCCTTTTGGGTGAGATTATACCTTCTTTTGAGGCCATTCTATCTTGGGCCTGCCATGGGATTCAGGTGATCTAGGGAGTTTGGCAGTATGGAAAGCATTTTTGATACTATATGTGCCAAAGACCTTATCATGAATATCAAAAAGAGAATAATTAAGTAGGGGAAGAGGCACATTGGAAGAGGAAACAAGGGTACTAGGATCAATATAATTATATTTAGGTGGGTTAGACAACACTTGTTTATCTTTTTTGATAACATGTTTAACACTAAGATAATAAGTGTATTGACAAACCTCTTATTATAAATGTTTAAAATATTGATAAGGTTATAGATACATAAATAGTGACCTATATTATAGAAAGGGGAAATTTTGTGCATTGCTTTAGTGTAGATGGAACTACACATATCTCATGGATCCATGGGAAGACAAGGAGAAGATTATATGGAAGGTCAAGGTAAATAACATGACATAGGGTAGTATGAATATGTTGATAAGTTTGGTCATTAATGTAAAGGTTGATTTTATTAATTTTAAAAGGAATCCATGTGAAAAGATAATTTTAAGGTAATCTAATGATTCTTCTGTTGGTTTAATATCAAGGTTGATGTCAAGGTTTAGGTCAAGTGAGCAATAAAGCATGGTCATGAGAGAATGTTGATAAGAAAGATATATTTGAAGTGGTGTGAGAATGTTGTATGAAGAGTGTTATTTTTGATATCATTGAGGTAATCATGTTTGAGTAATAGTTCTTGAGTATAAGGTGTCTTGAGAAGCCTAGTCTAGACACTATGAGAAGGTGTGTATAATGAAGTTTATGGAATTAAGTAATCACAAGCTTGTGAGAGGGTGTTTTTCATTGTGTAATAATTTAAGTGAAGTTTAGATACTTTTATAAGTGTTTCAAGGTCAATTTTTAAGTTTCAAGTACTTAAGAAGCCTAGTCATGACATTAGTCATATCATAAAGAGACCTTGTGAGAAGGATGAATATGATGGCTTGGTGAGATGAGTGAACACAATTATGAGTTTTTATATTAGGTTGATTGAGAATTTATATGGAGAATTAGATCACTCATGAGAGTCTCAAGGTGAGACTATAGGGGTAGGACCTATATATCAAGTCTGCAACTATACCACTTCTAGACCCTGCCTGGCTTAACGAGGCATCATGATTTGTTATCAAGGCATATGAAGGATGTATGGAAATTTTTAAGAATGAGAGAGGTTTATTGAGTTTATGAGTGTGGTGTAGATTACATTTAAAGAGGGATGAAATCTAGTTTTAAGACCTAATGTGGTTTGTAGGTCAATATCTAAAGAACAAAGAGAGAGAGAACATAGCCTAATGAGGTATCAAGATCAGTTTTCAAGAAAATTTTACATATATGAGAATGGATAGAGGTATGATATATTTTTTCAATCATGTTAAAAATTTAGGTCATGATTTTAAATAAAAGGTATGAAAAGTGGTTTTGAGGTCTCTCGAGTACACAAAATGAAGGCATGCAAACCTGAGAAAGAATTTTAGGTATTCATTGGCATATGTAACCTCTACATGGGAGCCTAAGATATTAAGGAGAGATTTATAAGGGTAATAGATAATAACTAAATGAATTGGTTTTGGATTTAAGGGGCAATCTTTTATGAAAAATCATTAACACGAAAACTTGTGTTAAACCTCTCTAAAACCCTAACAAGGACTCGGTGTGAAAGATATTGTTTAAAAAAACTTATAATGGTCTCAAATGACTAAAAAAACTATTGGATCATCTATTAAACTTTCCCAAGAACCTCCATGTGGTAGTGGTTAGTTAGAAGAGAGAGAAAATGCATAATACATGCTTGTTTGTGAAGAATTTGATGTAATAGCCAAAAGTTGCATTAGTCAAGATATTAGAATAGATGGAGGAATAAAATAGAGAATCTTATCTCATTTAAATGAAGGTTTATATATAGGTTATTTTTGGCCATTTTTGGGCTTACATATAAAGATTTAAAGGACTGATCAATGTTCATGATTGATAGAAGGAACCAATGATAAAAGAGGGATATCATATTACTTGAAACACTTTAAGCAAGCTTAAAGTGTAATTATATTGATCTTAGAGAAATTATTGTAAAAATTAAATGGGGGAGATATATAATTTTACATAGGAAATCTTGTAGTTCAAGTCATGGATAAGTTTGCTTATGCCTTAGGAAATCATTCGAGCTTCCAAATATCAAGCAAAATCTCAAAAGAGCAAGTTTAGGGAGCTAGACGGTCATTAAGACATCACTCAAAAATGGATTGGTGAACTTGTTTACAAATTTAATAAGTATGATTAGAAAGCCTCATAAGCCCTTGGGTCATGTAGACATGTTGATCTTAGTACTTGAATCATTACCTATAAGTTTCTTACCTCTATGAGTTTCTTCCTTCAATATCCAAGCCTTAAAATTTGACTTAATAGATGAAGACGTTTTCATGAAATTCAAATTTTATCTCAAGTGAAAAATCATGTGAGATTAAATTTGATGGTCTATGGGACACCAAATATGATCTACAGGATGTCATTGATGATCATGTAGATGACAAAATAAATATCAGGTAAAAATCATATGAGGTTAAATTTTATAGTCTATGGGACGTCAAATACATCTACGTAGATGTCAAATGATGCTCATGTAGAAATAAATTTTTATACATGGTAAAAACTTATTGGATTTAAAAAGGCAAGAAAATTTGATGGTCACCATTCAAACATACAACTAGATCTAATGGAGTGAGGTAGCCTGACAAAGTCAGTGGGTCCCTAGAAGATAAATAATATGCATTTAATTGTACATCAAGATCAATGGAGCAAGATAAGTCAAAAGGGTGAGAGGATATTTATGATGAATATAAATAAGATAAGTGTCAAAAGTCAGTGGGTCCTTAGAAGATTGATGGATTGTGGGCATTTGTATAAGGAAGATCAATGGTAAATGGAAAGGTTGAAAGATTCAAATAGGTGATGCCAATATCAATAGCTAATAAATGAGGGTAAGCTCAAAAAGCTTTTGAAAGAATTCAATGAGCTAGTTTTCAACATGGGCAAGCAAATAGATAGAGAACTAAGTCTAGATATGATCTAGGTGAAGCTAGAATGATTATTTTAGGTTTGAAGGGTGTTGTTAAGATTTAGTTCGAACCTTTGGTTTAAATATCTAGAACATATAAACTAAATTCATTATTTTTTAAAGGAGGTCATCATGTGCCGTGAGTTCCTAGCTTCTAGTATACACAGAGGTAGATTAGGTTTAAACCTAATAAAGTTCAAAGCAAGACTATGTAGCCTATGAGCTTCTTATAAATAAGGAAAGTATAGAAAAACCAATAAAATGTTTGGTTTTCAATCTACAAAGAGATATGTGCTCAGATATTGCAATAAAAGTAGGTATATATAACCAATCAAAATAGACCAAGCATATTTATCAATTTCAAGGCATAAAGGACTTATTCTCATGACATATCAAGTAGAGGTGGCATGGAGTCCTAAGATGATGACCTAGTGGCTGGATAAAGATCATGGAGCATTAAATTATTTTAACAAATCCTTTGAAATTGTGATTTATTGATAATATAATGACTTAACATCCTTAATAATTCTAATTCATCAAGATTAGTTAGACCTCATTCAATGTTTTCTATCTGCTCAATTCCTTCTCTCTCTAATCCCATTTTTCTATAAATATAGGCTTCTAAACCTTGAAAATTGCTAAGTAATCACTCTTTTGGGAATGAATAAACTCTGTCCATATTTGATATTTTGTAACCTCTTAAGATAAATAAATGAATCTTTTCAAATTTTATGATTTTGATATAATGCATTAATGTCATATTGATTTGCATATGTGGTAGAAATATCTCCCTTATCAAATCACAATCCCACCTAGATATTAGTTCATCTTGTTATCGATTTCATGTTTATTTTTTAATGTCATTTATTTAAAGATAAAAAGTGGATACATTGACTAGTTATTTCCTTGAATCAGGCCTCTCGACTTCCCTTAGGTTTTGATCATTTAGTAAACCTCTATATGAAATACGGATGCATAAATAACCATTTGAAATTGCAGATCTAATCTCATTAGTGTTTTTTATAAGTTTAGATAAAGTGAATAAATAATAACATTACTAGTGCATCACCCCATTTTACACTATTTATTATAAGTTATTATCAAAATCTCTCTCCCTTTTCCAAGCAAGTGCTAGTTTAGGTGATAGATCCATAAGGAAGCCGACCTTCTTCAGAGGTCTAACCCTATGATAGGTGACCCAAAGCCTAAGGTCAGTCCCATGTTAGAATATATTTGAGCATAGGACATAAATAATCCCATTATCAGATAGGGTATAGTCTATAACACCAATAATTATATCCCTCAAGTATGTTAAACCGATCATCCAAATGAGCCAATTGTTAATAGGCCTAATGGTGCAAACATTGAGAAACCCAAGAATCAGTGAGAAGATGATTAGGGATGTTTTATAATGTTAGAGTGATGAAAAAAAATGAATGTATATATATTTTTGGATTTTTATTTACTATTCATGTTTGGTATAAATCTTGGAAGTCAGGTACAGTGGTGAAAATGAAGAAGCTAAAATGGCTTATCTGACTCAGTGAGATATGTGTGTAGTGAGATCAAAAAATTGGTCTATAAGACCAATAGTTTCCACTAGAATATATGATATATATATATATATATATATATATATATATATATATATATATATTATAGGTTCATATTATTGCATAATAAGTATTTTAAAGTGTTCATATAGGTGTTGAAGGTCAATGTCACTATGACTAGTCTTTAAGTTAACCTAGCAATTTTAGGTAATCAAGTTACAATGATGAATTTGAGGATCTATGCCATGAGTTGAAGTATATAATGCACATGATATTATTTTTTAGAATTTTATGTAATATATATGATTTTTATAAGGTTTTATAATTAGTGAAACTAGCTAAAATGTTGAATCCAAGATGACTTATATGGTTCTAGTTTGACTGTGTGTAGTAAGTTCAAAAGATTGGTCTACAAGACCAATATTTAACATTAGAGATTATGATTTTTGTGTTTGAGAGTGGTATATAGATGTCAAATGATATTTTAAAAGTATCAGTTGTCATTAGAAGTGTTATTTTAGGTGTTTAAGATCAAGTTATTCATGACTAGTTTTTGGAGTGTTTTGATAGTTCTGAATGGGCTATTTATAGAGAAGTGTTTGAGTCTTTTTTACCTAAGTTTTGAAGTCTAAAACATATGGTGATGACCCTAAGGTAATTTATTTTTTGTTTATATGGTTTTTTTCATTTTTTTAATCTAATTTTCATTTAATCTTTAGTATCTTAAGATAGACCTTTTGTGTATGAGAAGGCCCAATTGTGAACAATATAAATGGTGTTGTTTAAGTGGTGGTTGGATATAAAAGTGTTATGGAGCCTCGAAGAGATTATTATATGTATATTTGATTTTTATATTGTATGTTAAATTTTTGTATTTTTAAATTATTCTAAGGAAGACAAAGTGTAATGTGTCTTAAAGTAGACATAATGGGATTAGGTCTCCATGAGACCTAAAAGTGAAATGAGGCGTAATTAAGTTATGACAAAAAAAAGGGATTCAATATTAATTTTAATAATGTTTATGATATTTGATAAGACTTATTACATATATTAAATAATATTTTAAGGGTGTTTGGCTGACTAAGGGGCATATGAACAAGGAATGGTATATATACAAGGTAGTTTTGGGCCTATTTATAGATATATGAGAGTATTAAAATAAAATAGCACATTGTGAGGAGAATGAGGTCTTGTATACCAATATAAGAGTGTATAATATCTATAATTAATATCTAAAAGTGTGTTTTCATATGAATTTCAAGGTTATATGACCTAATTAGTCTTGAAGAGACCTAATGATCGAAGAGGCCTAAAAGGCAGTTTGAGAGGGATAAGAGTGTGAAGAGCTAAAGAGGTGGTCATCATCAGCTAGTTGAGAAACAAAGTGTTATAAAGGTGATAAAATAAATAAAGTGTATGAGTTGGTGTTGAGTCATATAGGGGTTGGTGTCTTCTTACAAGTTGGTGCTTGCTAAAGTTTAGCTGGGTTGGAGCTTAGCTAGTTGGAATTATTACTCCATGTGGAGTTTGTCCTTCAATAAATTATGATATTTTGAATTATATGAATATATTCCATTTGAAAGGATAAATATGTTTTATTTAACTTTAGGGTTTCCCACATATATGATGTTTTATCTTATGTAATCTTCTTTTATGCTTATATAGTGGATTACTTATACATTACTTGATCTATATGTTGATGTGATGGTTCATGTATGATAAGGAGGAATTTAAAGAAAAATTTAAGAAAATAATTAACCCACCTATCAGTGATTTTTATTCCAACATTTGGTATTAGATAAAGTCATTTAAAATAGGCCTAATAGCCTAAAGGAGATCCTAGAAGTGAGGATGGCTAATCAACAATCTCAAGGTGGTTTTTCTACTAGTAAGGCTTCATTATTTAATAGGAATAATTAATATGTTTGGAGAATTATAATGAGGACATATATAATTTAAATAGGCAATGACATATGGTAATCAGTTATGGATGGATACACTCCACCTCCTAAACCACCAACTAATGCAGTAAGCAAAAAGGAAATTGAGAGCAATTTTAAGCTAATAAATGCAATTATATATGGCCTATTAGAGGTATAGTTTATGAAGGTGATGAAATATGAGTTATAAAAGGTGATATGGGAAAAATTGAAGACAATCTATGAAGGAGAGGCCAAGGTGAAGATGGCCAAGTTGCAGACCCATCAGAGACAGTTTGAAAGTCTAAAGATGAAACCATTGCATCTTACCTATTGAAGGTTGATGAAGTTGAAAATATCATTAGAGGATTAAAATAAGAATTGAAAGAGTATATAGTTATTTAAAATGTATTGAGACACTAATTCCTAAGTTTGACTCTAAGGTTTATGCATTAGAAGAGATACAAGATCTGGACAAGCTGGAGATGAATGGGATTCATGGCATCTTGACTGCCTATGAGAAGAATATAAATGAAGGAATACCTACCAATAAAGAAAAAAATTTCAAAGCTAAGAATAAGTCAAAAGAAAATAAGTTCAAGGATGAGGTATGTTCAGATGATGATGAATTGATAGCCATGTTTACTAAAAAATTGAGGTTTAGATCTAGCAAGTACAAGGGTAATTTGCCTTTCAAATGTTTCAACTATGGTACGATTGATCAATTTACATATAAGTGTCCTAAAAAGGATAAGATTAAACATGATGAACATCATGAAGATGAAAACAAGGTCTATAATCCTGATAAAAAATGAAAAATTTCAAGAAGTATGAAGGTAAGAAAGGGAAATTCAAGAACAAGAGAATTTTCTATACCAAAGAAGATAATAGCTCATCTAATGTAAGTGACATAAGTAATCTGATAGTGATGATGACAATAATTAACATGAACATGAAAATAATGAAACATTATTCATGGATATATAAATAGACATTGAGGGTTGCTCAAAAGGGAAAAGCCTTATAGATGATGAAAAATCAGATGAAAAAGAGGATAAAGTGAACCTTGAGGCAGAATTAGTGAGTGATCTAGATGAGTTAAAGTTAAAAATAAGGAAAAATCAAAAACTAAGATTATTAGCTAAGGAATATGAAGAGCAAATTGGATTGTTTGAATAGAGACTAAGTAACACATCCAAGGAGTATGATGAGATCATCAATCAGATTGAAGCATAAATGGAAATAGTTATTACAAGCCTAAAAGCTAAAAAGGAATAATGCAATAGATATGGCATTGAAATGGTATCCTTGAAAGTTGAGTTAGATCAAGCATCTAGCAAGATGAAGACATTTATGAAGTTTGAAAAGAGTACTGATGATCTAGATAACATCTTGAGTAGTCAGAAGTCTGCAAGTGATAAGACATGTCTTGGTTTCAAAGAAGATCAAAAGGAGGTAGATCAAGACAAGGATAAGGCCAATGAAGACAACAAGGTCAACATGAAAAGACCAATCAAATAGCCTAATGCTATGACGTATGCTAATTCATTTAATGGATACAATTTTTCATGTAATTAGTTTGGTCATAGAGTAAGAGAGTGTAGAAAACCCTCTAAAAATGAATATTCATGGGATTATGAAAGGAATAATTAGTCAAGAGGTATGAATGAGGTTTTTTTCTATAATTTTCATAATTTGAGACACATTTCACGATTCTGTCCTAATAGAGTTAGAAGTCTATCAAGTCAAAATAAGAGGTTTGAAGCCCCTAGAGTACAAAAGAGAAGGCAATTGAATGTATGGAAACTAAAGACAATAAAAATGAGTCATGATCAGTATATAAGCCAAATTGGACTATTTGATATAGTATATCATACTTCAGATGAGAAATCAAGTTAGGAATGTTCATTATCAACTCAGATTATTGACCACATAAATGATGAAGAGGTCAAGCCAAAGAGACTAATCAAGCCTAAAAGGATCTTGAAGGATATTAATTTTTGTGAGAGCATGGAGATATATGAATCTCCTAAGTTTGTGTCATTTTATTACCTTATGGAAAGGGAAGACTCCATTAGGCTTTATGGAGACACTCTTTAGTTTGTAGAAGCATGATGGATACTTGGTTTGAGGTGGAGCTATTCAAGTTACTCATAAGCTCAAAGTGTAGTAATTAAAAATCATAGAAGATTTTATGAGAGTAGTTTCCAAAGAGGGAGAATGATTGGTAATATAATTTATAGTATATATGACCCTTTGTTAGTAATGTCAAAGGGGGAGAAAGTTCAATAAAGAAGAATGATCATAATGGGGGAGATGAGAGTGATCATATTGAAGAATGTTTTACCATCAATGACAAAGGGAGATTTTATTAAAAAGTATTGTCATTTATGTCAAGGTTTATGTCATTAATGTGAAAAGGAATCCATGTTACAAGAGAGAATTTTAAGGAAACCTAATTATTCTTCTATGGTTGAATGCCAAGGTTGATGTCAAGGTTTAGGTCAAGTGAACATTAAAGTATAGTTATGAGGATCTATGTCTACATGAGGTCATGAGGGAATGTTGATCAAAAATATATTGTTGAAATGGCGTGAGAGTGATATATGAAGAGTTTTCTTATTTGATAGCATTGAGGTAAGCATGTTTGAATACTAGCTCTTAAGTACAAGGTATGTTGAGAAGCTTAGTCTAGACCCTCTAAGAAAGTGTGCATAATGAATTTTGGTGAAGCATAAGATTGTGATATATTTTTTTGAATTGTGTTATCATGTAAGTGAAGTTTATGTACTTTTAGAAGTGATTCAAGGTTATTTGTCAAGTTTTAAGTTCTTAAGGAGCCTAGTTATGACACTAGTCATAGCATGAAGAGACCTTATGAGAAGGTATGAGTATGATGTCTTGGTGAGATGAGTGCACATAGGCATGAGTGGTTGTAATAGGTTGCTTGATCATGTATGTGTATCATTGGAACAATCATGAAATTCTCCTAGTGAGCCTACACGGGTAGGACCTATAGAACAAGTCTGTAACTAGACCACTTCTAGACCCTGCCTAGCCTATTGAGGTGTCATGATCTATTGCCAAGGAATATGAAGGATGTATGAAAATATTTAATCATTATATAGGTTAATTGAGTTTTTTTGTGTGGTGGAGTGTGCATATAAAGAGGGATGAAAGTTAGTTTTAAATCCTAATGTCATTTGTAGGTCAAGATCTAGAGAGAAAAGAGAGAAAGAATGGCCTAATGAGGTATCAAGATCAATTTTCAAGACAATTTTACATATTTTATCATGGATATAGGTATTATATGTTATTTTAAGAATGTTCACAAATTTTTATGTCATGGTTTGCAAGAGAAGACATAAAAAGTGGTTTTGAGGTCTCTCAAGTACACAAAATGAAGGCATGCAAACTTGAGAAGGAATTTTAGGTGTTAGTTGGTACATGTAACCTATAAATTGGAGCCTAATATATTAATGAGATATGGAGAATGGTCCTAGATAATAAATATAGGCATTGGTTTTGTATTTAAGGGGTAATCCCTTATGAATAATCATTAACACCAAAACCTATGTTAAACATATCTAAAACCCTAACAAGGACCCAATGTGAAATATCTAGTTCAAAATAGACCAATATGGTCTAAAATGACTATAAAAAATATTTTATCATGTACTAAAATTTCCCATGTACCTCCAAATGGTGGTGGTTAGTTAGATGAGAGAGAAAATACATAGATACAAGCTTGTTTGTGAAAAATTTATTGTAGCAGTCAAAAGTTGCATTAGTCAGAGTATGAAAATGGATGGAGGAATAATTTAGATACTCATGTATCATGTAAATTAAGGTTTATGGATATGTTATATCCATAAATTATGTTAAACCAGTCATCCAAATGAGCTAGTCGCTAATAGGTCTAATGGTGCAAATAGTGAGAAACCTAGGTAACAATGAGAAGATGATTAGGGATGTGTTAGCATGTTAAAGTGATGAAACCAAGTGCATAGAATTTTTTTTATGACTGGAATTTAATATTAATTTTTGGTATAAATCTTGAAATTTAGGTATAGTGGTGAAAATGAAGAAGCCAAAATGGCTTGTCTGATTCAATGAGATCTGTGTAGTAAGGTTAACAAATTGGTCTATAAGACCAATAGTTTCCAATAGAACATATGATATTTATATTTTAATATGGTTTTTATACATAATATGTTCATATAATTTCATAATAAGTCTTTTAAAGTGGTCATATAAGTGTTGAAGGTCAATGCCACCATGACTGGTCTTTAAGGTAAATTGGCAATTCTAGGTAAGTTGCAGTGATGAATTTGAGAATCTATGCCATGAGTTGAAGTATTATATATAAATTATTTTGTTTTTTTGGAATTTTATTTCTTATACATTCTTTGTGTAAGGTTTTATAATCAGTGAAAGTGGCTTAAATGTTGAATCAAAGATGACTTGTCTGGTTTTGGTTTGATAGTGTGTAGTAAGGTCAAAAGATTGGTCTACAAGACCAATATTTGACATTATAACTTATGATTTTTGTATTTTATAGTGGTATATAGATGTAAAATTATATTTTTAAAGTATCATTGGTCATGATATGTGTTATTTTAGGTGTTGAATATTAATTTGTTCATGACTAGTTTTTGGAGTGTTTTGACAATTCTGAGTGGGCTATTTATAGAGAAGTGTTTGAGTCTTTTTGCCCGATGTTATGAAGTATAGTTAATACAGTGATGAAATTTAGGTAATATAATTTATGTATATGTGATTTAATTCCATTTTTAATTGAATTTTCATTTAACATTCAGTAGTTCAAGATAGATTTTCTATGTATGAGAAGGCCTAATTGTGATCAATACAAATGGTGTGCTTCAGGTGGTGGTTGGATATAATAAGTGTTATGGATCCTAGATGAGATTAGTATAGGTATATTTTATTATTATATGATATTTTAATACCATTTTTATAGTTTTAAAGTTTTCTAAGGAAGGGAAAGTGTAATGTATCCTAAAGTAGACCTAATGGGATTAGGTCTCCATGAGACCTAAAAGTGAAATGAGGTATAATAGAGTTATGATAGACAAAAAGGGAATAAATATCCATTTGAATCATGTTTATGATATGTATTAAGTCTTATTACATGGATGAACTAAGAGGTTAAGGGTGTTTGGCTGACTAAGTGGCATATGAATAAGGAATGGTATATATACAAGGTAATTTTGGGCATATTTGTGGATATATGAGAGTATGCAAATGAAATAACACATTGTGAGTATAAGGAGGTATTTTAGACCATAATATGAGTGTAAATGATATTTAATTAAGATCTGAAAGTATGTTTACATATGAACTTCAAGGTCATATGAACTAATTAGTCTTGAAGAGAACTAATTGAGTGAAGAGACCTAGAAGGCACTTTGAGAGGGATAAAAGTGTGAAGAGCTAAATATGTGGTCATAATTAGGGGTTTGAAAAACAAGGGTGTTATATTGGTGATAAAACTAATTAGGTGGATGAATTAGTGCTAATTCATTTAGGGGTTTGGTGTCTCTTTGTAAGTTGGTGCTTGTTAAAGGCTAGCTGGGTTGGTGCTTAACTAGTTGGGGTTGGTGTTCCATGTGGAGTTGGTGCTTCACTAAATTATGATATTTTGACTTATAAGACTGTATTAAATTTTTAGGGATTAATTTTTTTCTTCTCCTTGAAGTTTTCCCACATATATGATGTGTTATCTTGTGTAATATTATTTCATGCTTGTATAGTTGATTGCTTATGCATTGCTTGATCTATATGTTGATGTGATGGTTCATGTATGCTAAGGAAGAATTGAAATAAAGTTTTAAGAAAATGATTCAAACCCCCTCTCAATTATTTTTCTTCCAATAGAATTATAGACCAAACCTATGTTGAGGTTTGGCATTGAAATTATCATTGATCTCAAAGGTTGTTCATGAGGTCATTAAACAATGCTTTTATTTGATTGCATCCTTGAGAGGTATAACATTGGTTGAGTAACACATAAGGCATGTGATAAAGGTTTATATTACTCAAAGAGTTTTTAAATATTATTTTCCAAAGTTTTCAAGTGATTTAACCTAGCAAGAGACTTGAGATGGCTTGTACATAGGATGCCTTGTCTTGTGCTTGAAGGAGTATGGTGGACTAGTGATATGGATGTGCAGAGGCATAAGAGGTTGTATATATTTTCTTGAGTATGCATATGTGATCCAAAACTCATAATTTATGGTTGATAAATATTTAAAGAACATAGAAATAACATAGTAATAATGAATTATCTAAGAAGAGATGTTTTATTACTTAAGATTGCAATACAACTATATGCTTATCTCTGGGAAGAGATGTCTGATCTTCCATTTTGGGTTATATATTAATTTATAAAAAATTTTAAAGTAGGGAGAGGATGTGGAAGGTCACCAATATCAATGGAGATTAGTTGGTTTGACTTACATGATTCAAAACAATACAAAATTTGAGGAATTACTATTTTTAGAAACTTACTATTTTTAGACTACACTACTAAAATTAAAATTTGGGGCACTTACATTGGGTTTTCAAGGGTAAAACTTAATTGAGATGATCTAAATTCCCTATCACTAGTTTCTCATCATTCTTAGCTTTCCAATGGTTCAAATGATGAGTCAATTAGAGCTACGGTGCAAAAGTTATGACTCCCAAAAATTTCATCATCAATTGGGGTGGAACTATAGCCCGAATTGTCACCTAAATTGTTACTTGGATCAATATGAGGCATTGGAACAATGAGGTGAGTTTTAAGGTGAGCTTACATGGGTAGAAACTGTAGACCTAAAATGTAACTAGACTAGTTCTAGACCTTACCTGACCTTATGAGCTGTCATGAGGTATTTTCAAGGCATATGAAGAATGTATGGTAGTGGTTGAGCATGGTAATAGGTTTTTTGACATGTATATGATGCGTTGATATCTTGGACAATGGTTAGAAGGTTAGTTTCAAGGCATAATGTGACTTGCAAGTCAAAGGCCTAGAGAGTAAAGAGAGAGATAATGGCTAGATGGTGTATTAAGTTCAATTTACAAGGCAAGTTTGAGTATTTATGAATTTAAAGAGGTATTTAATGTTTTTTCAAGTATTTTTACCAAGTTTTAAGTTAAAATTTGAAGGTTAAGTCAAGAAAAAGTGTTTTGAGGTCTCTCATGTGCAAAAAATGAAGGGTTTTCAACCTAATAAGAACTTTTAAATGTTCATTATAACGTGTAACATATGCATGGAAAGTTAAGATATTAATGGTATATGGGGAGGGGTCATATATGAAAGTTACAAGCATTGAATTTTGGAATGAGGGGCAAAGCTTTATGAATGATCATTAAGACTAGAAGATGGTTTAAACCCTCAAAGAACCCTAATAATGACCTGAAGAGAAAGATATTATTTTAAAGTAATAAAAATGGATTTACATGAATATTTAAGTGATTGGAGAATGTATCCAAATCTCCTAGGAATATCTAGGTGTGATTGATTTATCAGGTGAGTGAGTGGACCCTATAGAAAAGGCCTTATTTCTTAGAGATTTACTGTAAAAGTCATAGTTGACCAAGTAAAAGTTTATAAATGAATGAAGGTTGAATATTGATACTTTTATTAGATGTCCATGGTGGTTTATGATCATATTATATCCCTCATGTATGATAAACTAGTCTTACAAGTTGACTAGTCTCTAACAGGCTTAATGGTGCAGACAATGAGAAAGCTAGGTAGAAGTGAGAAGTTGATTAGGGATAAATAAAAGTTAATGGATAAGTTTTTAAAGACATATAATAAATTTTAATGTTGGATATATGTTTTTTAGGTCAGTGTATATGATGAAAATGTTGCTCATAAGTTGACCTATCTTGTTCAAATAAGACAATGAGGTACAAGACTATGAGATTGGTTTGCAAGACCAATATTTCCATGTGACCATATTATATATCTATATGCTAATGGTATAATTACATCATAGGATAATATAAAATAATTTTAAGCCTTTTAAATTGGTTCTAAATGTGTTTTAAGTTATTGTTTTCATGATTGTGTTTTGAGGCTAGTTGGTAGTTCTGACTTGGCTACTTACGAAGAAGGGTTTGAGTCCTTTTTCCCTACGTAATGAAGTATAATTAACTTGTTGAAGTTTTTAAGGTCATGTAAGTTTTTTATGTGTTATTTTTTCCATTTATTTTTGGATAAATTGTGCTTATGCTTCAGTTTTTCAAGATTTTGGGTATGCACATGCCTAGTATGAACAATGTATTGAGAAGAAGTTCAAGTGGTGGTTAGATGTAAAAGGTGTTGTGGACATAAATCTAAGTTTTATATAGTATATTTGAGTGATATTTTATATTTTAATACCATGTGATAAGTTTTAGAGTGTTCTTAAGAATTCAAAGGGTAATGTATGCTAATGAAGGCCTAATTTAATTTGGTCTCCTTAAGGCCTAAAAAGGGGTTTTGGTGATATATGCTATGAATGAACTATCATAATGTTTGATTAAATTTATGGAATGTTATAAGGCCTATTTAATTAAAAATATAAGAGAGAAAGTGCATATGGCTGACCAAGAGGTGTATGAACAAGATCCTAGTATAAGAACAAGGTCTAATAAGCCTAATTGGCTTGTTAGAGGATATGAGAGTTGAATCAAAAGATATATAATTTTAAATAGATAAAGGAGGTTTTATAAACCATATTTAGGGTAAAAATAACCTATCATGAATATCTAATAGGGGTAATGTATATGAATATCAAGGTCAAATGACCTAATCTATCTTGAAGAGACCTAATTGAGTGAAGAAAGCTAGAGAATAGTTTGAGAAGGATAAAAGTGTGTGAAAATAAAAATAAGGAGATCATAATATATTGTATGAGAAAGAAAATGTTATAAATGTGATAAAAGTTTTGAGTGTATGAGTTGGTGCTGAGTCATCTAGGGGGTTGGTGCCTCCTTGTAAGCGGGTGTTTGGCTAGTTGGGGTTGGTGCTCCAAATCAAGTTATTGATTCACCAAATATTGATGTTTGACTTATAGGACAATGGTCCATTTGTATCATCAGTGGATTTTCTTCCCCTTGATATTTTCTCACTCAAATAAGTGTTTTGTGTGTTATTCTCTTATCTCATGCTCATGGCTCTTAATGTGTTACTAGTTTACTATATTATTTTAATAAGTTCATGAATGATAAGATAAATTTGTAAAAGTTTTGAGGACTGATTCACCCCTCTCTCAGTCATTATGTTTCCAAAAAAATGAATGGGAAAGGAAATTTTACCTACTATCTACCTTTTAATATTATCATATCCTTTACTGGTGATGGTATCATTCTTTAAATATACTACAATGTATCCTAAACATTGGACTAACTTCAATAGAAAAATATTGAGGTTAGAAACATTACTTATGTGTACTCACTTGATTTTATGTAAGCTAATGGTGACTTCAATGTATATGGAATTTGTATCCAAGGAACCAAGGGCTAATATGTCACTATGATCAAATGTACGTTGTGGGATATGAGATAATTGTCCTACCAATGTTTGGAATTTATCAAGTGTAATATTGTTAGGAACCTTAGACTGGATTAAAATATCATATAAAATATCCTTTTGAAATTGAGGTGTACACAAAATATCCAAGATGGAAATCTATACCAGTGTATTTTTTAATTGATCCATAAGATCATATTACTTTATGATAGGATGTCATTATTTGGGTTTAGCTTTAGTTTGAATAGGATTGGAAGGAGAAGGTGGATTGATATTAGCAGGAAAATATATAGGCCCTTTAAGGGCAATTTTAGGGTATCAAGTTCTAACAAAATAATCTTGAGTAGGAATAGGATTATGGGAATTAGAGGAAAAATAGATAGGTCTTGGGATGGTAACTCTTGAATGAGGATTATATGGAGGAAGAATTCATATAATCAATGGACCTGATCCTAGAATGGAGAGATTTGCTTATTGGGGAATTATTGGAATAGGAATGGGGATTGATTATGATCATAAACACATGATGTTTCATGATACATCCCACCAAATTATAATTTTAGGGGGTATCATGATAATCAACATTATTATCCTAGTATCCTTAATTTTGATTTTGATTATTATCATGTTGATGTTATCATTGCTCATTCTGATTAGTATTATGCTCAAGAAATGGGTCTCTATAGATCCCCATGTTCTTATTAGAATGTGATGATTCATTGTTTAATTCAATATCCCCTATTTATATCATGTTTTAGATAAAATGTCTAAGTTACATACACATATGAATACCATGAACTTTTATATGATGATATTCACAATACTCATTATCCTGATACCACTTAGGTTTAGTTTAAATTTCATCAAATGGTTTGGTATTATGCCAAGTAATCATATTTATAGAAAATATATTTTGAAATATTTCCTTAATAAGCACTCCAAGATTAGAAAATATCCTTCTACTAAACTATTTCCATAGAGGAAGTTGCCTATGTAAAGCAAACAATTGTGGTGGAGGAGCCTTCTACACTAGCAATGACTATACCATGTAAAGATGTCTTGACTCTATTAATCCATTACCAAAAACATTATTATTATTATTAAATGGTTTGAATATATCTACCACACTTATTGGATTTGGGTTTGAAGTTTTATTTTGGTTTGGTTCTAAGTTTGATGTTGGTGTTCATTTTGAGAATAAATTTTGATCAATCCTTTACCAATGAGAACCATTTTTATTTAAAATCCTTTATGAATGAATTCATTTAAATTGTCTAGACAATGTTATCTAAGATTACTATCTAATTATAAATTTAAATTTTTCATTAATATGTTTGCTAGCTCCTCATCAAGCATAATATGTGGTAATTTGTTGGCCAACACTCTCCATATTTGGAGATAAGCCACAAATCTTTCTCTATCTTATTGTTTGATATTACATAAGTCAAACATGGTCAAATAAATAATTTAAAATATTATATAATAAATTTTTAAAAAATTTATCTGATAAATCATCAAAATTTGTGATAGAACCCTTTGGGAGATGCATGAACCATTCCAAAGCTTGCCTAACTAAGATCCTTGAGAAAATTTGAAGTAAAATTGGGGTTATAACCTACTTCTTGGCATGTAATAAAAATATATTTTAGGTGTTATATTGGGTTACCCTTTCTTTTATACTTGTTAAATTTAAGGATATCAAAATGAGATGGGAATGGTGTCTAGAATATTTTTACATCAATTAGATATGATCATAATTGATAGAAAGATAAGGATATGATTTGAATGAAATTATTTGGGGGTTATCCCCCCTTGAGAGGAAATTAAGGGATGAAGGACATGGATGGGATATATAAAAAAAGAGGAAGAATCTAGAACAAAAGATAATATTAACCCCTGGATAAGATTATGCGACTTGAGCTAATGCTTGCATGCTTTGATTTTTGATGATAATGAGTTGATTTTAAAAAAAAAAGAATAATAAGAGAAGGATACATTTAAAAAAGAAGCTAAAAAATTTGAATTTACCTAAACAAGATGAAAACTATAATCATGGAATGATAGTTTTCCCAAAATAGGGTGTAATATATCTGCTTTATCCCAAACAGGGTAGATTTCATTTGATGAATTGATAGAGTAATTGATTGACAACAATAAATCAAAGATTTAACCTATTGAATATATTAATGATGATATGAATGACTTTAGTTTATAAGTTGACAAAAACATGTGTGTTAATGGTATAATGACTTTTGAAGAAGCTACAAAAAAACCCAACACATAAGAATGCTCAATGTGATTAAAGACTAAATAATGAAAAATTAAGATAATGATAGAAGAATGATATGATAAAATTGGAATAATATAGATGTTAATAATAACAAAAAAAGGGTGGTTGAGATGACCTTAGAAACTGGTTAGTACTGAGTGTTGCCTACATAGTCTAAAAAAGACCTTAGGCTGATGTAGTTCTCCCAAAAATTAGGAGAAAATATGATGAATAATAGACTAGATGATAAAAATAATAATAATGGTTGATAAATGTGCATGAATCTCTTTTACATTATTATTTGGATATGTAGGTCTGGATGAGCATGTATGTAGCTATAATGTTTAAATGTTTTGACTTGATCATGTAAAATGGGATGATGTGATGTAGCTAAAGATGACCAAGATAATTTGATTGTGTAATTGATGATGATGTGAGAGGAGATATTACCACTAAAAAATTTATGATTGAAGACCTTTGGTATTTTTATTTTTAATTTTACACATGAAAATATAAATCATGATATAAAATACCATGATGGCCTAGTCATAATGTGCATAAGGACTCGACCCCAACCCAATAGATAATTGACAATAACATGCCAATGATAAAAACCATGATGATGATTCTAACAAATGATAATATATGGACTCAAGTACAAGTTAATGATAAGAGACACCATGATGATGACCTTGTTGGCACAATGGACTAAGTCAAGAAAAAATAAAAAAGCAAATAATAAATGCAAAAATGCAATTAAAAACAAAGAAACATTCAGTTAGTAAATGAATATGTATAACAATAAGGCATTACTCTTGAAACCAAGGGTGTGACAAAATAATCATGACTTATGAGAGGGATAGAATAATAAGGAATGGATGATTGAGATAAATACAAATTACCCATAAAAGTAGATGCTTCCTACATAATCCCATGGACTTTAGATCAAATGTAGTTTTCCTAGGGATTGAGAAAGAAGAAAGGTGATGATAAGTAAAGAAGACTGATTATAGAGGAAAAAATTGGAATGGGATCACAAAATGATGAAATCATATAAGGAATGATATTTCTAAAAGGGTGAGTGTATGGGATAGAGATATATTAGTCAAATAATGGGAGTGTGGTAGAAAGGATGGCTGAGCTGATCTCAAAAAATTGAGTGTTGCCTGCATAGTCCAATTGGACCTCAAGACACTATAATTAGACATAAATTAAGATCAAAATATGATAAGTATGATCAAAAAGGAAAAATAATTGAGATTGGATGGTTTAACTTAAGAAATGGAAAATGTGTGAATTATTAACTCACAAAATAGTGAGAGTGTAGGATAGAAAGAAAATAGTCCCACTTTTGAGATGTTGTACTTACGAGGAGTTGAAATGATCTATGAGGTAATTCAATATGTGAAACCTAGCTATGAGTGAATGGAAATCCAAGTTAACTGATAGGATGATAACTAGGCAATGATGTCATATAAGAGAGGGACATAAATGGGAAAACTTTAGGAAATTAAACCATGAAATTTTTTAGGGTTTTATGTAATGGAATATTTAGATATTTAGGGATTTTTGGAATATTTTAGTGTTTAGATATTTTTGGATTATTTTAATGTTTATGGTATTTTTGGACATTTTAATGTTTAGGGATTTTTGGAAAAGGATATAAAAAAATTATTTTGAAAAAATAATATACAAGATAGGGAAATGATAGTCCCAAAAAACATATATCAAAGGGAAGAACGCTTGCAGGTGCAAGGATTAAATAATGAATAGGAAAGGTGATAAGGTTATCCATGTTGACCATTTCTTGGCCCCCGGGCAAAAAAATGTCACCCCTAGTTTCAAACTTGAATATCATAGTTTTAAAGGTCCTAATGAAGATTTTTTAAGCTTTGTTAGCATTATTTAAGATAGTGTCTTTCTTCAAGCATTCCAATGACTTCAAAGTCAGTCTAGTGGGTCCTAGGGGTATGTCATGATGTGTTAATATGGTATATAGTCTATCAAGTCAATCCTTTCACTTGGTCACTTGGTTTAAAGCTTGTTAAAATTGTTTGGGGAGATTAAGGTATTTTGGCATTTTTAAATTTTTTTGGAGAAACCTAGTTTTCCATTGTGGCCACATCAAGCCTTCTCAAGGCACTATTATTTCATAGAGAATTGAATCAAATGGTCAAGATGTAGTTTCAATATTGAATAATTCTTAACAAGATGTGTTTCATCTCCATGAGGTTATTAGAAATATGTTGATAGCCACTACATCTCATATGTCTCCAAAGCCATTTTCAAAGGGAAATAAGATAAAAGGTACATACAAGTGGAATTTAAAAATTCATAAATAAAATTGATAACATGGGGAATTTTATAATTATGTAGTCAAATAGTCATATATCATTAACGTTTCCATTTCAACATACAATGAGAAAGAAATCATTTTTTAAAGGTAATTATGTGCATTTATATGAACCCAAAAAACTTATTTTTAGGTGAAAATAGTTTAGAGGTGTCTATTTATTTTATACATGTCAAATCCATTCTTGGAATTTAGGTAAAGGTCTAGATAATGTAAAAAACACACACGTTCTCTCTCTCTCCCATTGCTTCCTTGGCAAGCTCACAAAGGTAGATTTCACATGCTTGGTATGTAAAACACAAGGAGATTTGGGACCTACAATTTTTGACAAAGGAAGGCATCTTAATGGAATTAAAATTCATGGTAATAGTAATTTGATTAGTTTCCCCTCATTTATGACAATCACTAAGACCCCAAGGTACTCTAAAATTACTTGTAAACCCTATAGGCTTAATTTCTAGTAGTCTCAGTGTAGGAGAAATAAAATGAATGAAATGGATGATTCAAATAGGTACATTATAGATTAAATATATATGTCACAACATATTTTAGTAACCATTTGGCATGTTTGGGCTCAAGTTGACAAAAAAATCCTCCTTTGCATAGTTTACAAGCTAAAAGTTATGGTTTCTTAATTTCTTTAGGGTTTTAAATAGTTGAAAGAGTGTGAATAAGGGTATCCCATAATATTTTAATTATTTTAAATTCAATTAAAATTAAATTAATGGATTAATTTCCCACTCTAACACTACCTTCTCTAAGTAACATGCAATGGTCTTGTTTGTTTTGGACTATGAATATGTCTCCAAACATAGAGGTGAATTGAAAGGTTTAAATGTGCATTGATAGTATGATTTGAAGGTTAAAACCTCATAAGGTAAGATATGATATATGTTGTTTTCAATATAAAAATGGTACAAAATTCAAATCTCAAGGAGCCTAAGATGATAAAAGGTAGACCTATAGGTCTACAGACCTGTAGGTCTCCTTTTTACATAAAATACAATAACTCTTGCTTGAAAGATGGGGTCCAAGGGATATAATAAGTGTGTTAAATGTGTGCATACACTTTATATGTGTATACAGGTCAAATGGAGAATAAATTAGGATATTAGAGACCTATTATAATCCCAAACAGACCTTATAACACCTACAAGCCTATGTGAGAGCATGAGAGAGGACTGGATGCAATATTATGCATTGGAGATTGGGGTTTGGATGGATAAGTAAGTTGGTTGGAAACCATTAAGTATAAAAATGATCTTGAATAATATATTAATATTGATACAAAGATAATTTACTCAAAGCTTAGAAATCTTAAACCTTCATCTATAGTTAGAGCCATGTACAAAATACAAAAAAGACTAGTTAATGTTAGTAGTGTCAATGGGTTTTGTAGTGAGATGAGAAAGAAAATGAGATAACATATTAATATTGGTTTATAAAACTAAATTCTAGGACTTAGTATTGAGAATTCATTCCCAGGGTGAGGTCATGGGACTCAAATAAATATATATAGGTTTGCTTGAAGACAGACCTGAATAAGGCCATTTACGAGGTTAATAAGAGGTTTAATGACCCTTGAAAGACATAGAAAATCATGGATGAGTTTATTAAAAAATGTGAGGGTAAATAGTGGATATGAAAATATAAAAATAGGATTGAAGGTTAAAAGTCACCATCAGGCCTAAAACCCTCAATAAACCTGCTACAATTGGTTTAGTCATACCTTGCATGATAAATGAGGCTTGAGAATGAATGAAGAATGAGATTCATAAGGAGGATTTGATAAAATTTGTGTAAAGTATAATAAAGATCAAAATATAATAAAAGAACCCTAAATTTTAGGCCTAATACTCACAGGACTCAACTCACCACCTATAGGTCTATGCTAATCTATGATCTAAAAGGCACATGTATGAAAGTGAAACTAAGGCTCAAGAGGGATAATGAAGATTGAAAGAGGAATAATGAATAAAATTTTGAATTTTATTATTGAAATAGGTAATAATGGGTGATATAGACCTAAAAATGTCATTTAAAACTTAAAACAAACTCTAAAATAACACTTTTAGGCCTAATCTCTTTCTCAGCCCTCACTCACATAATCTTCCAACCTAATAGGGTCCTAACTTGGTCATATATTGAATGAAAAGGTGAATTTTGGATGAATATATTAGTAATAAAAGGGAATACCTATGCACTAATGATTCACGGCATTTGAATGTTCATCTAGGACCTGAGCTCTATGAATAGTCCTTAAGAGTGTAAGACACTCACAAGCTACCAATAAGACTAAAATTGACCTGATGAGAGAAATTATTTATAAACACCCAAGATGAGATGAATTAACCTTTAAACTAATTAGACATAATTTATAACTTTATTAAGAGTCTTACCATGACATTTTATTGTACTTTCACTTGTATGAATGCATTAAATTTTATGTTTTTATAGGAAATTGAGATCAAAATAGGGTATTTGACCTCATAGATTCATAAAAACCATTATGAATGATGGATTTAAGTGTATTATATATAATAATTACCAAAAAAATTGTACATTTCACCTTGGAAGTAGTCCTATGGGTTTGATTGTTGAAGGTAGTGTCAAAATTGCTTGTGAAGGACTAGGTTTTGGCCAATTCTTGGTTTACTTATCTACTCAAGGTTCCAAAAGCCCAAATTTGACATAGAGTATGTTCATAGGGTAGGGAAAGTTAATAAAACAATTACTATAATTTTCACACTTTTAGGAGGTCATTAGATCCAAAACTCAATTTTTAAGCCTAGAGACCTAATTGAGGCCTAAATGGAGAGAGAAAATAGGTGAATAAATGTACTTCCACTTAGGGTCTAGTCATTAAATTTGGAACATAGTTGTGAGGTAATAATAGAACTCAAATACATGTTTAATTTTCCAAGGTTATTTATGCATTATCCTACGCAAGGATCTTTGTGTGTTTTAAGGGTTATAAAGAATTTAAGGCATGTTTGAGATTTAAGTCTAAAATGAGATCTTTGGGAGTGTTTAAGGCTTCCAAAGGAATCGATTTAGTTATATATATATATATATATATATATATTCCTTTCATGGAGAGAGAGTATAATCATAAAGACAAAATTAAGTTTTAAGCTATTTGGGCAAGATAGGCATAGTAAGACCAATTGGGGTTTCAAGATACCAAGGATTTATGATCATCATTGAAATGTTACTATAAGAAGACTCATAAGAAAGTGAAAAGTGTCAAAGAGAATATAAAGAGTATTTAAATATAACTTGATGATAAAAAAGGCCACTTATCACCTTAAAAGCTAATATAAGGTCTGTTTGAAGAAAAATCAAGAGGTGTCAAGCAAAGGAATAAAAATCCTATGCCACTTTCAAGATGATGAATCTTCAAAAGAGAAAAAAATGTCTTTTGAGATATTATAAAACTATTATCTAAATCCCTTATTGATTGTAACTCTCACTTCACACTTGTCAATTTCCCCCTCTTACACCTCTCTCTCTCTCCTCTATTCTCATTATCTATAAATTTAGCCTTGGTTAGCTTTGTATTCATCCTCCACCTAGGTATGGAGAATCCCTACCCATTTTCACACCTTTGATTAATGAGAAAATAATAGTTTTACCTCTTCCTTTGATTTTATTTAGTATGTGTGCATGACTAGTTGATCTTATCAAGTTTTTTGCTTAGTCTTCCTTGGCACGTTATCCTTTTCTAATGCTCATATGTAGTTTGAAAGATTCTTTGTAGGTCATGTGAAGTGTCCAAGTGAAGTGTAAAGGTTGAGTAAGTTGTATACTCATTAGTGTCATTATATGACCTCTTTATTAGTATTCCTAGCCCATACATCTATCACAACTTCCATAATGAAGTGTTGATGTAGAGATGTAGATTAGGAGTAGTATGTGTTCAAGTTAATCTCATGGTTGATGTGTACATGTAACTGGTTGGTAGGGGTCAATTGTTTTGGTGCAACACCTCCATTAGAGTAGGTTTCTCTCTGTTATCCTAACAAGTTGATATATTAGTGAATGAGCCTAAGTGATACATCAAGGGGAACTATCCCTATAACCTAGAGATTCAATCCACCTATTAGGCCACCCACATCCTAGGATTATTTCCATGTTACAAAAAATTTGGAAGGCTTGAACAATCTTCCAAGGGTGAAAATTTGGGTGATAACAATCAATACACAAGTAAATCAGGGAGTACCATTCAACAAAAGATTAGAATGTGATACAAATTATTTTGTAACAATGAATCAGGATGTAAATGAATAAAATTAAGGAATGTAGATAGGAATGGATAGGAACTCAAGGGATATATAAAAGTCATACAAGTAGGAAGAATATGACATTCAACATTCTAACATTTCATTTGAAAAAGAGATTTTGACACAACATTCTACATATCTACTATGATCTAGCTAAATTTTCTCTGGATTCATCAGTTATACCTATTTAATCATAATCCAATCAGGGTGGTATTAGTAAATGGGGAGATAAATAGTGAAAGGATGCCCCAAAGAAAGGGTGGAAACAAGAGAAGATACAAATTAATTTTTTTCCCCCCAAATAGGGACACTCATAAAAAAGAGCTCAACAACTCAAGAATAAAAATGTTTGAGATGCATAATGTTCATTGCCTCATATAATTCATACCCCTATGGAGTAGCCAATTTATATGCACCTAATATATTGCTAGCTGTGATAACGAAGGGGTCCAAATAATTGGGCTAAAAAAAACCCTTCTCCCTTTTAAAACTAGTGTTCTTTTAGTTTTTTTTTAACACAAGATCACTAGGTTCAAACTCTCTAAAAATAATGTGCTTATTATAACCTAAGTGAAGCTGATTATGATATCATTTGATGTGATTAAGGGTGACTAGACATTTCTCATATAGGAGATTTAGTTTTGATAATTTGGAAACTTGATTGTATTCCTAATCAAAAATAGATTGTAGTTAAATAGGCAAGGAGGGTATCTCAATCTCACTAAGAAGGATTATTTCAGAACCATATACCAAGTAATAGGGTATTGTACCAGTAGGGATGTAGACATTAGTGTGGTATGCCCATAAGAATGGAAATATTTTTAAATTCTAATTACAACCAACATCACTGATAATATTTTTGATAAATTTGAAAATGGTTTTATTGGATGCATCAACTTGGTTGTTATCTTGGGGTTAATAAGTATTAGAATTTTTGTGTTTAATATGGAATTTAGAATAAAGGCATCAAACATCCTTATTTTTAAAGTACATGCAATTATTTGAGATGATAGTGGATGGAATGCCATATCAAAAAGTGAGGTGGTTTAGTATGAATTTGGAAATATGTTTATTGATTATATAATTGATAAGGATTACCTCTATCTATTTGGTGAAATAGTTAGTAGTAGTGAGGATATGCATATGGCCATTTGAAGAGGTGGAATTATTTTTTACTATGAGGTCAATCCCCCATCTAAAAAATGACCAAAAAGTTGTATCTTGTTAAATTACCTATGCTAGAGCATGCATAAGGTCACCATGTTTTTGATGTGCCATGCATTTATTAACATAAGTAGATGCATTTGCTTCCATAGTGGGCCAATAGTAACTTAAGTGAAGGATCATTTTGGATAGGACCATACCATTAGTGTGGGACCCAAAAATACCTTCATGAACTTAGGAGATAAGTTAGATTCTCCCAAATTTAAATAATGAAGGAAATTTCCATCATAAACCCTATAGTAGAGCATGTTGTCAAGTAAGTTATAATAGGTGGCAGTTTGGATAAAATATTTTGTATGGTTACATGATAGGTTGATGGGAAGGATTTGATCATGGACATAGGAAAAAATATATGTGTACCAAGGGCAACTGGGACTGATAATAACATATTGTTTTAGAGTCTAAATAGTTGTATGCTAGAACAAGAAGGTTTTTAATTAAGAACTAATACTCTTTAACAATATGAGAGATTACAATCATAGATCTAATAGTATCCATAAAATCAACATAATTGTTGTTGGATTGAGGGACCTATTCAAAATGGATGAGTTCAAATTTGAGCTTGAGTATATCTCCTATGCTTTTATTAGGCTCAATATTTTCATCTTTAATCTTATATTGATCAGCTGCTTAATTAATAATTAGTTATGAATCACCATATAAAATCAAATGTTGAATATTCGATTGAAATACAAGATGAAGCCTGATAAGTAAAGCCTCATATTTGGATATGTTATTAGTTGATGGGAATAAAATGAGATTTTTTTTGGGAATAATATATCTTTGTGGTGTAATTAATAGTATCACTATTCTAAAATCATGAAATGGAAAAGATCCATTAAAATATAGCTTCCATTCTTTGGAATCATCTAGATTCATAAGAGACTCATCAAAAAAGTGCATTGTGATAGGATTAGAATCTTGAGGAGGTGATTTAGATAATTTATTAGCTAATACCTACCCTTTAATAGCCTTATATGGTGTATTTTCAATGTCAAACTCACTGAGCAACATCACCCATTTAGCCATTTTACTAGTAAAAACTAATTTTACTAAGAGATATTTTAAAGGATCCACTTTTGGAATAAAAATGGTCATATTGTTGAATATATAATGTCTGAGCTTCTAAGAAGAGAAAAATAATGTGAGATAGGTTTTTTTAATTTGATTATAATTATGCTCGTAAGTGACCAGTGTTTAGCTCAATTAATATATAACTCTTTCTTTTTCATGGTCATCACATTGGGTGAGGAGTGCCCCAAAGTCATTTGTAGTTTTAGAAATGTATAATAACAAAAGCTTCGTAGGCATTCATGGAATGAGTACTAGAGGATTTTATAAGTATTTATTGAATTGTTCAAAATATTCTTGACATTTGACATTCCATTGTAATATAGAGACATTTTCAAAAGGAGTGTAAATAGGTGGCATTAATTGATAAGTTGGGAAATGAAACATTAAATGTCTTGGATATTTACCTATAAAATATGAAGTTATTTGAAGTTAGAAGGAGGAGGCATCTCATTAATGGCCTAAAATTTGGATGGATCAACTTCAGTTCCCCTATGATAAATATGAAGCCTAAAAATTTATTGAGTATTGTCATTAATGTCAAAGGTGCATCTTGTGAAGGTTTATGTCAAAGGAGACTAAGGATGTTATAGAGTGTTGTCATGAGATAAAGAGAAAGAGAGAATTTTAAAGAAAGAGAGAATTAAAGGCAAGAGATAATTTGAAGGAAACTAATCTATTATTTCCATTAAGTTATAGGTCATTAATGTCAAAGTGCATAGGAAGTCTAGTTATGAGCCTAATCATGACATGAAGAGGTATATGTATGGAAAAATGAATGAACACATGCATATGAAAATTAAATGGCACTTTTTAATCATGTAAGTAATATATAGAATCAATCATGAGAGTTTTAGGGTGAGCCTATAGGGATAGGACCTTCAGTCTATGTCTATACCTAGACCACTCTTAGAACCTACCTATCCTAATGAGGTATGAAGATTAGATTTCAAGGAAATTATGCACATGAAAGAATAGACAGAGTGAGATGAGTTTTTTTAGGCATGATCAATTTTTTTGAGGTCAATACTTGAAATAAAAATGCATGAATAACTATTTTAGGACTTTTTGAGCTCACAAAATGAGGTCTCAAACTTGAGAAGCATTTTTAGATGTTCATTGGCATATGTAAAATATACATGGGAGTTTTATATATTAAATAAATATGGGGAAGAGTAATACATATGATATCTAGGCATTAGTTTTGGATTTAAGTGGCAATCCTTTATGAACAATCGTTAATACCAAAACTTGTGTTAAACCTCCCTAAAACCCTAATAGGACATGATGTGAAAAATATTATTAAAATCAGCTCAAAATGGATTCAAATGAATATATAATATATTTTATCATGTATAAAAATCTCCTAGGTACATCCAAGTGGTGGTGGTTAGTCAGATGAGAGATAAAATACATAGATATAAGCTTATTTATCAAGAAGTTGTTATAGATCTCAAAAGTTGTATTGGTAAAAAAAGAAAATGGATGGTTGAAGAAGATAGTGACTCATTTTACATGTTCATGATGGTTTATGGATAGGTTATATACTTAAGGTTTTATAATTTTGTCAACCAAGTTAGCCAGTTGCAGACAAACCTAATGGTGTGAATAATGAAAAACCCAGTCAAAGATGAAGAGATATATTTTAAGGTTTGAGTATGATATATTGGTGTAAAAAAGTGAATGAATAATTTATTAATTAATTTTAAGTCATTTTAATTATTTTTTTATATTTTTAGGTTAGCGTATATGGTGAAAAATTTACTCACAAAATGACTTGTTTGGTTTAGATAAGACTGTATGATATAAGGTCAAGAAATTGGTCTGCAAGACCAATATTTTCCATTAGACCATATGAATTATGTATATGAGGATATTTTTTAGATCTCATAGGAAAATTTTTATACATTAAGATTCATTAAAATTTTCTACATATGTGTTTAATTTCTAATTCACCATGATTGGTTTTTGAGGTAAATTGGTAGTTCTGAGTAAGCGAGTTGCAGAGATGTTCTTGAGCCTTTATCTCCTAAGTGAAAGTGTTTAAAGAATTTTGTGATAGACATAAGGTCATGGATAATATTTATACATGTTTAATTTATTATATTTTATTATCTTAAGGTTGATTAATATTCATTTTTAGAAGACAAACTTTTGAGGTACACAGGCCTAATAAGGTAGTTTGTCTTGAAGGAGATTTCATGGTATGAACAAAGAATAAAAGAATAATAAAGAATTTAAGAGGTTATAAGAGTTAAATATATAAGTTTTTTAATTTTTTTAATTTGTTGGATAAATCCATATGGGCCTAATAAGATCAAGTTCTAGTGTTAAGAGAACAAACCTAATGCAATTAGGTCTCCATGAGGCCTAAAAGAGGAGTAAGGCCTAATTGAGTTGTTGTAGACAAAAATGGGTTAAAATTATGTTTTAATCATATTAAAAATATGTTATAATACCTAATTTATGGACATAATAATATATTTAAGGTATGTGGATGACCAAGTGATGTGTGACCATGTGACTAGTATATATACAAGCCAGTTTAGACCTATTTGGAGAAGTGCAAAAATAAGAGAATAAAATATCATATGGTTGAAAAAAAGGAGGTTTTGAAATGAGACCATAGGAAAATATCATATGTTGGTGATAAAAATTCATGAGGTGGCTGAGTTCGTGCTGAGTCACTTAGGGAGTTGGTGCTTCCTTGCAAGTAAGTGCTTGCTAAATCCTAGTCAAGTGGGTACTTAACTTTATTGGGATAGGTACTCCAAGTTGAGTTTGTGCTCAACATAATTTGGTATTTTTTTTTATAGTAATATAATACATTTATAGAGATCATAGTGGTTTTTATTCCCCTTGAGGGTCTTACACTCATATATGTGTTATATTATTTGAATAATTTTTTATGCTTTGCTATATCTAAATGTTGCTTTCATAATTCATGAATGATTGTACATAATTGGAAGAAAGTTTTTAAAGCACTAATTCACCACCCAATTAGTGATTGTGCTTCCAATAATTGGTATCATATCTTGGTCATTTTAAGTAGGTTTAATATCTTAAAGGAGATCCTAAAAGCATAATCATGTCTAGTCATCAAGTACAAGGAGGTTTCTCAACCATTAAGGTTTCTCTCTTTAGTGGGACTAGTTATGCATTTTGGAACCTTAGAATGAAGACCTATCTAATGTCCTTGGTCTATGACATATGTCCATCTATTGTTGATGGATTCATTCCACCTTCTACACCATAAATTGATGCAATAAGTAAGAAGGCAAGTGAGAATAACTCTAAGGCAATGAATGCCATCCTATATGGTCTTTTAGAGGTAGAATTTGTAGAGGTAATGCATTTTGATATGACCAAAGGGATTTGGAAAAAATTTAGAACCATCTATGAAGGAGACACCAAATTCAAGTTGGAAAAGTTTCATACCCACCAAACACAATTTGAAAGTCTGTGAATGAAGGAGAATGAAAACATTGCATCTTATCTTTTAAGAATAAATGAAGTGGTAAATATCATCAAAGGTTTAGAAGAGAAGTTGGAATAATAAAAAATGGTACAAAAGGTATCAAGATCCTTGAAAATTAAGTTTGATTCAAAAGTGTCTACTATAGAGGTGATCAAAGATACTAACATACTACATATGGATGAGCTTCATGCCATCTTGACTGCTTATGAAATGAGAACAAGTGATGGAAGACTTTCTAAGAAGGAAGTTGCATTCAAAGCTGAGAAAAAGTCAAAAGGTGAAAATCTCAAGGATTAAGTTGATACAAACATTGATGATGACAAGATATAAGCTATGCTTGTTAGAAAACTAAGGAAAGGATCAGATAATTATAAGGGAAAGCCACCATTCAAGTGCTTTAATATGGTAAGATTGGTAACTTTGAATCTAAGTGTCCTAATAAGATAAAAATGAGAATGATGGAGAGCATGATTAACATCATGGTGATGATAAGAAGTTATATAAGCCTGATAAGAACAAAAAGAGTTTCAAGAAGTATGAAGGCAAGAAAGGGTCATTCAAGAACAAGAGAAGTTTCTATATCAAAGAAAACATTAGATCCTCTAAACTAAGTGAAACAAGTACATTTGATAGTAATGATCATGATAGTAATGAAAACTTATTAATGGTTATATAAATAGATAGTGAATGTTGTTTAAAAGGGAAAAGTCTTATGGAAGATGAAGAATCAGATGAAGAAGAGGTTAAATTGAACATTTAGGTAGAATTGTTGAGGGATCTAGAGGAGTTGAAGTTCCAAAGAAGTAAGAATTAGAAATTGACATCATTGGTTAACATTTATGAAGAACAAATCAATCTCTTTGAGGAGAGATTAAATAATAACACCAATGAACATGAGGAGATCATAAAATAGTTAGAAACTTAGATTGATATTATTACTACAAGTCTTAAGACCAAGAAAGAAGAATGCATCATGTTTGAAATAGAGATATAGTCCTTGAAGGCAAAATTAGATCAAGAAATAATAAAGTTGAAGACACATCAAACATTTGAAAATAATATTAAAGTCCTTGGTGATATTTTGAGTAGTCATAGGTCTCCACATGACAAGACAATCCTTGGGTTTAAAGAAGACCAGAAGGAAAATAAAGAGAGTCAAACCTCAAAGGATAATGGACTATCAAGAAGTGATGGTATAGATAGAGTAAAGACCTATGCAAGAATTCTCAAATATTAGACTTAAGTTGATCATTAACAAGTCACGAAATTTAATCCTTTAAGAGACACTAAAGGTAGATATTCATCATTAAGCCTTAGCTAAACAAGGTATGTGAATCCTTTAAATGGTTACCATTTCTCATGCAATCAATATGGACATAGAGCTATGGATTGTAGACATTATGATATAATCAATTCCTCATAAAGGAATAAGGTGAATACCCATTTCATTAGTAGAAGAATAATTCTATGCTATAATTATTATTAAAGAGGACATATTTCAAAGGATTTCAAGATGAGGCATACGAGGAGGATCAGTCAAGACAAGAAGTTATATAGTCATACTATTGAGAAGTGGATCAAGAAGTTAAACCCTATGGACAATGTGAAAGAGGAGTAAAAGACTAAAAGAGAATAATCTATGCTAGCTCATACTACCTTTAAAACTCAAGATGAAGTCATGAAATGGTATATAGATAGTGGTTTCTCAAGCCACATGATAGTGGATAAGAGTAAGTTGATTTTATTGAAAAAGAATGTCATAGCGAGAATGAGATTTAGAGATAACACTACTGCCAATATTTTTGGTAGGGGTATATTGAGTTTATACAATGGGAAGACCAAGATAGAGAATGTGATGTATGTAGAAGGATTAAAATATAAATTAATTAGTGTAAGTCAAATATGAAATCAAGGACACACACTAACCTTTCATGACAAAGGGTGTGATATAAGGAGAGCCAAATCAAGAAGGCTAATTGCCAATGCTAAAAGGACTGAGAACAATCTATATATCTTAAATGAGATAAAGGAGAGATGATTTATGAACAAGATTTATGAATGTTGGATATGGAAATAAAGATTAGGCCACCTAACTTTGATAATATGGTAAATATAAGCTCTAAGAAGTCTATGAAGAATATTCCGAAAATCACCAAACTTACAAACACACTTTGCAAAGCATGTCAACATGGTAAGAAAACTAGAATAAGGTTAAAGTCTAAGGGGTATTATACTACAAGATCTTTAGAGTGAATACACATTGATATTTTTTGACCTAAAAGAATTCAAAGCATTCAAGGGGATATATACTTCATGTTACTCATATATGACTACACAAGAATGACTTGGGTAGCATTTTTGAAAGAAAAGTTAGAAGCTATTGATAATTTCAAGGCATTTATGGATCTTGTTGAGAATGAAAAGAATAAAAATATCAAATGTCTAAGATATGATATAAGAGGATATTTTTAGTCTATTTAATTTTATTACTTCCATAAAGTCTATAGGATAAGGAGATAGTTATCAGTAGCTAGGACACCTCAACATAATGGGGTGGTGGAAAGAATATGACAATTTAAGAGATGGAAAAAAATATGCTAAATGAGTCTAGGTTAACTAATGGATACTGAAGAGAAGAAGTGAAAACTATAGTATACATTAAGAATATAGGATAGATAAGGACTAATGGAAATAAGACCCCTTATTAACTGTGGAAAGATAGACCTACTAAGGTGGAACACTTTAGAGTGTTTGGAAGCAAGTGCTTTATCAAAAGAGATGAAGAAGACTTACATAAGCTTGATTCTAGGTCTGAAGAAGTTATATTCTTGGGATACTCATCAGTGAGCTTATCATATATATGTTATAATAAGAGGTTGCAAAATATAGTGGAAATCACTAATGTGAAGATTGATGAGACAAGTTATAAGAAGTCACACTCATAGTCGAATGATACATTAAAGAATTTAGAATTCAATAATGAAGAAGAACCAATAGAGATAGATGATGAAGAAGAATTTGAGGAAAGACAAGACTCAAAAGGCCCCTTAAGATTAATTTAGAGAGACCATATTGAATCACAAATAATTAGAAATAAGGATGCAAGTATGAAAATAAGAAGGCTAGTAGGTATCCTAAATAAAGAGAATATTACTCTACTATCTAATATTGAACACAAGAACCTTGTAGAATCAAGAAAAGCCAAGATTTGGATAAGTGATATGAATGAGGAGTTAGACCAAATAGAAAAAATGAGACTTGGGAACTAGTTCCTAGGTCTAAAGATAAAAATGTCATTGAAACAAAATTGGTGTTTAGGAACATGTTGAATGAGGATGGAGAAGTCACTAGGAACGAGGCTAGATTGGTATGTAAGGGGTATAATCAAGTAAAAGGGGTAGATTTTGAGGAGACATTTGCTCCATTAGTAATATTGGAGGCAATCAGATTATTTTTAGCATATGCAGGGTTTAAAGGATTCAAAGTGTATCAGATGGATGTCAAATATGATTTTCTAAATGGGAACTTAAAAGAGGAGGTGTACATAGAGAAAGCTAAGGGTTTCTCATTATCAGGGAATAAGGACTATGATTGTATATTGAAAAAGGATCTTTATGGTCTAAATTAATCTCTTAGAGCTTGGTACGCCATATTGGACATGTATCTATTGGACCAATGATTCAAAAGAGGAGTTGTAGATAGTAATTTGTTCATAAAAACATAAGACAACCATCAATTAATAGTAGTTATCTACATATATGACATCATATTTGGTGAAAATAGTGAGAATATGAGTAAGGAATTTGTAGATGTGATGAAGAAGGAGTTTGAGATGTCTATTATGGGAAAACTATCATTGTTTCTTGGGTTACAAATCAATGAATTAGAAAGAGGTATATTCATTTTACAAGATAAGTACATAAGAGAGACGTTGGATAAATTTTAGATGGAATATTTTAAGGCTATTAGCACACTTATGATCATAGTGTGTAAGTTAAGCAAGGAAGATGAATCTTTAAAGGTCAATAAGACATCATATAGGTCAATGATTGGAAGTTTGCTATACACTACTGACTCCATACCTGACATCATGTAAAAAATAGGTCTTGTAGGAAGATTTCAAGTAGATCTAAAGGAAAATCATATACAAGCAGTTAAAAGGACACTTAGGTATCTCAAGGGGACTATGGAGTTTGGATTATGGTATCCAAGGATTAAGGGGTTTGATTTGATAGCCTGTATAGATGTGGATTGGGTAGGGATTATAGATGATAAGAAAACCACTAGTGGAGGATATTTCTTCTTAGGAGAGTGCCTAGTATCATGTATACACAAAAATAATCCATCTATGGCATTATATAATTGTGAGAATAAGACATTATAGTAGCTTCATGTTTTACTCAAGTCCTATGGATGAGAAAGACCTTAAAAGACTATAAGGTGGAGTCCCTATATTTTATGACTATATAAGTGCCATATGCATCTCAATGAATCCTATCATGCACTCAAGGATTAAGAATATTCCCATCAAGTATAATTTCCTAAAAGAGTAGGTAAGTGAATAAATTTTCAAGCTTGAATATGTTTCTACAAAGGATCAGATTTCAAACATTTTGAATAAGCCACTTCCAAAGGCAAAATTTGAACATCTAATATAGGAATTGGGTTTAGTTCTTACCCCTATCAGTCATTAAGGAAGTAAAATACTTAGAGGGAGATAATTAGGTGTTTCATTAGCTTGAAAAATAGGTGAGTAGTGCCAAAAAAGTATGCATGGAGATAGGGGGAGCATGTTTATATGGTGCCTCATAAACTCATAATCTTGTGTGTTGTGTGTTTTGGTTGCAAGAGGTGTGATGTAAAAAGTCGAAGACATATATTTTGAATTTATGTCAAAGGGGGAGAAATTTTAGAATGAGGGATAAATTTCCTGTTGAGAGAATTTTTTGAGAGTGGTTTCCATCAATGATAAAGGGGGAGATTGTTGAGTATTGTCATTGATGTTAAAGGTACATCTTATGAAGGTTGATGTTAAAGGAGACTAAGGATGTTTTAGAGTGTTGTCATGGAATAATTTTGTCATGATTGAAGGATAAAGATATAATTTGAAGTCAAGAGATAATTTTAATGTAACTAATGTATTATTTTTGCATGAAAGTACATGTCATTGATGTCAAAGTGCATAAGAAACCTAGTCATGAACCTAGTCATGACATGAAGAGGTATATGCATGGAAAAATGAATGAAAACATGAATGTGAAGGTTTTATGGAACTATTTGAGCATGTAATTAAGGTATAAAATCAATCATGAGAGTTTTAGGGTGAGCCTATATGGGTAGGACCTTTAGTCTATGTTTGCACCTAGACCACTCTTAAACCTTGCATAGCCTAATGAGGTATGAATATTATATTTCAAGGGAAATATGAAAATTTAATCATTGATATAGGTGAGATAAGTTTTTTTAGGCATGATCACAAAGTTTGAGGTTAATACTTGAAATAAAAGTGCATGAATCATTTTTTAAGCCTTCTCAAACTCAGAGAATGAGGTCTCAAACCTGAGAAGTATTTTTAGATGTTCATTGGAATGTATAACCTCTACATGGGAGTTTGATATATTAAGGAGAGATGGGGAATGGTCATAGATAATATTTATAGGAATTATTTTTGGATTTAAGTGGCAGTCCTTTATGAACAATCATTAACACCAAAACCTATGTTAAACCTCCTTAAAACCCTAATAAGGACCTAATATGAAAAATCTTGTTCACATAAGCTTAGAATGGATTAAAATTAATATAAAATCTATTATATCATGCATTAAACTCTCCCAGGTACCTCCAAGTGCTGGTGGATAGTTAGATGAGAGAGAAAATGCACATACATAGGCTTATTTATCAAGAAGTTATTGTAGCTCTCAAAAGTTTTATTGGTAAAAAAAGAAATTAGATGGTATAAGAAGATAGAGAATAATTTTACATGTTCATTATTATTTATGGATATTTTTTATCCTTCAATTTTTATAATTTGGTCATCCAAGTTAGCCAGTCGTAGACAGACCTAGTGGTGTGAATACAGAAAAACCCATGCATAAATGAAGAGATAGATTTGAGGGTCTGATTATGATATATTGGTGAAAAAATTGAATTAAAAATTTATTAATGAATTTTAAGTCATGTTAATTATTTTGATAATATTTTGAGGTTAGTGTATATGGTGAAAAAGTTGCTGACAAAATGACCTATCTAGTTCAGATAAGACTATGTGAGATAAGGTCAAGAAATTGGTCTACAAACCCAATATTTTCCATTAAACCATTTTAATATTATATCTAAGGATGTTATATATATATCTCATAGGACCATTTAAATTAATTATAAGTCATGAAAAGTGTCTACATAGGTGTTTAAGGTCTAATTCACCATGATTAGTTTTTGAGGTAAATTGGAAGTTTTGAGTAAGTGGGTTGCAGAGATGTTCTTGAGCCTTTATCTCCTAAATGAAAGTGTTTCAAGTATTTGGTTATGACCATAAGGTCATGTATAAGATATCTACATGTTTTATTTTTCATATTTAAGTTTCTTAAGGTTAATTAAGCTTTATTTTTGCAAGATATACTTTTGAGGTACACAGGCTGAATAGGTCAATTTGTCTTAAAGAAGCTTTCATGGTATGAAAAAAGGATAAAATTATAATAAATCATGGGGAAGGTCAAAAGAGTTCAGTATATAAGTTTTTAATGGTTTTTAGTTGTTTGGGAAATTCATCTAGGCCCATGAAGATCAATTTCTGGGATTAAGAGAATAGACCTAATGTAATTAGGTCTCCATGAGGCCTAAAGGAGGAGTAAGGCCTAATTGAGTTGTTGTAGACCAGAAAGGGTTAAAATTATATTTTAATAATATTCATAAGATTTTATAAGACATATTATATGGATTACTTAAGAGATTTAAGGTGTGTGGTTGACAAAGTGGTGTGTGACCATGTGACTAGTATATATACATGGCAGTTTATGCCTATTTGGAGAAGTGAAAAAATAAGCAAATAAAATATTGTATGGTTGAATAAAAAGAGGTATTTAAATGAGATCATAGTAGAATATCATAGGTGTGGTGATCAAAATTCATGAGGTCGCTGAGTTGGTGCTTCCTTGTAAGTAGGCGCTTGTTAAAACCTAGTCAAGTGGGTGCTTGACTTAACTGGGGTTGGTGCTCCAAGTTGAGTTGGTGCTTGATAGAATTTGGTATTTTTTTATACGACTATAGTCCATTTTTAGGGATCATAGTTGGTTTTCTTCCCCTTTAAGGTTTTCCACTCATATAGGTGTTATCTTGTTTGAATGATTTTTTATGCTTTGCTAGATCTTAATTTTGCTTTCATAGTTCATGAATGATTGTGCATAATTGAAAGAAAGTTTTTAAAACACTGATTCAACCCCCCATAGTGATTGTGATTATAATTTTTTTTATTGAAGTAACTACAAAAACATGATTCTTAGGGTTTAAGTAAAATTTGTATTCACAAATCCATTCAAATATTATTCTTAGTACTTAAGTATTTTCTGCATGAGTTCTTGATTTGCCTAAAATGTCATATACATAATCTTTAATAGTGTCATGCATAAGATCATGGAAAATAATTTTCATTACATTTTTATATGCAAATCCAATGTTTTTGAATCAAAATGGAATTATTTGGTAACAAACTATTCCCCATGGTGTTGTAAATGCTATTTTGTGTTGATCCTCTAGAGAAATCATGATTTGATTATAATGAGAGAAGCCATCCATAAGAGGTAACATATCATAACCTGAAGTAGAATAAAAAATCATATCTATGTTGGGAAACAGAAAATCATCCTTCAAATAAGCTTTATTAAGGTTTCTAAAATATGTGCATACTTGTATATCCACTAGATTCTTACTAACTAGTAAAATATTATAAATCTAATCTACATAAGGAATAGGTTTAATAAAATATACCATAAGTAGTTTTTCTAATTTTATTTTAACCAAGATGGCAATTCATGGATGCATATTTTGTAATTTATATTAATATGTTTAGCATATAGGTGCATAACCAAATTATACACTACCAAAGAGGGACCTAGACCAAACATATAAGCATAGGCCCAAGTGAATATATCAATGAATTCTATTAGAATAAAAATAATCTATTCATGCTTCTCATCTGTGAGAGATGCACAAAGTTTGATCATCTTAGGATCCTCATGTGTGCTAATATTCACTTTTGTAGTATCTTCCACAAGAAGAGTGGAACCATCTTCCATAATTATGAGAAAATAAGGTAATTGATCTTCTGGGTTTGAATGTGGGATATTAGACCCACCATGTTATAATAATCAGAATCATTCATTGCAAGAAACAAACAATGAGCAACTAGATACATATTTTCTAGGGCTATTATCTCAAATGTTTCAAGATCATCATAATTTATTTCTACTCTAAATGACAAACATGGAAATTTTTAACCTTGGGATTCTTGTGAAGTATAGTGAACTTTCCCATCTAATGAGACCTGAAACATGTTTCCACTAATGGACTTGTCATTTTATTTACTATTTTCTTGATTTGAAAGTGGTTAATATATATTTTTTTACTTAAGAAGTGCCTATATATTCAAATAAAACAATATGTGGTATAGTGTTAATCATATTAAAAAATGGGTGGAAAAAGTCACACCCCATGAGCATACCACATAGAGGTTTTCACTTAAGGATCTCAATGTTATATATTTATTTTTATTGTGACCTAGGAAGTTAGACTTCTTCCCAAAGTAGGCCTTAGGGTCCAAAGTGTGAAAAAAATCCTTGCTTATCATCACCCATTGGTAAACCATCTCTTAATCCCATAAACTATGAAATGGATTCTTTATTTGGAAACTTATTGAGTACGATATCTTGGTCTTCTAGGTTTCGATCAATGAAGTTAAAATAATGGAGAGTAAGGGAAAAGTTTAGAATAATGAAAATAGAGAGAATGGAATGGGAATAAAATAGGTTAGTATTGGTGAACTCATTATAAATGCTAAAAAATGACTTTGTGTTATTGCTAAACATAGAGGTTGAATCACTTTCAAGATGTGTAGGGATAACCTTAGGTGATTTGTATCCAAGAATTTGATTATTTACATGATTAGTGGGAAGAATATGATATAGTTTACCTTATTCCTTTGATCCCATTCATTTTCCTTTATAAGTGTGATTTACCATAATTCTATTCAGAATGGGATACCTTTTTATTTTAAGGAGCAAAACCTTCAATGGATAACCATGACTCATCTATTTGTTTCATATATTATTGATTAAATTATTTTCCTAGAATGAATGATATATACCCTTTGGGGTGGGATTATATCTTCTTTTTATGACATTCCGTCTTGGGCCTGCCCTGGGATTCAATTGATGAATATTGAAAGGGGAGGAATTCAGTGGGAGAAGAGCTATGTTAGAATAGGAAGCAAGGGTACTAAGATCAAGATAATTAGATTTAGGTGGATTAGAGAACACTTGTTTGCCATTTTTGATAATATGCTTAGAACTAGGAAAATAAGTGTATTGATGACCCTCTTCTTCTAAATGTTTACAATATTGATAAGGATGTAGATCCATAAGAATAATGATCTCTATTACATAATGGGGAATGTGTTTGGTGTTGCATGGAGGGAAATGCACATATCTCATGGACAATGGGTATCTAAGGAGAATATTATATTGAAATTTAAGGTTATTAACATGATATAGGGTGTTATGAATGATAGGCCTAACCTAGATGGGCAAGGAAATTATACCTAATGATTACCTTCCAGTATTATCATATCCTTTAATGGTGATGGTATCATTCTTCAAATCTACTATAGTGTATCCCATATTCTAGACTAACTTCAATGTAACAATATTCAAGCCATAACCATTATCTATGAGTACCCGCTTGATTTTATAATAGGGAATGGTGACTTAAATGTATATGGAATTTGTATGTGAAGAACCAAGGGATGTTAAGTCACTTTGATCAAATGTAAGTTGTAGGATAGGAGAAAAATTTCCTACCAATATTTGAAATTTATCAAGTGTAATATTTTTAAGAACCTTAGACTAGTTTGGAACATCATATCAAATATCCTTATGGAGTTGATATGTACACAAAAGATCCAATATGGAAGTATTCATTGGCATACTATTCAAATGATCTATAAGATCATATTGCTTTGTGATATGAGGTGAATATTTAGGTTTTGTTTAAGTTTAAACATGATTTAAAGTGGAAGGTGGACTGATATTCACATGAGGAGATCCAATCCCTTGAAGGGTAATTTTAGGGTGTTGAGAGTTGTAACAACATAATCACGAGTAGGAGTAAGATTATGTGAATTAGAGGAATAATAGATAGGTCACAGGATGGTAACTCTTGAATGAGGATTATACAAAGGAGGAAATCTTATAATCGATGGAACTAATCCTAAAATGGATGAATTTACATATTAGGAATTGTTGAAACAAGAATGTGGATTGACTTTGATCATGACCACATGATGTTCCATGATACATCCCACCACTTTATAATCATAGGGGGTATCATGATAATAAACATTTATATCCTATGAACCTTGATTTTGATTACAATATTATCCTATTGATTTTATCATTGCTCATTTTGATTAATATTATACTAAGGAAAAGGGTCTCTATATATCCCCATGTTATGATTAGAATGGAATGGTGCATAGATGTAAGTTCTAATACCACTTGATGTAGTGGGATGCCTATACTATCCTAATGTATATACGTGACTCTAATATCTATCTATTAATCCCTTCATTCATCTCTAATTTCTTGCCTCTTCATAGGTACTCTACTTCTCTCTTACTACCTTTGATCAATATTGACTTTACTAGGCTCCTAAGCCTCCTTGCATATATAGTATTCCTCTCTTTCTTGAAGAAATATCACCCTTCATCTCCCTTATTTCACTCTCTTCCTTATTATTACATCACCATCCTCTCATACATAACTTTCATCACTTCACTCTAATTTCTTAGATCAAGCTTACTTATTGTCACATTATTTCATGGGCCTAAAAGCCTCATGCAATGTTTTAAGGCTCTTGCATTCACAACTGGGCTCATATGCCCATCGACATGATCATTTGTATCTCCCTTAATCATCCAATCATAATACTCAAAATCATAGAGATAACCCTCAAATAGTCTACACTTTCCTCTTTAAGGCCTATTCTTTAATAGCCCTATTTTAGTATAAAGTTTTTTAGTTTGAGTAGAATACATGGGTTCAAGATAACTAAGAATATATTTGGACACCATTTTGTTAGAGGTAAAATCCACTGAGAGGGGGGGTGAATCAGTGGTGGAAAAAAGTCACATTCAATTTCTAAATCCTTGCAAATACTTAAGCAATCAACATTAGAATTCATAATAGTGAAGAATGAACATAATACAAGATCCCATACATAACACAAGATCTACGTAGGAAACCCACTCTCAATTGTATAAACACATGGAATAATTATCCTATAAGATGATAGCAAACAATGAGAATAATCAAATCCTTCTAATCAAGAACCTTCAGCCAAGTCCTTCTGACCTATAACCTTGATCAAGTCCTTCTGATCAAAGGTATTTTAGTGAAACCCTATTTCATAAGGAATAAATACCCCTAAGGAAGATCAAGTCATTTATACCCTCCTTGAGATGAACACTTCCACCTTAAAACTAATGTGTGTAACACCTGATGATGGACCTCTTGATTATCTCACCCCTACTTAACCTCTCTCTCTCTCTCTCTCTCTCTCTCTCTCTCTCTCTCTCTCTCTCTCTCTCTCTCTCTTTCTCAAACAAGCCTCTCACAAAAGTAGATCTCTTCACACAACTTCACACTACAAGATCACTATACTATCATAAAAAACATGATCTATATATCATGTACATAGTCCTTAATCTCTTTTACTCATCAACCTAATAGGTAGGCACTTCTCACACTCCTTTGATTTCCTTTGCTCTCTAATTCTCTCACATCCAAGTCTCACCCATAAAAGTCTAGAAACAAAGACATTTGGTTCTACTATATATATAAAAATCATGAATAAATAGGATTAGAATATTTCATGTCAGCCACAAAACATGCCTTCAGCCTTAAGAAATATCATATGGGTCACACTTAAGCATAATCCCCTTTCAAAATAATCCTAAGTCACTTTTAGGTCTTATGGAGATTCATTCAGTTCTTTGACACTTCTCCAAGCATAATAAGAATGCAAGACCACTTAAAAACATATAGGTCCACTCCTTATATTCCATAGGATATCATAAAGATCATAAACATCTTAGCTTACCTCTGTATATGCTCAAAACACTCAAATAGAAGCCTTATACATAAGAACTCCATTAACAAACATATAGTCAACTTCTTAAGCATTATTCATACTTAAGATAGATTGATCACATCTCCAAAATAATCATAGACCATCCCATTACTCCCCAATATCCAATTCACCATGAAACATCAAAATAATAACTACATGAGCTTTTAATATCTATCTTGGATCACTTGCAAAACATTTATGGAAACACAATAAACTTTGGAGCTTAATATCTATGTTTGTACATTCTTCCAAATCTTCAAATCCATATAGTCAGATATACCTTGGAGTCCTATACCACTTTACTTTTTACTATGATAGCAAATTTGACTTCTATCAAAAGCTATGGTCCAAAAACTAGACACTAGTCTTTCCTTCAAAAATTAAAATTTTCAAATGTAAATAGTCATAGTTAAAGTTTTAACACTATGCTCACATCTCGTGTCCTCTTAGTATCAAATCAAATACACTCTATCGATCTTGATCAATCTTTAACACATAGGCACCAAGGCTCCATAATTAAACCTATGTCACGTTGACCTCATGTGATACAATATTAAAATGTTGACTCCATATGATTTTTCGATCTCTATAGATCAATTAGGACTTTAATGATCAATTCCAACCATTCGATCAATTTTACAAAATCCCATTGACCATTGGATCTTTATCCTATACTTTACTTAGATGTTAAAGATTATGCACCTATTCTCATCTCATTTCTTCCTAACTCCTTGGCGCAATCATGCACCATTGATATTTCTCAAGATTTAACACTTCCAAAAATGACCAAGTATGGGGACCCTATCAATATGCATGAGTAGCCATTTTTTCACCTCAATATCTTCTTCTATGCTTACCTATAAGATCTCAAATTTGGACTATTTAATATCCTTACATAGGAAAATCCAAAAATATAAAAAACAATACTTGGAACCTTTGTACGTGTGAAATATATCACCATTAAAGTGCCTTATCATAAAATTCTATCATAGAGATAATCATGTCAAAATATACTTGAGAGGCCAACTTTGCTCAAGCATAACTTCTACCATGTTTCAATAAATGATCCCAAACTTAGCGTAAATGAACTACAATCAAAACTAAACAAACATATATGATCAATTTATCTTGAAACATTCACACATGCAAGATACATCATCATCAAATTGATAAATTGGATCTTTCTACCACATTGTAAAATTATCTAAGTATGGGAAAACACAATCAAAATACCTGGGAGCCCAAATTTGCACATTCATAACTTTTGATGTGCTACATCTCATGATATAAAAATTAACATAAATAAAATAGGTCCAAAAATTAACAAACCCATATGATCAAATTCTCCTTAATCATCCACACATGTGAGATATTCTATCATCAAACTACTTACTCGACTCTTTCTAGCCATATTACAAATTTGGCTATGTATGGGAAAACAATTAAATCTATCTTAGAAGCCAAATTTTCACCATCATATCTCTGAATATGATTTGATTCATGACTTGAGATTTTGTGCATAATAAATAGAAACTACTATGTTCACAACCATATGACCATCTCCCCTTGATTCATTCATACATGACAATGGTGATGTAATCAAACTGCCTACTTATATCTTTTGCCACTAGACCCAAAGTGTCTAGATGAATACTATGATCAACTAGATGAATTAAACTTGTGAACAAAAGATATTAAAGAAAATATAACATCTCAGGGACCTCTTTCACATGATCTAATCACCATACTCAACCCTAAACACCTCTGATCAGTTAAACTCTAAAGATAAACTAAACCAACATCAAACACACTAGAACAAACACATTGCACACTTTGGAAATATTACATGGGCTATCAAATCACTTCATCCACTCACTAGGGCATCTCCATGACATCACCAAAACATCACTAACAAATATATAATAATCTCCCCCTTTGTCATCGATGTCAACAGGCATCATATATAACAAATATATAGATCACCTTCTCTCTCTTCAAAGCACTCCCATATTAGGAAATTTATCGCCCTTTAACATAATTAAAAAATGGGCAAAAGTTGATCCTAAGGAACTAACAAGATTATAAAATAGGAAAGGACCATCTAATCAAGATGATACAAACTCCCCCTTACTTTGAGCCTACTTTTGCTTGTCTTAACAACCTCCTCTTGCTTTATGTCAGTACTCTCTTTAATCAATTACTAAAACTAATGAATAAAAAACATATAAATTTTAAGGAACTTATCGAGATAAAATTTAGAGAAACCCCCCCTAATATTTTTTATCAATTACACCACTTGAGCATTTTTAGATCTCCACACACCATGAAGAATCACCACATAGGCTTACTAGCCTTTTCTCTTAAGACACTTCCATGAAAATCAACAAAGAATAATACCAATCAAAAATTAGGAAACATGTTATAATTTTTTTTGATAACTTACCTTGAATATATTCATGCTTTACTCTTTTAGAGAAACTAAACAAAAGCACTCTTCTTCTCACTAGGCTAGTCTAGTCTTCTTGTAGCCCTACCTGGAACTTGCAGAGTCCACAAATTTCAATAAACATAAATTTAGGACCTAAAAATTTATATATAGGTAAATATCATATTCCCCCTCAATCACACCAATTTGAAACAACAAGATCATCCTCTACAACATAATTTTTTTACAAACCTATTAGATAACTAGCTCTCTATTTTGACATAAACAAAAATAACTTGAGAACCACAAATCTTGAAATATCTATGAAGATTTATTTTACCACCCTTTTGGCCCATTGAAAAAATTAATAATCCTTAGACCTCAAATCATAAGGCAAACCACTTTTATATCATAGCCTAGAACCCTAGAATTTCATAACAAACAAAGTCAACACAATACCTTGCAGTTAACATCTACCTCTAAAAATTATTATACACCTAGAGACAACCATTACACACATCTAGACTAGGATTTGAGATTCCATACCATTTGGAACTTTGACTTATTATAACCCATTTTAGGACATGAAAACTCTTAAGCACAAACTGGGAAAACTGAGAGTTAACAAAAATCTCCAAATTGGCACATACATACCTTGAGACCTCAAAAAAATATGGACACCACTACAAATAAATTCACAAACCTTCATGAGAACCGAACACTTCTTGACATTTGTATAAATCTCATTAATCCACTTGAAATGAATTAATTTTACTCTATACTTTAGCTCCTTTATAAACCTCTGAAACAGAATCATGAACTTGTCACTCCCCCTTAACCAAAGACCTTATCTGAATGGCATTATCATCTTTGAGCATACAAACTTGCTTATACATTGAAAGGAGTCTCTTAAGAAACATATATAGATACCTCCTATACACCATAAATCTCTACCATGGTGTGTAATAAAGAGTTGCCCACAACTCCTTATATTCCTTCTCCTCCTTGATCATCTGATACTTAGAGTTCTTCTTCTTCTTCTTCTTTGGCTTAGGAGAAACAAATTCCTCATCCACTACAACATTATCATTTTTTTCAATGATTGAATTAATAATACATTGAGACAATACATATTCACTACATACCTTTTCATTTAAAGACTCTTTCTTGAAGCTTGGATCATCATCACTAGGTACTTGTTCAACAATAGTAAGATGTTCACTTAGATCCATACATACCTCAGAACTAGACTCAACCATTGCCTTGGTCGTCCTCTTGAGCTTAGTCTCTTCATTCTAAATATAAGAATATAATGAGACCTCTTGAGAAAATTCAACTTTAGAAGCATGCTCTACCATAACAAACAAATTACTTGGACCTACAGTCTCATCATAACTCGTACTTAACACTTCTAGCTTCCATGTATTAACTTGTCTTCTTTCTTTCACTCTAAGAGCCTGATAAAACCTATCCTACCTTTTAGGCCTTTTCTTGCAAGATTTAACAATTTGAACTCTTTGTTCGTAATTGAAGCACACCATACTTTTTGAAAAAATATCTTTCTATCTTTCCAATTTTTGGAAAATATCTTGAAATGTGTCTTAGTTCATAACAATTATAGCACTCAATATCTCTTGAAGGAAACTTAACTTGTCTTACCTTAAATGGATAATGTTTTACAAAGTGTCCAACATCATGATAGTTGAGGTACTTAACCTTACAAACACCTTTTTACTGATGATCCCCATAATAGTTCCAAGCAAATTCATTCGTAGAATGTATTCTACATTATCTAGCTCTATGACCAAATTGATTACAAGTATAGCAATAACCATTGAAATTTACATACTTCATGGAATTTGGCTATCTAATCTAATTTATATTTATTGTACTATCACCTTCATTCCTTATCTGATGATTTGTCTTCAAAAGATGATCTACCTTTTTCCCATTAGTCTTCATCTTGTCTTGAGTTGCAATCTCTGGTTCTTCTTTGTATCCAAGACCAGTCTTATCACTTGCATGCTTTTGACCATTCAGAATGTTATCTAGATCACTTGAGATTTTTTCAAGTCTCAAAAATGGCATTACCTTACTAGATACCTTCTTTAACTTATATTTTAAAGACTCATTTTCAATTACATACTTTGAACATTCATTTTCTTTAGATATTAGGCTTGTAGACATGACTTCTAATTGACAACTGAGATGTTTGATAATATATTCATGGTCCTTGGCATCTTCATCCCTTCTTGATTCAAACACACTAAATTACTCTTCAAATTCCTTGATTTTATATTTCATCTCCTTATTGATCTTCTTCTAAATATTCATTTCTTCATGAGCATTAGCCAATGTAGTCGTATATTCCACCTCATCATCATCTAAATCACTCCAAGTAGACACCTTTTAATGTGATCAACTTCCTTCCTTAGCCATGATTAGAGATTTATCTTCTATAGAACCATCATCTTCAGATCATATTATGAGACACTATCTTCACTCTCTTTTGATGAGCTACAATCTTCTTTGGTGTATAGACTCTTCTTGTAGTTGAAGTACTTGTTATTATCAAATCCTCTAAATCCCTTTTTGATTTTATTAGACCTAAAAGATATCTTTCTATCATCATGACCTTGATCATGATCTTCAACATCATCCTTATTATACTTATGAGGGCACTTATTAGCAAAATGTCCTATCTCACCACAATTGAAGCATTTGAGGGGTAACTTACCTTTATACTTTCCTGAACCTGTTCTCAATTTATTTGAAATTAAAGTAATTAGCTCATCCTCATATACATTAAGAATGGAATATTCCTTAAGTTTCTTACCTTGGAACTTCTTTTTTAACATTTTAATCTTGAAAGTTTCTTCCTTCTTTAGAGGTATGTCATCATTCTTCCTCATCTCATAGATAGTAAGGGTGCCATGCAATTGATCCATATTCAACTAAGTAAGATCATGACTCTCTTACATAGTAGATAATTTTAGATCAAACTTTGGGGATAGAGATATTAATACCTTTTGAAAAATTGTAGTCTCTTCAAGATTCTCTCTAAGACCTCTAATGATGTTCACAATCTCATCAAATTTCTATAGAAAGGATGCCATAGTATCCTCTTTTTTCATTTTAAGACTTTAAAATTGCCTTATGTGAGTCTAAAAATTAGAAAGATTAACCTTTTAATCTCCTTGAAATATAGTCTTCAATTTATCCCAAATTTCCTTGGTATATGTGTAATGAATTACTTTGGTGAACTTAGTTTCTGTAAGACCACAAGTGATGGCATTCATTGCCTTAGAGTTATTCTCAAACAACAACTTATCTACAACACTAGATAGAGGAATAGTAGGAACAACATAACCATCTACAAAAAATTACCATATATTAAACCCTATGGACATAATTTATGTCCTCATTTTGAAACTCCAAAAATCATAATTGGATCCATTCAACATTGGTGCTTGCTTAGTAGAGAAACCACCTTGCACATTCTGACTAGCCATTGTACCTTGGATCACCTTCAATTTGTCAAGATTTTACCAAAGGACCTTTATTTAATTCCAATTGTTATAGGTAAAATCCACTGAGGGGGGGGTGAATCAGTGGTGTTAAACAATCACATTTAATTTCCAAATCTTTACAAATACTTAAGTAATCAACACAAGCATTCATAAAGCATACAAATCATTCATAATAGTAAACAATGAACATAATGAAAGATCACATACATAACATAAGCTATACATGGGAAAATGTATTGGGGATTAAAACCCACTCTCAATACTACAAACACATGGACTACTTGTCCTATAATATGATAACAAACAATGAGACTGATCAAGTCCTTTTGATCAAGAACCTTTAACCAAGTCCTTCTAACCTACAAACTTGATCAAGTCCTAATCAAAGGTCTTTTAGTGAAACCCTATTTCACAAGAATAAACTTAACATAAGGAAGATAAATTAATTTAAACCCTCCTTAATATGAACATTTCCACCTTATAAATAATGTTTGTAATACCTTATGATGGACCTCTTGATTATTTGACCCCTACTTAGCCTCTCTCTTTCTCGAATAAGTCTCTCACATAGGTATATCTCTTTACACAAATTCACACTAAAATATCAATATACTATCATCAAAAACATGATTTACATTTCATGTATTTATTCCTTAATATCTTATACTCATCAACCCAATATCTTGGTATTTCTCACACTCCTTTGCTTTTCTTCGCTCTCTAATTATCTCACATCCAAGTCTCACACATACGAGTCTAGAACCCAAAACATTTAGCTATACTATATATAGAGAAATCATGAATAAATATGATCATAATTTTTCTTGTCAACCACAAAACATGCCTTCACCTTTAAGGAATCTCATATGGGTCACACTTAAGCACAATCCCCTTTCAAAATAGGCCTAAGTCGCTTTTAAGTCCTATGGAGACCCATTCAATTATTTGACACTTATCCAAGCATAATAATAATGTATGACCACTTAAAAACATATAGGTCCACTCCTTATGTCCCATAAGACATCCTCAAATGATCACATACATCTTAGCTTACATCTGCGTATGCTCAAATAACTCAAATAAAAGCCTTATACATAGGAACACCACTAACAAACATATAGTCAAAATTTTAAGCATTATTCATACTTAATATAGATTGATCATATTTCAAAAATAATCATATACCATCCCCATGGAGTCTAAAATACTCCCCAATAGATAATTCACCATTAAACATTGAAATAACTACATGATCTCAAATATCCTTCTCAGATCACTTGTAGAACATATAAGAAAACATAGTCAAATTTGGAATCTATGTTTGTAGATTCTTTCATATATTCAAATCTATATAGTCAAATGCACCTTAGAGTCATCTACCATTTTGATTTTTACTACAATAGTAAATTCAAACTTTATTAAAATCTATGGTCTAAAAACTGGACACTAGTCTTTCCTTCACAAATTCAAAATTTTAAATGCAAATGATCACAATTAAAGTTTTAACATTATGCTCACATCTCATGTCCTCTTAGTATTAGATCAAATATGCTCCATAAATATTGATTTATATTTAACACATAGGCACCAAGGCTCAATAATTAAACCTCTATCACTTTGACCTCATCTCGTACAATCTTGAAATGTTGACTCAATATGCTCTATTGATCTCTATGGATCAATCAAGATTTTAACAATGAACGCTCACCATTTGATCAACTGTATGAATTCCTAATCATTGTTAGATCTTTATCCTATACCTTTGCTCAGATATTAAACATTAGGTACTTGTCCTTATCTCGCTACCTCATGACTCTTTAGATTAATCATTCACCATATATCTTGCTTGAGATTTAACACTTCCAAAAATGACCAAGTATGGGGACCCTATCAATATATATGAGTAGCCATTTTTTCACCTAAATAAATTCTTCAGTGCTTACCTACAAGATCTCAAATTTGGACCAAATGATCTCTTTACACATGAGAATCCAACCATATAAAAAATAACACTTGAAACCCTCGTTCATGTGAGATATATCACCATTAATGTGACATGTCATAAATTTTTATCACAAATCCAATCATGTCAAAATCTACCTGAGAGGCCAACTTTGCTCAAGCATAAATTCTACTGCACTTTAGCAGATGATCTCAAATTTAACATAAAAAACTAGGATCAAACTAAATAAACCCATATGATCAGTTTATCTTGACACCTTCACACATGCAAGATATAACATCATCAAAATTCTCACTCAGATCTTTCTACCACATTGTAAAATTGGATAAGTATGGGAAGACATAGTCAAAATGCATGGTAGCCCACCTCTGCACACCCATAACTTTTGATGTACTACATCACATGATCTAGAAATTAGAAAATATAAACTAGGTCCAACATTAAAGAAAATAATATGATCACCTTCTCCTAAATCATCCACATGTGTGAGATATTATATCATCAAACTACTTGGATCTTTCTAACCATATTGCAAATTTGGATAAGTATGGTAAAATAGTGAAATATGTCTTAGAAGCCAACTTTGCACCCTCATATATTTAACTGTGCTTCAGCACATGACTTGAGATATAGTGCATAACAAATAGGGACTACTATGATCACAACCATATGACCAACTCCCCTTGACTCATTCATACATGGTAATGGTGATATCTTCAAACTACCTACTCATATTTTATGCCACTGGAGCCGAAGTGTTTAGATGAAAACTATGATCAAATATATGAATTACACTTATACACACAAAATTTCAAATCAAAGATAACATCTTAGGGACCTCTTAAATATTATCCAATCACCATACTCAACCTTGAACACCTCTAATCAGTTAAATTTTTAAGATTAACTAAGCCAACATCAAGCACACTAGAACAAGCTCATTACACACTTTATCATTGTTACTTGGGCTATCAAAGAACTTCATCCACTCACTAGAACACCTCCATGAAATCACCATGACATCCCTAAAAAATATCCAACACATTTATCCCCTTACAACTTCATAAATTTTTTATATCACAACTCTCAGTGGAAACTTACTAACTCACCAAGCCTCTTTACCAATTAAGTCTTTTTAGGCCTATTCCAAGCACACAATCTTGGTAATTATACTATATAGTACTGTAATAATTTGAAACATCATTAATCCTATGGAAAAATTTCAATAACTTATTAATACAAAGTTTCATAAATTTTGGTAGGTGGAATCATAAGTTCTTTTGAGTTTCAAGTTTTAAAACCCTAGCTTGGTTTTATTAGGCCTGCACAAGGTTGAGAGCCTTCAAATTGGGATAAAATGAGTTTTAGACAATTTCAAACACTTATAATACATATATGAGGTGTGCCCAAACTTACTTTGCATTTTATAAATATTGGTTATGCATGAATGATCAAATTAAGTCCCCAAAAATAATGTTATAGAATTTTGAATGCATGTATGAGACTATGTGTACTATAAAGAAAGGTTTTAATTAGATATTTCTCTCCAAAAGTATTTATGAGAACCTATAAAAATCATCATCATTAGTGAAAAAATCTTTAACACATTTATATCACCCAAAACATGTGAATGCCACTCCAATAACACCTCTGTTCTCTTTATACTTAACTGTGTTAAAGCTGAGTTGTTCTAAAGCTTGTATATTGCCACTTACTTTTAGATCAACACTATATTCAAATAAAAATTATATATATATATATATATATATATATATATATATATATATATATATATAGTTTTTATTTGAATATAGTGTATTGCATACTAGTAACCCTGGTAAAATATATATACATATATATATATATATATACACACATATATATATATATACATACATACATACATACATATATATATATATATATATATATATATATATATATATATATATATATATATATATATATATATATATATATATATATATACATACACACACACACACACACACACACACACACACACATATATATATTTGAATATATATATGATCACATACTAGTGGCCCTGGTAGAACTCATAAATACTCTCTTAAAATATTATTTTATTCATTGATCACCTTGCATACAAAATAATTTGTATACACCTAAACTCACTCGCTTACATTATTGTCACTAATATCACTATTAGTGAACACTAATTATACTTATGTAATTTATCCCCTCTAATCCCATCTTAAGCTTATAGTTTCCCAATTTGTTTTGTGATTTATTTGGATTTTAGGTCAATCTGTTACTAATTTTTGTTTTGTTTCATTACTTATTCTTAGTTATTTATCTAATATTCCACTTTTTAATCATTCACTAACCTTATTTTATCCCACTTCATCATTAATTATTATAAAACATCCCTTAATCCTATCCTAATCTATCTTATTCATTATTTAGTAACTTGAAATTCTGATGACTCACCTACCCACATACTATCCTATTCCTAGGCTTTCCTACACCCCTAGTCTCTAATCACTCACCTAATCCCTATCTAATCCATCCCTAAGCCTAATTAATCCTTAAGAGGATTGTATAACTATAGGATTCTAGAATCTTCTCTATTCTAACCCCTCTTCTCTAGAAGATTATAAATATAGAGGCTTCCAAAGAATTTTAAATTCCTTTTAATCCTCAACCCTTGATCTCCATCCCCCACCTTCAAATCTCTACCATAGATATTTCCCCCCAAAATATACTTAAACAACATCATCCCTCCATGGGAGCTAACTTATTAATCCACAAAGCCTTCATGTCCATATGATCAACAAGAAATCAAGTGAGGAATCAATGTCCAACTAGTCATTGAATCATCTAATCCTTCATTAATAATCTTTGAATCATGCCATCATAATGTCCAATCTGAGTCTACAATAAATCTAATATTTTTATTTTACATCCATTTAATCATGGTGTAGAGTATTTAGATTTAGGATCATAGTGATAGTTTGAATTATTATTTCATCCATTACATTTGGTTTTAATGGCTCTATAGTTTACCTAATACTTTGATGTTTGAGTGATTGAATTGTATAAGTTTAATCAAAAAGATAAAAAATCCTTCTACAAAATGGGGACCATGGTAGGATGGACTCCTTTGGACTAATATTATGAATGTGAATTTAATAATAATTGTTTGTAGGTAAGATTTAGGATGAAGTTCATGAATCCAAGTCTCATATTCTCTTTGCTATCAGTAATTTCAAAATTCACACCTTTGTCATAATACATGGTTTTGTTAAAGACTGATTTGTAGTGGTTTATATGTTATCATAATCACTTTTGGTTCTATTTGTGATTAAAATAAGAACTATATTATAGTTCATGGATTTATCTTGATTTTTTTGCTTCTTTATGTTGGGTTGATTTGATCTATTATATAGATAAGAAAAAACTTTCAAGTTTGCCCTTTGAAAAAAACTAGAGAAAGTCAGCATAAAACAAGTCCACATGATTCTGTATTAATTTCTACATGACATGTTAGTGGAATTGGGTGGTGGTTTTATCATTATATGTCTATAAAATTGATATTTCCTAAAAAGGGAAGTGTATTATTTGTGCTAGTATAGATGCTCTCCAAGAAATACCGATAGATTTCAAACCTTGACCCTACTGGATGAAGCATGGATTTTTAAATATCTACTTTCTTGATATCCTTTTGAATGATAACTAACCTAATAGTTATTAAAATTAATACTATTCTATCCAAAGAAATATTCATGTTGGAATAAAAAATTTAGTAGGTACAAACTTAGTTTTCAAAATTCATGGCACTTCTATATACTAGTTTATTTTTTGGCTATTTTCCTGGTCTTTGTATGACCACAATAGGAAATATTTTATTTTTAGTCAATAAATAAATTTATGATTTTTAAGTAGTGAACTGAGTTTGTCTTTGATTGAGATTCTATGTTACATGGCCATTCTAGGCTCTTCATATAAAAAACCACCACCGCTTCATGAACCCAGTCCATGTATAACCCATTAAAAAAATAGTCCACATATAAGTTCCACCTAACATTTTTGAGTTACAAATAGGTTTTGAAGGGATTAACATAAATAACACCTACTTCTACCATAGTTAGAGTGTGGTTAGAAATTTCAAATAACAAGTCATCATTGAGGGAATCATTGATTATGTAAAGAAGGTAAGTCTTCCCAGGGGTCACTTTGAGCCTAAATGTTTCTTTGAGAGTGTAGTTATACATGATGATTCAAATTATTTATAAGGTGAAGTAGCTGGTTTTGAGGTTTAACACACTTGGTAGCTACTAAAATAATTATTGATATCATTTACCATTAATTAACAAGGGGCTCCATAATATAGATGCCTAAAATTGATCAGTTTTGTTTATTCATTCAACTAGTTAGATAGGTAATTTTTTTTTGATATTTGAAATCCTAACTACCTATCAAATAAATTGAATTGATATGAGTGTAATTTAGTCATTAATTATTTAATTTAATACACATTCATGTTTTGGAATTTTTTTTTAGTCAATAATGTGAGTGATACTTTATATTTGTTGTAAAGTGATAAAAAGTTACTTGAATAGGCATTAGATGGTTAATATTACGTTTATTACCTTTTATGTTATTTATTTTAAAAATTATAGGTAATCTATGATTTATATCATATTAACTCAATTTTTTTTAGTATCAAAATAGACAAATATAAAAGAGGTGGAATTTTCAACATTTAGATATTCACAAGCATCAAATTTATTCAATATATTAACACTTTTTCATTGTAGGTTGCCTTTATATTCTCCATCGAGTGATTGGTTGAAGATTAAAATTGAGAAAACTACTAATAATATGTTTCATAGATTGATTAATTTTGAAATCAAACACAAACATCATTTTTACTCATCTGTTTGATTTTTCTTGTTAACACATTTGACATGTGCTTGTAGGCTTAATCATTTCAATCTAAAACTACTAACCTTTTTGGTGTAGAACCCCTCAAGACTAAAGACACCCCAATTTTGTTTTCTAACCTTTTGTGCTTACAAGAATGGGTGCCAATAGTATATTATTTTAGTTTTATATACTTTCTTATTGTGTGGGTAATTTTTCTTGATTGCATGTAATTATATATTCTTGTGTTTCCTCATATAGAATAATTAATTAGTAAATTGATCATGTTTTTGCCTGTGTTATCCCCGCTTGAGTCTAGGATAGCATGTGATGTGGAATTCATCCCCACACATGAGCTTAACAATTATGGGTCGATGACATGGATTTCATCACCATGCACTAGACCAAACTCCATGTTTTGATGGAGTCAAAAAACTAGGAGAGTTATCATTCAATGATAAATAAATTTTTTCCATAAAGGGTTCCATGGAGTGAGGGGAAGTTAAGCTCCAAGCTACAAGGTGGTTAGATAACATCTTATATAGACTTGGGCCATAATATACCTTCATGTATATAGGGGATGCACCTAGAGATCCTTGTGAAAACCTAACATAGGATACTTTAGCCATAATATACACCTCACTATCGAAGTCAATATCAGCTCCTAAATAGCCATCATGTGCAAATAGGGTCAAGAGGGTTCGATCAATTTTGTAACAAGTCACTATCTTATAACCTCACCCATGAAGCTGTTTGATGGTGTGAGCATTAGGTTACACACCTTTGAGTTTACTAATCATAGGTTTTGTGGTTTACTTGATTGGGTGTGTGTCATGCTAAACCAATATTTTTTGTGAGTTAAGTTAGCCTTCACCCAAACCTACATACCTATTTAGGTCTTTGTACAAGCCATTTTGTACATCCTTATCCTTTGTACATATATCTTCATCTTGTATATCCTTACATAATCACTCTATCATTTTGTACATCCTTATCCCATCATCTTTTTTCCTCATTATCATCTTGTACATCCTAGTTATCATCAACTTATTAAGTATTATCTTTGTATATCCCTTTCCCTATCTAGTCACCCACATATTATCCTATCTCATCATTGATCATACCCCATCATCCCATCCCTATCTCACCATTACCTTTATATATCCTTATCCCATCTCCCATCTTGTTATGATCCCCTCTTAGTCTCATCATATCTAATTATCTAGGTCTTTGCATACCCCATCACTCACATATCCTAATCACATATTGTACATCATTGTCACCATACCTCTTGTACATATTTTCCTTTGTTTTAATATTATTAATCATATCATACACATATTTTCTTATCATCCACATCTTTTTATAAGTTTATAATCAATCATTTGTCTTGGCCTTGTTTCCATCACCCATCTAGTCTAACATCGACCTATCTTATCTTAGTTGTATTTTAGCTCATACTCATGTCCAAATCACTCCCATATTGTTTTTATTACCCATCATAAAAAATATATCACCTTTCATCATATTTTTCCCATCATCATATTTGGATTAGGATGATATGAGGGATATATTTACTCATTTTCTTGATGATTTTGACCCCATATGCCTAAAATCACCTCCCAAACAAGTCCATCATAAAAACTTATCCCTATCTCATTCCCTTCCATCATCCACTAAGTTTATCTAAATCCCCTTATCCCTAGTTTGTACTAGTCCACAACTAACTCTTCATCCATCATGACTCCCTTGTCTTACTAGCAATGAAAAAACCAAATTATCAACCTCATCATCTCTTAATAACATGACATCACTGTCACATTCTTCCAATTCCAAAACTTCCAAATCTAACTGTCAAACCCAACAAATCCCCCATCATTTATCACCCACCACCATGAAGCTAGACCCAACTCTCATCAACCAACACCTATCTACTAACAAGGATGAGATACTCTTTTAGTTACTTATGATGGGTGTCCCACTTCCCAAAGGTGTTGATCCCATTCAACTCCATATACCTCTAGAATAAACCTCTTCAAGTGAGGCTCATGTACATCCCCCATCCATTAGTCCTAACCATCTATCTACTACTTTTTCTACTAGCAAAAGTAATCCTATCCTGGCCACCTCATCTACTAATAGTCCATCCACCTAGTCATGTCAATAATCATTTGATCTCAAGTCCAAATCTTCCATTTATAATTCATAAAGTGGAGTGGGTATTTATACTCTCCTTCTTATGTCCTTAGAATCCCTTTTCAAAAAACTTGCTGCTACTAACATGATGGTCTATCCACCTATTCAAAATATTAATCCCACTAAGACTACACCCTCTTGGTATAAAGCAAACCAATACTATGTATATCATCAAACCTAGTGGCATACCATTAATTAATGTCACCCTTTTCAAGATTATCTCCAAGACCTCATTGATCATGGTGACATAGTAGTTGAGGATGAATCAGATGAGTCTATGTCCTTAGGTGAATAAGTAGATGAATGCCAAGATTCCATTCTTAAACAAAATCAAGCCCTTCCCCTTCCAAGCCAAGGTTAAGACATAATGTCCTTCCCTGATCTCCCCATCATTAACTAGTCCTCCATCAAACACAAACCCATTACCCATATAACTAATCCTCCTATATCAACTAATTATTTTCATGGGCCTTTCTTTTCTCAGTCCATTATCCCTCCATCATCTCCCCCTCACCCATTATATAAAAAAACCCACTTTAAGAGGTCACTTTTGGACAATAATTTTAGTATCCTCACATCTTCTCCATCGGATCTAATGTTGGCACCAACACAAGTCCTATATACATCAAGATCATGCTCAACATTAGTGTCTAAATTATATTCCTCATCATCCCTCATAAATGTTGATGACTATGCCTACCCTTTTGAAAATATCTCCAATTTAGATAATAATATGTCACCAGGCATAGTTTTTGAAGATCTCAATCAAGATGATGAAGTCATCACCAATTTTTTACAAGATTTATCTGGCTAAGGGTTTTAGAGTAAATCTGATCTTACTTTAGATATGGACATTTTAACAAGTCTTATTGATCCTTTTTATATTCTTAAAGACACTTTCTTCGATGTTGAGGCTATGTATCCTAGTGAATTTTATGAGGAATATGTTACCTATTATCCCCTTAATCCACCATACACCATTAATCATCCACCTCACCTCAATACTCTTTGTGTCCTGATCCATATAGGTAATGAATAATAACATGCATAATTGAATTCCCATCTACATTTAACATCACATGCCACAAATACCAAGTTCCAAGACCATCTTCCAAAATTCATACATAATGATCAAATTCATATTTGATCCCATAAGTTAAAGTCAAGAAAATTCAAATCATTGGCCTAATAAAAAAAATGTCTTCTCCTAGTGAAGCTCAAAAATAGGCACTAAGGGAATGTCAAAGTCAAAATATTCATAATATATCAAGTCAAAAATAAATACTCCCTAGTGAATCCCAAAATTTGACACTAGGGAGAAATCAAATTCAAACCACATCAACAAATTAAAAACATGTCAAAAATAATAATCATATGATTGACCATATTCTTAATATTTAGATCAAAGAATCAACAAATAAAAATGTCTTAGATCCCTTAATCTACTGGAACCAATATAAAATATCCCCTCCACCATATCCAATGGTTTATGTAATTTTTGAATGCCATTTCTACTCCCCATACCATCATATCATCCATCATGATCATATCCATCCCTCACATCCTATATCCCATCATCACAATCATGACATGCTCTCATCCATACCATATCACTAATCCTTGGGAAACATTGTCCCTCTTAGGGGTTAAAAATACACTTGGTTAAAACATTTAAAGGACATTAAATCAATATTAAATAAAGGCCACTAAGACATTATTACATCCAACAATAGTGACATGATCCTAGCATCATCTTTCTAAAAAATAGGTGTTGGCTGAAAATCCATCTAGTGTCAATGTTCCTCATCTCTTCATCCTAAAATAAATTGATATGTAATCTAAAAATAAAAAAATAAAAAATAAATCATTCATCTAATGGTGAAAACTATTATTCTATGGCCTTGGGTAAGTACCATGATGAAAACTAGTTTTCGGCATCATGGTAAAATAATCTATTATTTGCATTAAACCTTAAGACTTGGGTCAAAATCCATCCATCTCTTATTTATCACTAATACATGTTATCTTTCAATCCATTACTCCTACCCATCATCAACCATTATATCTTTCATCCTATTTCTCAATCCTTCCTATCTTGACCTTTGTATGGAAGCATAAGGTGTCTTGAGAAATTCTCTAAAATCATTTTGGCATATCATCTAAGGGACACTCAAGCAAATATAAACATCTAGTTCCTTAATGATGTGGTCATTGGCAATCCACAGTCAATTATTCCTTTGTGATCATCCTATTTTCCACAATCCCCCCCATCCATTTGTCACCCTTTCATCATTCCATCTATCCTTAATCTAGTGTCTAGGCTTAGTATTAAATTTGCTAGTAAACCCATTTTGTATAGTGTACATACATATTCCAAAAAAAATTCCCTAAAAAAAATTGAAATATTTTAAAAACCCTAAAAATCATAAAATTTGAAAAATTTAAAAATAGTGCATGGTGTCTTGACTTGTGCCTTTTTTTCCTAATCACATCCATCACCTTACAATCCTAACCACATCTAATACCCATCCCATCTATCCTATTTTAAACAACATCTAATATCCATCTTCTATTCCATCCTAGAACCAAATCAAAGTGATCACCCATCTCTCTATTTCTTCATCACCCCTTTTGACTAGGTATTATCAATGTACACTATATACACATAATATTTTCAAATTTTATCAAATATTGATGCTTTACATCTTGAAAGAACTCATCAAGACTCAATCTATCTAAGTGCATGCCCTAATCTAAGTGCATGCCCTAAGGGGTGTATCAGGAAAGGGCTAGGTAGACCTTTGGTGCTTCATAGGATTGTTGTCCCTTTTTGCCACATTATTACTAATCTAACAAGAATCCAAACCTTTCCCTAAGCTATTTATCCTCCCTTGAGTAATCCTATGGTCTTTTCCTCTTTCCATTCCTCCTTTTCTTATATTAAACTCCTTTTGGATAATTGGCTATATTGGGTTGAATGGGTTGACCTAGTACAATTTAGGGGCATTCTTTAATTTCTTAGCTTGTTATCCCTTTGGCTGACCTAGCTCAGACCTAGTAAATTATCCTTGAAAACACATTGGGTCGACCTTATACAACCAACATTCTTGGAAGGATTTATGGAAAGATCAACCTATAAATACAAGATCATTTTGGTCATTATTCATATGTGCAATCAAGAGTTGTTATTATATCACACTTCTTCACAATATGCTCTTCCACCATTCTACTTGAGGAGACTTATCTTAGGTTTCTTATTTAGAGAATCTAGTCTTGTGAATAAGTTTTGGATGCTTTGGTATTTATTAGTGATCCTTATAAACCAAAACAACGTCTTGAAAATCCCCTTTGGCCAAAGGAGAGATTGAGTCTTGATAGGTTCACATTTAGGTAAGTATATTCTAATTTTATTCTCCTATCTTTTAGTAGATAGAAGTAGCATACGTGTTGGCTCGAATAATACCATCTTTTATATTTTATGTATTATGGTGTTTCTCATACTTACTTTAATTAACGTTCCTTATACATGTTTATTTTATTTTTTCTAACCACCCACTTTGTGCCATAAGATTTTGTGTGCACTAGATTAGATTTTACTTTCTTGTTATTAGAATAGAGTGAATATTTTAAACCTTAAGACTCCATTAGGGTTATTGCATGATTATGTTAGATTGTAGGATTTGGAACCCTTCCTATAATGATGTTTGTTAAAAAGTGATCCCCTAATTATGTCTATTATATCCCCATATTAGTCATGCTCTCACTTAATAAGTGTACCCCAATTAGAAGTGTGGGTATGATCTATCTTCTCGAAGCTAGGATTGACTTATAGACATGATGTATTTTTGATTACATACATTTTGGTGAACCTAATTTGAAACTAACTCTTGAAAGATTTATTTCACTTTTTCATTTTTTTAGTCTTGTTGAGTTGTGGAGCTATAAGCTTCACCAAATGAGTAGATTGCAAGGTTGCTGGAGTTACATAGTCACCGGTGTCAGTTAGAAGCGATCGACGTCGGTCATTGGTCGATTGGGAGCTGCCAACGTCAGTTATAGATCAGCTGACATTGGTCATGTGTAGACAGGCAGGGACCAATGTCGATCACCTGTGCATCTAGAAAGTATATTTTCATGGATGAATAGATTATTTGCATGATATTAGTCTTAAGTCCACATCTATATATTTAGTAGGACTATTTTGAGCCCTTTATTAAGAGGTATATTTGATGGTTGATATTGCATAGCTCATGATCCCTAATTCTATATAATGGGGATAGATCTTCATAGCTTATTATAGGTGTAATTGTAGAAGTAGAGAAAATAGTACAGATTTGTATATGTGTATCAATCCAAGTGTTGGAGTTGATTGTAATTGAGAGAAATAACTCTTAAGGGAAAGAGAGCTGTACATCTAAGAGGTGTGAGAAGAAAGTGTGATTTTCTTCAATTGTATTTTTTTTTGGAAGAGTTTAATACAAGTTTTCAGGGTAGTTTTTTGTATCTCTTATTCTTTGCTATTTTTGATTCTAGTTACTTATCATTTTGGTTTAATTCTGTGTTTATTTGCTTTCACATAGTAATTAATTTTGTTGGTTGATCCCCAACCAAGTGGTATCAAAGCTCAGGTTCACTAACAGGTGATTTAGATCTGTGTAGTGTGTGTTGATTATAGGTTACTTACAAGGGTTTCTGTTTGAGTGGGAGTAAGCAATGGCAAAAGAAAGTAAACTTAGAATGGAGAAGTTTAATGGCAAGAATTACCAATTATGGAGAATGCAAATAGAAGATTATCTATATCAGAAAGATCTATACTTACCGTTAGGTGGGGCTGCAAAGAAGCCAACATACATGGAAGATGAAGAATGGGAAGTTCTTGATAGAAAGGCTCTTGGATCTATAAGATTGAGTCTGACATCTACTATGATATCTAATTTATCACAGGCAAAGTCAATGGTAGAGTTAATGACTACTTTAGCAAATTTATATGAAAAACCCTCAGCTTCTAATAAGGTATATCTTATGAAGCAGTTATTTAATTTGCAAATGCAAGAAGGTGGATCTGTATTTAATCATCTAAATGATTTCCATGGAATTGTAAATCAATTAAATTCAATCAAAATAGTGTTTGATGATGAAATTAAAGCTCTATTAATCTTATGCTCTTTACCTAAAAGCTAGCATAGCTTGGTAATGGCAGTTAGTAATACTGCATCTGCTTCAAATATTTTAAAAGTAGATGATGTTGTTAGTGTAATCTTGAATGAAGAAATTCGCAGGAAAAGCACAAAGGAAACATCAAGGAACGCTTTAAGTTTTGAAAGCAGGGGAAGGAAAAAAGAGAAGAGCAAGAAAGGGAGATCAAGGTCTAAGTCAAAGATGAGAGGTAGATCCAAATTCAAAAATGGCAGGAAGATAACCTGCTGAAATTGTGGAAAGATAGGGCATGTAAGCAAAGATTGCTGGTCAAAACCTAAAGAAGACAATCAACATGAAGGTAAAGAAGAAGCAAAAGTTGTAGGTATTGTTGCATAAGATGATCTTATATTCTCTTTGCATAATAATATAGAATCTTGGGTTTTAGATTCTAGTGCCTCTTTTCATGCAACTCCAAATAGAGAATATTTCAGTGACTATGTCCATGGAGATTTTGGAATAGTTTATTTAGGGGATGATGAGCCTTATAAAATTATTAGCAAAGGAAAAGTGCAGCTAAAAATGTAGAATGGCAACACATGGGTGTTGAGATATGTCATGCATGTTCCTAGCTTGAAGAGGAATTTGATTTTTGTAAGAAAGTTAGGGGATGAGGGTTGTACAGTAACTCTCACAGCTGAATCTTGGAAGGTTACCAAGGGTGCACTTGTGTTGGTCAGAGGTAAGAGAGTAGGTAATCTCTATTTATGTAATTGTATTACTGATAATTCTCCTTTTGTATTATCTACATCAAATGTAGATGCAAAGTTGTGGCACCACAGGCTTGGCCACATGAGTGAGAAGGGAATGTCCATTCTTAAGTCAAAAGGTAAGCTTTCAGATTTGAAAAACATAGATCTAGATTTTTGTGAGCACTGTATTTTTAGGAAATAGAAGAGAGTGAGTTTTCTCAAGACTAGGTCAACAAAAAAGAATCACAAGTTGGAGCTTGTTCACACAGATGTGTGGGGACCAGCTCAGGTTGCTTCTATTAGAGGATCATAATATTTTGTTTCTTTCATTGATGATGATACAAGAAAGGTATGGGTTTATTGTATAAGGAAGAAATCTAATGTTTTTGACACTTTTAATATTTGAAAAGCTTTAGTTGAGAATGAAATAGGTAAGAGATTGAAGTGCCTAAGATCTGATAATGGTGGTGAGTTCTACAGCTATAAGTTTAAATGGTATTGTTATATGAATGAAATACATAGGCAAAGGATAGTTCTAAGGACACCTCAGCAAAATGGAGTTGCTGAAAGGATGAACAGAACAATATTAGAGCATGCATGGTGTATGAGATTGCATGCTAGTTTGCCCTTAGAGTTTTAGGTAGAAGCTATGGATACTACAATATACCTGATTAACAGAGGACCCTCTATGGCTCTGGATGGTGGAATTCCAAAAGAGGCTTGGATAGGTAAAAAGGTAGATCTTTCATTTCTCATAGTTTTTGGTTTTGAAGCTTTTATGCATGTTGATAAAGAAAATAGAAAGAAGCTAGATGCTAAGTCTATGAGGTGCACATTTATTGGTTATGGCTCTGGAGATTTTGGATTCAAGTTTTGGAATCTAGGAACTAACAAAATAATTAGGAGCCGTGATGTTGTTTTCAATGAGAAGGTGATGTATAGTGATCAGATCAAGAAGCTAAATCAATCTGAGCAGAGCAATGGAGAATTGGATGAGGTGACGATCCAAAATGAGCTCGCAAGAAAGAATAATCACAGACAGGAAAACATAGAGATCGACGTTGGTCAGGTAGGTATCGATGTCAGCAATACAGGAACTGATGTTAGTCAAATAGTGATCGACGTCGGTTAGGAAGGAACCGATGTTGGTCATGTGAAATTGACGTCAATCAGTTATAGGCCTAGAGGTGACTGAGGTTGGTCATTGTAAGAGAATTTGAGCAGACAGTGTGTTGTGAATGAGTCTCAGACGCCCATCAGGATGTCAAAAAAGGCAAGTAAACCTCCAATATGATATTCTCCTTCATTATTTTACTTATTGCTCACTGATGGTGGAGAACTAGAGAGTTTTGATGAGGCAATATAGGTAAAATCCAATAAACAGTGGGAGCTAGGCATGAATGAGGAGATTGATTCCTTGAAAGAGAACCAAATGTGGGATTTGAATGAGTTACCAGTGGGAAAGAAGACATTGAAGAATAGATGGATCTACAGATTGAAGGAAGGTGAGAATGGATAGATGAGATATAAGGCCAGGTTGGTAGTGAAAGGATTTGCATAGAAACTAGGTATTGATTTTGGTGAAATTTTTTCTCCTGTAGTAAAAATGACTTCTATACAGACTGTATTGTCTTTAGTTGCTATTGAGGATTTGCACCTTGAGCAGCTTGATGTTAAGACAACATTTTTTCATGGATATTTGGATGAAGAAATATATATGGATCAGCCAGAAGGGTTTGAGGTCAAAGGTAAGGAGAAAATTGTGTGCAGATTGAAGAAAAGCTTGTATGGCCTCAAACAAGCTCCTAGATAGTGGTATTTGAGATTTGACAGGTTTATGACTGAGCATGGCTATAGTAGATGTCAATCTGACCATTGTGTTTATTTTAAGAGATTGGATAATAGTAGATATATTATTCTAGTTTTGTATGTAGATGATATGCTTGTTGCAGGTGTTTCTATGCAATTTCGCTTTCTACATTCAAGAGAAGAATTAAGAAACTAAGAGATGGTCAAGGCTTGATGTGTACCTGGATGTAGTCTGTGCACCATAATCTAGACGCTGTGAGGACTCCTCTTTGGCTGTGGAGGAATGACACCTGCAAAGAAAAGAGACTTGGACAAAAGAAGGTGTTAGATGGATAGATGGTGGGTTGCCAAGTGAAAGCTTGATCCCAGAAGTATGAAGACTTCCTTAAGGGATATCAACCCACTAGTCAATAAAAAGAAGTGTCTGATAAATAGCAAAATGTTAAAAGATTGAAAGTGATAAAAGATGGAAATGAAAAGGAAGTAAAAGCTTACCTGAGAGATGCTGTCAGACTGGTCACAGTCACCGGCGTCGGTGATCCTACCGGTGTCGATTGTTGAGGTCTGCCAACATCGGTTAGTCTGCCAACGTCGGTTGGGGAAGTGGCTAGCGTCAGTCAGGGCAATGGTCTTTGGATGAGGTCTGGTCAAATCTATGGTCTGTGGACAGGCTCTGGTCAGGTTTGGTCTGTGGACAAGGCCAAGGAAGGCTCTGGGTCTATTTGAGTGGTCTAAGACAAAGTTTTGGGCTTGGTTGAATGGTCTGGGATTTGGGTCTGAGAGTCTAGTTGAATGGGCAGAGTGTATGGTCTGACAGAGGATGGAGGCAATAGGGAGACATGAAAATATGGATTCGGGTTTGGAAATAGTTTGGTCTGGGGGGAGATAGTGTTGAATCTAATTCATAATACTTAGAAGCAAATGACTAGAAAACACAAAGAAAACACAAACAATATACATACCTGTGCCTTGTTGAAGGTGTGCTACTGCTGATGATCCCCATACCTGCTATTGATGTAGCCTATGTGGAGGACCTATTGCTGGTGTAGAAGTTTGATGCTACACCTGAGGGAAAGAGTGAGAGGCTTTGCTGAGAGATTGGCAGAATGACGGATGGTCGAAGACACCAGATTCTAGATTCGTGATTAGCTCCCGAGATTCAGAGTTGTGATTGGAAGTTTTTGTGATTCAAATTTGTGATTTTTTGTGATTAGAATTTGTGATTTTTTTTTAGAATTCATTCACGATGGATAGGGTCAGAAGACGGTTTGAGTAAATCGATGTCGGCGATCCCGCCAGCGTTGGTCGACAGTTTGACCGACGTCAGCGGGTGGAAAATGGTTAAAAAGGCCAACAACCCCATTCTCCATCCGCCAAGTGCATAGTCAGTGGAAGAATTGTCGAAGGTTAAGATAAATACGCATGAGAGTTGGTTAGGCAGTTAGAGAGAAGTAAGAATAGGTCTTGTGTGAGTCATAAGGTGGGAAATGGTCCAAGGTGAGGTGTCCTAGGTGAGGTGTCATGGTGATGTGTCAAAGGAGGGGGGTTATTAATTCAAAATAATAAGTTTATTATTTTGAATTAGTAATTGCATGGTTTAGGAATGGGTTAGGAATGGACCAAGGGGGGAATGAACAAGGGTTAGACATGATTTCGGTGTCTACATTTGCCCCTTTTTGTCTTATTGGTTATTCTGGATGAACTACAAGACAAAAATAGGAGTTGGTTGCCTCAAGTGTGAGATGATGTGGATTGCCCCGAGGTATGGATGAAGTATTTCCCCTCAAAACAGGAGTTGAGGGAAGGAAACCTGATGTCGGGTGTCGATTTAACAAAAGGTGGATGAGAAGGAGAGTGAGGGTGAACGCTGTAAAAGTCCTGATTACGCACATACCACTTCATGAGACAGGTTGGTCAAATGGTCACAATCAAAAGGTTAAGGAGTGCCAAAATTGAAATAATTGGGCCCCAACATTAGTCGTAGCTGATTGGGTTATTCAATCTAAGCTGTAGCTCCAAATGGTCGTCATGTTCCAGGCATCCCGGGCTCAGGAAGTGCTCCCAAAAATATGAAAAAAGTCACAAGTAGTGCGGATCAACTGGCTTGCGATCCTATACTTGTGAGGGTCCAAAAATAAGGTCTGTGAACAATTTTGCTATCTATTCATGAGGTAGCATGCGTGCAAACAAAACCAAGATAGAGTTGTCTCGAAAGTGGTCAGGGTTTAAGGAGATATGCGTGAACTCCATGGTTGCTGGTCGGGTTGAGATATAAGTGATCTCAAATGGGCCCCATGAGGAGTCAAAAATGACTTCGACATTGGCAGGGCTGGTTGATTGGGGCATGATTTTGGGACAATGTGATGAAAAAAGAGGTTTGAAAGATGTCAACGTTAGTAATAAAATCGATGTTGAAGACATAAAGTGACCGACGTTGGCAGTGTATAGGCCGATGTCGGCGGTCTAGAGCATGATGATGCTGACGTCGGTGGCCTGCCAAATCTAACAAAACTGGATTGGTAGCCCACCAAAAGTCATTTGTGATTTGGTTGACTGAGAGAAAAGAGCTCTGGAGCCAAGTGAGTGAAAGTGACACTAGATTGACCAAGGTGCAGTGTGACGGGTCAGAGCAACATTCATGAAGAGAGGGGGTCGATTGGATGCTGCAAGGACGTGTGTGGGCCAGCAGGAGCATGCAGAGTCATTGGCACAAAAGAGATGGCAGAGGGGAGTAGAGGACCCGCGGGAGGTCCACCACCAGCGGCACCCATCGTGCCACCATGCCGACGACGTCGGGACGAGGTAGGAGGGTCTCTGAACCCTATTTGGACTATTTTTGTTTTGGATATAGTTTTTGAAATTTTTGTTGTTTTTAGGCAGAAATCAAGGGGGAGGGGTAGCTAGGAGGGTGGGAAGGGTAGGTAAGTCATCCTAGGGTGATTTAGGAAGGTTTTGGGGTGATAAAGGGGGGTTTAGGAGGGTGTAGGGGGTTAAAAATGGGGAAGCCCTAATTTTTAGGGCTCACCCCATTTGGCCCTAGGGCCGAACCAGTCACCAACATCGGTGGGGTTGCCAGTGTCAGCCGACCAGCGACCAGCATCGGTCACTAACCTACCAACATCAGTCACTATGTGACCAATGTCGGTTAGGTGAGTGCTGTCACCGACATGCTAACCGATGTCAGTTGGCTGCCTGGTCAAAAGAAGGATGAAAAATGTTTAAGTGGAGGGGTTGAAGCTATGCCAAGGGCTTCTCAGGTTTTTGGGTGAGGCATAGATAATAAAATAGGGAAAAATTTTAACATGAGATTGACTTTGGTAGATGCAGGTGAGGCTGACTTTGATGTTGTGGGATCGCCTCCTGACATTGCTGACATGGATGTCCGGAGGGGTGACAATGGATGAGTGGGCATAGATGAGCGCAGTTGGACTCGTTGGGCTACGACACTACTACAGAGTGGTGCAGGATGTGAGTTTGATGGTGGTGCTGATCGAGCGGTGGGATCATTCCACCAACACCTTTCACCTGCCCACGGGAGAGATGACGGTCACAGTTGAGGATGTGTACCAGATTTTGCGATTGCCAGTACACAGAGTAGACCTGTATGCATGCTTGAGAGCAGCACATGACATTCATATGGTTACACTATTTAGAGAGCATGTCACGGAGATGAGCTACCACTCAGTGAGCTTTGTGTATGAGCCTTTGTACGTTGTAGATGAGGACGCACATCGGCTAGCAGTGCTGATGATGATAGGCATCATGGTGTACGTGTTGTCAGATGCAGAGGGTGGTAGGTTTCCAATCGCTATGACCAGAGTTTTGCTTGAGATGATAGAGCAGTGGACAGTGTTCACCTAGGCACCAGTGTTTTTAGTCCAAGTGTATAGAGAGCTGTGGGGTATCAATCGGTGGTGGTGATACAGCTTATGCATGGGCCAACTACTACATTGCTGGGCCTATGAGCATATAGTGGTTACCCATCTTCTTGGCCTCCCAGTGGTAATTTTGGCCAGCTTCAGGGTTGGATTCAAGTGGTGGCATGAGGTGATGGCACATATGTGGGTAGACGGAGTGGTCAGAGACATTGACCACTACAGAGGGGTACTGGAGGCCCTGATTCCTGTAGACATTATTTAGAGACCATACTTGGTTTATCCAGCGTTTAGAGACCAAGGAGAGTAGCTAGTTGGAGTTTAGAGCCTGAGATGGGTCAGGGGTAGGTGAGCCGGTGAGCTTGAGAGAGTGCCATCAGAGAGAGTACGGTGCCAGTATGGGCTACTACAGGATGTACCTCCCGTGTTCCCACTATACAGATGGGATGACATTGAGGTGCCGCTCCCACTACCAGAGGAGACAGAGGGCCTAGATTTTGAGGAGTTACCGGAAGGATCTAGGGTGGCTGACCCAAGTTATACAGAGGCTTACATGGCATGGTGGGTAGGGCTATACACAAGTTTGTAGGTAGGGCCACAGCTAGATCCATAGGCCATTACCAAGGAGTGGGATACAGCCCACGAGGAGAGGGATACTGTGCGGCAGGAGAGAGACGCGGCACAGGCCCAGGTCATAGTTTTGTAGGGAAAACTGGCAGGGGTTACAAGGCAATTGACAGAGATGATGAGTCGAGTGATAGTGTTGACAAATCAGGTCACACTGCTACAGGGACAGCTCGTTGTAGCCTAGACACAGGTAGTGGCAGGACAGGTCTATAAAGGGCAGGGTTCGATGCAACAGCCATCACAGCAGTCGACATTTTCACAGGGGCCAAGACAGTCGGCATCGATGCAGTTAGGTTAGCCACAGCCACAGGGGTCATTACAGGGCACACCAGCAGGGCATATGGGTCCATCGTAGACTGTATCTCTAGTTAGATACAGTGATGCACTGGATGAGATCACTTATTATGAGAGGGCCATCAGGGGGTTCCCTCAGATACAACGATACTCAGAGATGAGGGCAGAGCAGAGCCGACAGTGGTCTATGTCTCGAGCGATGGCTTTTGGGTCTCACAGATGGCACAGATAAGAGGGGGGAGAGGATACAACATCTTCCCAGCCACTGCCACCACCACCACAGCCACAGCCTTGAGGGCAGACCTTGGAGATTTATTTTTGATGTATATACCGGCCTGTGAGCCGTTGATGCGAGATGTATTATATTTTGTTGAGGGAGAGAGACAGAAATAGATTGTGTCATTGTATAAAAGATTTTGATATATATATGATGATGGTTTTGGATCATTGATGTGTTATGGATGTTGTTTAATGTTTAATGTATTGAGCATTTTTGATTATGATGATGATGCATGTTTTGATATTATGTTTATGATTATAATGTTATGATGATTAAATGTGATGATGATAATGTTATGGTCAATGATTATAATGATGCGTTGTGATAATGCTAATGATGAGAATGGTCATGACTTTTAGATTAGATGATGATGTGTAAGGATTATGTGATAGTGATATTTATGTTATGACTTGCGGATTATATGATGTGAATGCTTAATTGTGTGATGATGATAATGTGTTTGTAATTAATAATTATGATGTAAATGATGAAAATGATTATGCTATAGATTATGAAAATATGTGATTGGTTGTGATGTGATTGGCAGGTGACGAGAGAAAGAGATGGAAGAAAGTGTCGAAGAGAATGGCCGAGCTAACCCCAGAAGACCCCATGTCAACTGAGTGCTGCCTACATAGCCCCTGTTGTTAGGGCCTCAGGCCAATGTAGTTCTCCCCAAAAGGGAGGAAAAAGATCGAAGTGGTTGATGTTGGTCATGATAAGGATATAGCACTTCCCATATGTCTGAGGGTACATGCTTGAAATGATAAGGAGAAGATGATGCTACAACCTTTTCCAAATGGTGTAAGCTGTAACATTGGTCAGATTTTTTCATCCCTAGCAACTATCCATATTCGTGATGGATGTTTGCTAAAAATGAATTGCAGGTCGATTTATGTTTTAGCAAGTAATGGTTTATGCTTGACATAAATTGTGTGGTTGATAGTTTCTATGTGTATTAATGTCTATGGAAACCAGAATGAGTAGGTTATGCGAGTGGTTTGAAAAGAATCGGATTGAATTGTTTTGACAAATGATGTGGTTGAATGTGACCAAAGTGTAGGTAGAAAGTAAAAGGCATAAGCGCCCTTTTATTGACAAGGACCAAAAAGACAACATAGACAGGGGTTGTTAGAACCAAGAGCCCCATTTATGCGTTGCATCATTGACCATAGTTATGTTAGAGCGGTAATCGAATCACTTTTGACATTAAAGTGAGCTCGAAGTCCCTTGAGTAGGTGATATGATAGGAGGAAAAGGGTAACCCATTTTAGAGTATGGATAACTTTGCCCCTTTTTATAGGAGACCCTGAGACAACTACAAGTCAAGTCCATGACCCAGTTTTTTTTTTTTTTTTTTTGAGAGCGGTTTGATCAATGCGGGAAGTCCACATAGAAATGTCATTTGTTTGGTGGTCATTTGTGAAGCTGATCGATGTGGGAAGCTTCTAAGAAAGTGCTATTTGTAGCAAGATTTAGTCATAGCCATCCTTCGAGGGAGTGGTCTATACTTTGCTTTATAGATTTTGAATAGCTATCCTTCGAGGGAGCAGTCTATTAGTTATAGCAATGATATTACAGCTGTCCTTCGAGGGAGTAGTCTGATTTTTGATTTGGTTTTGTGACCTTGAATATTTTGACATCTTGATTTAGTTTTGACAGAATATTGAGTCATGGACAAGACTTATAGAAGGTCAAGGGCTCCTTTTTATTAGGACGAAGCATCCGTATGTCATAAAAAGGTTATAGAGGATTTTGTTAAGGGAAAAAGGGTGGAATGGATTGAGGATTAAAAGGACGAGGGTTGCTCAAGGGATGAGCTCAAGTTAAATGTCAAGTGGATGAGTACTCGACTAATAATAGAATGGTCGCAGATGTAAAGCATTAAGGGGCTCAGGTTCTGGTAAGTCCCTAGACCATGCCAATGCGTTAAGGTTCGAGTCAATTAGGAGCAAAGGTGCCCCATTTGCCTCTTTCCAAATTGGTCAGGTGATTGATGACAGTTTGAAGAAATGATAGGTGTTTGGTTAGTCGATGTTGGATGATTGAAGTTTGGTCGAGGTTTGGTTGCTGCTGGTCAGGGTCATGATAGGAAGGTTGATTAATGATTGGTCGAGACTTGGTCGAGGTTTGGTCGAATGTCTGGTTAAAGTTGGTTGAATGTTTGGTCAAAATCTTGATTGAATGTTTAGTCGAGGTCAGGATAAGGTAGGATTCCCCTAGTTGCTTAGGGAGAATGTTGGATAGATTGGTCAAGGTCGGTTGAGGCTTAGTGGTCAAATGGACTGTGTTGATGTCGAATAAGGGGGTTAAAGGCGGTAAAGGGACCAAGGCCTGGTGTGGAGATCCCAATTTAGGTGATGAGGTTTGAGAAGCATGGGTCGGTGATGATGATTTATCGAAGAGGAGGTCAAGAGGATCCTTGATGAGAAGGGTATCCTTTCTCCGTTGTTGATGAATGATAACTTTGAGAGCACAACAACACTTAGTGTCATGTCTCAGAGTGTGATGGTAGTGGCAAAATTTAGAGTTGTCAAACCAAGATGGCCTTGATCTGAGAGTTGATGAGTGGGGTAGTGTTGAAGGTTTATTGATGATGTGGTCAAGAAGAAGGGTGTCATTCCACAGACATTAGCGAATGGCAACCTTGAGGGCACAACAATGCTCAGTGTCATGTCCAAGCGTGTGATGATACACACAAATGCGAGTGTCATTGAACCAGGGCAGTTTTGGTCTTAGAAATTGATATGGTTTAAGAGGCAGAAGATAGATACGAGAAGACTGTAACAAATGCCGTAACAACAAGGCATAAGAACCTGTTAACAGGTCTGGATATTTTGTTATAGTGGGGGTTAATGACTTTGGTTTGAGAGGCGTAAGAGGCATAGGTCGATGGTTTGGAGAAGATATATGTTTGATGGGTTGAGGTAGTAATAGAGGTGACTTACCTCTGTGAAGTATGCGAGTAGGAAGAACTCCTATTAAAGTGGACGGATGTGGGCCCAAAATTGAAGGTAATGAGGAAGGTGGGGGAGGAGTTTTTTGATGTGGTCTAGTAGCCTTATTTGGTTTGGGTTGAGGGCCACCTTTGTGCGAGGTGAAGTTAGATGTGGGCTTGGGTTCAGACGTGGATGGAGGTGAGTGAGATGTAGCAATCTCAGGCAAAAGGCAAGAGGAAACTGTGACTGGGTCTTCCTCGTTTGAAATGGGTGAAGAGACTGATTCTTCTCCTGGTGGAGAAGAAATAAGAGAGTGTAGCTCCTCAAGAGGGCAGGAGGCAAGGATGATGGTGCCTTCTATTTGTGCTTGAGGAGTAGGCAAGGTAAGGTCTTCAAATGAAGGTAAGGCTAATGGCATTGGCATACTCAAGGCATCCTCCAGTATAAGAGAGGTAGATGGAGGACTAATAGAAGAAAGTTCTTCATCTTGTGATGGAGGAGGTTGGTCAGGGACAAGAGGCAATATAGTGTTGATTGTGTGAATATCATGGTCTTGGGGGTCATTGATTGTGGTTTGGACATTGTTTTGAGTAGGTGGATGATTTGGAAATGGTTGTTTGAAGATGTCGATGTGTTGGTTGGGTGGCGCATTCAGGTTATCTAAAATAAGATCCCCCTTGTCGATCATGTCTTAGATGATGTTTTTGAAGGTTCGACAATTGTCGATGTCATGGCCTTGGACGTGGTGAAAGTGACAGAAGTCGGCCTCCCTATACCATGTAGGGAGGGCTTTTAAAGGGTCGAATTGAGGTGGTCAGATTGGAGGGAGATTGAGGACCCCCTGCTTGAGTAGTTTTTCCAAAATGAAAGCGTATGATTCTCCAAGTGGAGTGTATGAACACTGAATGTACTATTGTTGGAATTGTTTGGTGATGCTTGGAGATGTAAAAGGTTGAGAGTAATTAGTGGTTGTCGAAGATGGTGATCTAATGACCACAGTTTTGGCCACTCCTTTGGACTTGGAGTTGGTAGAAAAAGGTCTGGAAGAAGAAGGGTCATTGGCTTTTGCGTTGTTATTATGCAATTTGACCTTATCCTCTTCAATGGCCCGGAGTTCAAGCTTTCAAGCCATGGTGAAAGCTTCGTCGAAAGTGTGGAATGTCTGAATCTGTAAGGTAGAAGAGATGTGCCTGGCACATGCTCGAGAAAAGAGCTCGATGAGCTCAGATTGAGGCAAGGAGAAGGAGAGCTGGTTAATCAAGCCTCTCCAACGAGTGACAAAATTGAGTATTGATTCATCGTCAAATTGCCTAATGGAGTAGAGGTCTGTGATCAAGACTTGTTTGGTGATGTTGATAGAAAAATGGTCAAGAAATAATTGGGCAAGTTGAATGAATGAAAAGATAGAATGTCTGGCAAGAGAGCTATACCAATCAAGGGCAGGGCCGGAAAGGGACATGGGAAACGTGCATAAAAGTAACGCATCGTCATGCGCTATGAGATAGCAGGCATGTCTGAATGCCCATAGATGTTGTTGTGGGTCCTCCTTACTATGAAAGTGAGCAAATTTAGGAAGCTCCCATTGGTTGGGGTATGGTCAGATAGGGACAGAAGGATGAATGGGCTCGTTGCAAATTTGCTCATACGAGAGAGCATTGCATGAACCAGAGATAGAGGTCTCGAGACTGGACATTTTATCCATCAACATTTTAATGACGTCTGTTGATGGATTGGTGGATGGGGCACCCCCCAAGTTGTAAGGCGCTTGAAAGAGGCTAGAGGAGGCATACAACGTAGTCGGTTGTACTAGTAAGGGGGCAACGTATGGATGACTAATCGCAGGGATAAATGTAGAGGCCAAGTGTGGTTGGGTCATGAAGGTAGAAGGTATGAGTTGACTGGATACTTCCAAAGGTAGTTGTGTGGCAACACTGGTAGAAGGATAGGTTGGCACTCCTGCATATATGGGCGCAAGAGTGTATGGTGTCGAGACAATCATGTTCTGGTATGATGTAGAACTTGGTTGAATTGCATGTGGTTGAGGGGGTAATGGAACCCCGATGGAGGTTGGTCTAAAAATAGATGGGGAAGCCAAACTTTGTGTATTGGCCATGGTCAGGTAAATGGTTGAGGCAAAAGGCTGGGTAGCGGACGGTGTTAATGTCATCACCGCTTCACCCAAAAGGTCTCACGTTGGGTTTCTTGCGAGATAGTTTTGGAGGGCTGTAACATTAAGGTCCAAGAATCTTTCGAAATCTTGGTCCCCTTCAGGGATGATGGGAGTTTAAATCGGGGTCAGTCTTGTAGGAGTTCTTTTAGTCTCCGAGTGGAACTCCATTATAGGACTAGTTAGGGACAAGGGAGCGTGGTTAAGAAGAGGGTCAAGTTCTAGAAACTGTGTTTTTTCAGTGTCAGAAACTCAAAATGTGGTTTTGGCAAAAAAAGGGGTTAAGTTTTAAGTTGCTATTTTGGAAAAAAGGATTGTGACAGTGACCGACATCGGTTGAAAAACCAATGTCGGTGAGGTAATATGGCCGACGTCAGTCAGATAACCGATGCCGGTGACTGCGGTTTTTAGAAACTTAGAAAATTTGAAGATTCTTGGAAAAAAGGAAGAGAAACGTTCTCACTAGCTCAAAAAAAAAAAGATAAAAATAGAAAATAAGATGAGAACAGGCAGATCCTAGCATTAAATCCCTAGAAACAATTTTATTAAGATCATGTGGCTTATGCCTTAATGTGATGTTTGAGGAGGTTGGCTGTTAGAAGGGTCCTAGAATAAGTAATCTAAAGATGGTTTCAGGTATGTTTAGGTGCTCAAAAGTTTGTGTTAGGTTCTGTACGTGGCCTGGTGCTAAGGAGCAAGCTCCCCTCACTTCACGATTCCAGTGGTTAGCTGGTCTCGCTTAGCCAAAATATACTTTCCCTATAGTTTAGACTCTGCCAGAGAACAAAGTGGGCTTTCCCCTTGGTGGTGAAATACAAGTAGGATTGCTGGGATGGGTAATGAATCTGCTGGGTGATGAAATCCCAATCGGGCCTTGTCTCAAGTGAGTTTGATGTTTGTTTTAGTGCAAGTGGTTTAGGTTGTGTAACATGAAGTGGACTAGATTAATTTAATATGCGGTTTGTTAATTACTAAGTGTGGACTAAGAAATGCAAGAAAGCAAGAAATGGAATGCAATATATTTTAAAGCCCCAAATTGAAATGTTAAGTTGGAATGAAAACAAGTTTGAGAAAGGGTTCAAGAGTATGATTTTGGACTAGTCTAGAAGTGCAAGAAAAGAAGAAAGGTTCTTTTTATTCTTGCTTATGATGTCTTTTAAAAAAGAAGAAAGAGGTGAAGAGGGAGAAACCTAATGCACCTAAATGAACAAAGAGGGAAAGAAACCCAAGGAAGGCCCTAAGGGTCCCACCGGGCGTGCCATAATGTTTCTATGCAATTTCACTTTCTACATTCAAGAGAAGAATTAAGAAACTAAGAGATGGTCAAGGCTTGATGTGTACCTGGATGTAGTCTGCGCACCGTAATCCAGATGCTGTGAGGACTCCTCTTTAGCTGTGGAGGAATGACACCTGCAAAGAAAAAAGACTTGGACAAAAGAAGGTGTTAGATGGATAGATGGTGGGTTGCCAAGCGAAAGCTTGAACCCAGAAGTATGAAGACTTCCTTAAGGGATATCAACCCACTAGTCAATAAAAAGAAGTGCCTGATAAACAACAGAATGTTAAAAGACTGAAAGTGATAAAAGATGGAAATGAAAAGGAAGTAAAAGCTTACCTGAGAGATGCTGTTGGACTGGTCACAGTCACCGGCATTAGTGATCCTATCGGTGTCGGTTGTTGAGGTCTGCCGACATTGGTTAGTTTGCCGACATCGATTGGGGAAGTGGTCGGCGTCGGTCGGGGCAATGGTCTTTGGACAAGGTCTGGTTGAATTTGTGGTTCGTGGATAGGCTCTGGTCAGGTCTGGTCTATGGACAAGGCCAAGGAAGGCTCTGGGTCTGTTTGAGTGGTCTAAGACAAAGTTTTGGGCTTGGTTGAATGGTTTGGGATCTGGGTCTGAGAGTCTGGTTGAATGGGCAGAGTGTATGGTCCGATAGAGGATGGAGGCAATAGGGAGATAGGGAAATATGGATTCGGGTCTGGGAATAGTTTGGTCTGGGAGGAGATAGTGCTGAATCTAATTCATAATACTTAGAAGCAAATGACTAGAAAACACAATATGACAATAAGAAAACATAGACAATATACATACCTATGCCTTGTTGAAGGTGTGCTGCTACTGATGATCCCTATACCTACTGTTGATGTAGCCTATGTGGAGGACCTGTTGCTAGTGTAGAAGTCTGATGCTGCACCTGAGGGAAAGAGTGAGAGGCTTCACTGAGAGATTGGCAGAATGACAGATGGTCAAAGACACCAGATTCTAGATTCGTGATTAGCTCTCGAGATTCAGAGTTGTGATTGGAAGTTTTTGCGATTCGAATTTGTGATTTTTTGTGATTAGAATTTGTGATTTTTTTTTGTCATTTGCCGTGGATAGGGTCAGAAGACGGTTTAAGTAAACCAACATCGGCGATCCCGCCAGCGTCGGCTGACAGTTTGACCGACGTCAGTAGGTGGAAAATGGTTAAAAGGGCCAACAACCCCATTTTCCATCCGCCAAGTGCATAGTCAGTGGAAGAATTGTTGAAGGTTAAGATAAATATGCACGAGAGTTGGTTAGGTGGTTAGATAGAAGTAAGAATAGGTCTTGGGTGAGTCATAAGGTGGGAAATGGTCCAAGGTGAGGTGTCCTAGGCGAGGTGTCATGGTGATGTGTCAAAGGAGGGGGGTTATTAATTCAAAATAATAAGTTTATTATTTTGAATTAGTAATTGCATGGTTTAGGAATGGGTTAGGAATGGACCAAGGGGGGAATGAACAAGGGTTAGACACGATTTTGGTGTCTACAGTAGGATCACACATGTAGGATATCTCTGAGCTTAAGGTGAAATTAGCTCACACGTTTGCCATGAAGGATTTGGGAGAAACAAAGAAAATTCTTGGCATGAGTATTAAGAGAGACAAGAAAAATCACAGGTTGATTTTGTCTCAAGAGGATTATGTGAACAAGGTGTTGAAATGGTTCAATATGTAGGATGTAAAACCGATAAGCACACCTATGGCTATACACTTCAAGCTGAGTAAAGATCAGTGTCCTAATTCACATGATGAGGTAGATTATATGAGGAAAGTTCCATATGCTTCCACAGTTGGGAGCTTAATGTATGCAATGGTGTGTACTAGACTAGATATTGCCCAAGCAGTGGGAGTTGTCAGCAAGTATATGGCCAATCCAGGGAAGGAGCACTGGAAAGCAGTTCAATGAATTCTCAGATATCTGAGAGGGACCAACAGTAGGCATTTATGCTATGGTGGGTCAAACACTCCTCTACATGGTTATGTAGATTCGGACATGGTAGGTGACTTAGATGGCAAAAGAAGCACCACAAGATATGTTTTCACTATTGGTGGAATGGTGGTTAGCTAGATTTCAAAGTTATAGAAGGTTATTGCCTTGTCTACTATAGAGGTAGAATATATTGCAGTCACAGAGGCTAGCAAAGAAATGATATGGATGACATGGTTCATGTAAGAGCTAGAAAAGGAGCAAGAGAGTTGCAGATTATACAGTGATAGTCAAAGTGTAACTCATTTGGCTAAGAATTCAGCCTTTCATTCAAGAACCAAACATATACAGCTTAGGTACCACTTCATTAGACATGTATTAGAGGATGGTGAGTTGAAGCTGGATAAGATCCATACAGATAAGAACCCTGATGATATGTTAACCAAGCCAATAACAAAGAAGAAGTTGAATCTTCATTTAACTTTTATTGGTCTTCAAGATTGAGTTTGAAGATGGAGAAGCTATAAGATGTTGTTGTACATGTACTGGTGTAGCTATTTATCTCCAAGTGGGAGATTGTTGAGTTGTGGAGCTAAAAGCTTCACCAAATGAGCAGATTACAAGGTTGCTAGAGTTACACAGTCACCGATGTCAGTTAGGAGCGATCGACGTCGGTCATTGGTCGACTGGGAGCTGCCAGCATCAGTTATAGATCGGCCAACATTGGTCATGTGTAAACAGGCAGGGACTGACGTCGATCACCTGTGCATCTAGAAAGTCTATTTTCATGGATGAACAGATTGTTTACATGATAAGATTAAGTGTTAGTATTAAGTCTGCATCTCTATCTTTAGTATGACTATTTTGAGTCCTTGATTAAGAGGTATATCTGATGGTTGATATTGCATAGCTCATGATCCCTAATTCTATAAAATGGGGATAGATATTCATAGCTTATTGTAGGTGTAATTGTAGAAGTAGAGAAAATAGTATAGATTTGTATATGTGTATCAATCCAAGTGTTGGAGTTGATTGTAATTGAGAGAGAGAACTCTTGAGGGAAAGAGAGATGTACATCTGAGAGGTGTGAGAAGAAAGTGTGATTTTCTTCAATTGTATTTCCTTCTGGAAGAGTTTAATACAAGTTTTTAGGGTGGTTTCTTGTATCTCTTATTCTTTGCTATTTCTGATTGTAGTTACTTATCATTCTAGTTTAATTCCATGTTTAGTTGCTTTCACATAGTAATCAATTTTTTTGGTTGATCCCCAACAAGTCTTTCTTTTGATCATATATTTTGACATACTGGATCGATTCTATTGACCCAACTATTTTTCTCTATGTGAAAGTTTCTAGGAATAGGCAACTAGATCAACCTAGTTGACCCAATACATGGTTCCAACCTTTTAGACACCTAATTAAGCCTACTAGGTTGACCCAATTGACCCTTTACAATTTCAACACTTTTTTAGTAGGTTCCTATATAGCTTGATCGATTATGTTGACCTAGTTTGTAGTTTTCTCAAGCATACTTTAAGGTTCTTCATCAGTAATATTTATTCATTACATCTCTGATCCACCAAGTTTACTTTTGTTAAGCACAAAATATACTGAGAGGGGGGGTGAATCAATATATTATATATCTTATAAATCTTTTCTTTAACAAAATTCCACTCAATCAATCATTTAAGATATGCAATAAAACTCAAACAATAAACATCACACAAGATAGAGAGAGACACTAGATATAACACGGAAACCCAATGTGGGAAAAACCATGGAGAATCAATCTCAAATATATTCATGAGAACAACCCCACAGGAGCACCATACCCCTTTTCCAAGTACAAACCTTAGCTATAATTCGTGAGCACCAACCCACAGGAGCTTCAAACCCCTTTGCCGAGCACCAACCCAGCACCTATTCATGAGCACCAACCCACAGGAGCACCAACCCCTTTGTCGAGCACCAACCTAGCAATAATTCATGAGCACCAACCCACTGGAGCACCAACCCCTTTATGTATACCACACACCTATCTCTCAATGTTGCTATCTCAATAAATGATAGATCAATACAACATCTTCTTCCTCTCTCTCACTTTTGCTCTTCTAAGCTAGATATAAAAAATAAAAATCATCTCTCACAATTACTCTTTTAAGCTAGATATTACAATATCAAATCAACCTCTCACATCCACATTACAAATGGCTAATCAAGCCTTTATTTATAGCTTTCCAAATGACCTTTGGCCTTCCCCCTTTGTGACCCTTCAATCCTCATAGAAAATGGCACCAATCTTAGATGAGCCTTCATATCCAAGCATTTGAAAATTCATGTGGTGACCCTTCATGACCAAAAATGTCTTTTCCACTTTTGTCGTTATCTTTGGTGACTTTTCATATTCCTTAAAGTGTCCCATCATGAGAAATTCACCCTACTCTTTTATCTTCACTTGGTGTCTCTTAGTATTCCCCAAGATGACTCTTCATGGGAAAATGCGTCCCATCCTTCTTTTGTATTTATCTCGTGACTCTTCGACTTCTCCATGTGCCCTTATTTTGTCTCATATGCAACCAAAAATATATTCATTAATATTAAATAAATATTAACTCATATTAGCCAAGATAAATAAAATTAAATGCAATGGGGCCTTTATCACCAAAAATACTAAACCTTTGACATCAATGACAATATTTCCAACAATCTCCCCCTTTGTCATTGATGGCAACCTCAATCCTAAAACTGCCACATCTTTTCACTTGCACATACCATCATCTGAAAAAAATAGTAACTCCCCCTTACTGTAGTAACCTATATTTGTTCCCTGTACCTATTTTTTGCACCTGTACATGTACCTATTATTCTCCCCCTTTGACATCGATGGCAAAGGGCCTAGCTGGAGCTAACACTTAGCTTCCCCTCACTTGATGCTGAAAATCAATGGTAGGAAGTAATAGAAATTACTCCTAACTCCTCTCGCCGATCTTTGAATGTATCCTTTGATTGTGCCTTTGAGAAGATATCTAACAATACATACACATTATTCCCTATCCTTTGAGCATATATAATCAACTCATTTGAATCTTTTCTTCTAATCTCACAACCTTCAGCACGAAACCTTAATGTGTATCCTTGATCACAAATTTGACTAACACTCAACAAATTATGCGTAAGACCTTTTACATACAAAATATTTTTAGTCTTAGTTCTACCATAATCCAAACTCAAAGTACCTTTAATAGCTATCTTGGTAGTGGTTTTATCTCTGAACCTCACTGTACCACCATTTATCTTCTTTAGAGAAATGAACTTACTTTTATCTCCTGTCATATGCCTCAAACATCTGCTATCAATTAACCATGGCTGATCTTTACCTCCCACATGTAGAGCTATCTGCACCATCATAGAATCTTCATGTTGTTTCTTCTGCCATGTAAATGTCTGAACCTTCTCCCTGATGAATGGAGCTTTGAAACTATATCCTTCTTCTTGATGAATGGAGCTTTGAACCTCTAATCCTTCTTGACTGACTCGAACACGCTTCTGAAATATCGAGCTATGTGTTCAAAGTTTTTGCACTTATAGCACACTATTGTCTCTTCATTAAAGCTTGATAGAGGAGAAAAAGAGTTGTGGCTTCTGCTTGACTCTACTTGACTTTGCTTCTCCTTATTTCTAAAATTGTTGGCTCTTTTTCTACATTCTATTTTCTTGTGACCATATCCATTACAATAAAAACAATAAACATAAAAATAAGACATGTCTATATATCTCTGATCTAATTGCCTTTTGTAGCTTTGTTCCTTTTAGCCTTCTCTATTTGGAATGTCCTCTGTATTCTTCACTTATCCCCTTTCTATTTCCTCTTGTGTCAGAGCTTCAACATAGCTCTTTTTCTTTTAAAAACTGATTCTTGTCTTATCTGAATATGCTTTTTGACTTTCCAATATCTTATTCAGCATGTTAGTACTATCTTCAAATTTTGAATCACTGATTACTTTATCATTGACTACTTTCTTAATATCTTCTTTTAAAGAGGCAATTTCAATAACATACCTTTCACAATATTTTCTTGCTATTTTCAATTGTGCTTTGAGATCTTCTTCATTCTTCTTGGCTTCTTCAAAGTGTGCTTATAGATCTTCAATCATTTCCTTTGACTCTTTGTTATTTTTCTCGATCTGGTGCTTTAACCTTCGATTCTTCTTTTGAATAGCTTCTAACTCTTCTAGGGCATAATTGAGTTCTCCTTCCATATCTACTTCAGCTTCCTCCTCTTCTTAATTATCATCATGTATGGCCATGAATAAAATCTCTTCTTCTTCTGAATCACTAACTCCACTATCTTCAACTGAGATAGGATCCTTAGAATATAGGTTCTTCTTCTCGAATCCATTCTTGGATTTGCCTTTGAAATTCTTCTTGTATTTAAGATTTTCTTCTTCTTCATCTTTAACCTTATCTGGGCATCTATCTAAAAAATGTACAATCTTTCCACAATTAAAACATTTAAAAGGTAATTTTCCTTGATATTTACCTGTTCCTCTTTTCGGCCTACAAATGAAAAGTACTTCATTGTCATCTTCATCATCACTAGAACTATCACTTGATTCTTGAATCTTAGCTTTCTCCTTCTTTGATGTCTTGAAAGCCACTTCTCTCTTTGAGGGTTTATCTTGTTTTGTCTGCATCTCATATGCAGTGAGAATACCATGAAGCTCATCCATCTTTAGCTTGGCTAAATTCTTCATTTCCTCGATTGCCAAAACCTTTACATCATATCTCATTGGTAGAGATCTCAAAACCTTTTGCACCACCATTGACTCTTCCAATGTTTCTCTAAGACCTTGAATCTGATTCACTATCTGATCAACTCATAAGAGATAACTTGCTATATCTTCTTCTTCTTCCATCTTCAAACTTTCAAACTACCTTTTGAAAGTCTGCAACTTAGCTTTCTGAACCTTTCCATCACCTTTGTAAATATTCTCAAGTTTTACCCAAGTTTCATGAGTAGATTGACATTGCATAACTTTAACAAATTTAGATTCACATAACCCACATAAAATAACATTTAAAGCTTTAACATTACATTCACTTGCCTTCTTTTCTACTGGAGTAATTGTAGATGTCTGTGGCTCTTCATATTCCTTCACCACTGATTTCCATATGTTGAATCCAAGGGCCATCAAATAAACCTTCATTCTCATGCTCTAAAAATCATAATTCATCCCATCAAACAAAGGTGCATTACTTGTAGAAAATCCTTCTTGTGACCCAGCCATTGTGCTTCCCTGATCTACCTTCAAGCTGTAAATTTTTTTCAAAAGGAACCTGCTCTAATACCAATTATTAAGCATGGAATATATTAAGAGATGGGTGAATTAGTATATTATATATCTTATAAATATTTTCTTTAACCAAATTCCACTTAATCAATCATTCAAGATATGCAATAAAACTCAAACAATAAACATCACACAAGACAGAGAGAGACACCAGATATAACGTGGAAACCCAATGTGGAAAAAACCACAGAGAATCAATCTCAAATATATTCATGAGAATAACCTCACAAGAGCACCATACCCCTTTGCTAAGCACAAACCTCAACTACAATTCATGAGCACCAACCCAAAGGAGCTTCAAACCCCTTTGCTGAGCACCAACCCATAAGAGCACCAACCCCTTTGATGAGCACCAACCCAACAACAATTCGTGAGCACCAACCCACAGGAGCACCAACCCCTTTGTGTATACCACACACCTATCTCTCAATGTTGCTATCTCAACAAATGATAGATCAATACAACATCTTCTTCCTCTCTCTCACTTTTTCTCTTCTAATCTAGATATAACAAATACAAATCATCTCTCACAATTGCTCTTCTAAGCTAGATATTACAATATCAAATCAACCTCTCACATCCACATTACAAATGGCTATTCAAGCCTTTATTTATAGCCTTCCAAATGACCTTTGGCCTTCCCCCTTTGTGATGGTTCAATCCTCATCAAAAATGGTGCCAATCTTGGATGACCCTTCATATCCAAGCATTTGAAAAGTCATGTGGTGACCCTTCATGACCAAAAATGTCTTTCCCACTTTTGTCCTTATCTTTGGTGACTTTTCATATTCCTTAAAGTGTCCCATCATGAGAAATTCGCCCTACTCTTTTGTCTTCACTTGGTGTCTCTTGGTATTCCCCAAGATGACTCTTTATGGGAAAATGCATCCCATCCTTCTTTTGTCTTTATCTTGTGACTCTTCGAATTCTCCATGGGCCCTTATTTTGTCTCATATGCAACCAAAAATATATTCGTTAATATTAAATAAATATTAACTCATATTAGCCAAGATAAAGAACATTAAATGCAATGGGGCCTTTATCACCAATAATACTAAACCTTTGACATCAATGACAATATTTCCAACACCTTTCTAATTATTTGTTTCTTTATTTTTTTATCTTTCCTTTCCTAAATTTTAGTCTTTAAAACTACCCTTACACTGTCAACTAGATCGACATTGCTGACCCAATTTTATGTTTTGTGTGTTGTCTAAAATAACTAGATCGACATTACCAACCTAATTAATTTTCAAACTTTGCTTTTATAGTACAATTTTGACCTTGTCAACCCTAGTATAAGTTTGACCATGTCAACCCTATTCTATATTTTATGCATATAGTGTCAACACTATACCTTATTTCAAATCGAAATTAACCTCATACCTACTAGTAATTAGTTCACACATTTCTTTTCTTATCAATTACATGATTAGAATAGTACACATAGTCTAATTAGGGGTTTTTAAATTAAATCAATCACTTAGTTTCACTATTTATATTTTATGCACACATGGCCAAATCACATAATCTAAACAAATCACTTTAACATTTTATTTACCCTAGGCCAACCTACTTGGATTTCATCACCAAGGGGGAAGCTGAGTTGATGCTCTGGTCAAGTATAAAGCATGGTTAATGGTATATTCTGGCTAAACACCTGACACCTTTATCACTACTACGTGTAAAGTAAGGGGGCTGGCCCCAATACCAAGCCTATACTATTACACTATAGTCTCTTTTAGCGAAAACTACCTGAAACCATCCTTAGATTTCTATATAGTGCCTTACTTATAGCCAACTTCCAGTCACATTAAAAGTCATATCTTAATAATCTAACTAAAAATTGGGTTGACAAATTGTTAGCTTAAATTTTCAAGTTGATTGCTTACTCTTTGCTCAATTATGTGTGCAAAAACTTGCATTATCCATCATTAGTGCAATGTTTTGTTTTGTGTGCCTCAAATGGATTGGCCAACATTGATCTAATTGACTATTTATTTCCTTTTATCTCTTAATTTTATAGATTAGCTATAAAAATTATCTTGTTTCAATTCATACTTGTTATCATCTTTCTCTTTCTCTTGATTTATTGTACTAGATCGGCCTAGTTAACCCTATATCTTTTTCAACTCTTGTTCACTATACTAGATTGACCCTATAAACTTTGTATCTCCTTTTCCATCTTTTTTCTACCTCTGTTCGTTATACTAGATCAACCCGGTTAATTTTGTATATTTTATAGGCCTTATTTTTTGTAGTGGATCAACCCAGTTGACCCTATACTATATTTTGCTTCCCCTATTTGCCAATCTAATTCCTTATCCTTATAATTTTTCATTTTTTTCATCTCTCTTCCATCAAAATTAAATCTCCCATCAAAATCTTTTTAGATAGATTTAATCCATTTAGGTACTATATGGGATGTTCATTTCTTCCTCTCTTTTCCTCCCAAGAGCACCATCACTCTTAGGGCACCTCTTCTCCTCCTTCATCTATGAAATATTAAATGGTGTAGATAACAACTCAAGATGAATTTGATGGATCTAATCCTTTCTATACTTACCAAACGACTTCTCAAACTATTCAAACTAATGTGGGAGTGATTGATACAATTTTACTTAACAATCCCACTAGTAACCCTTCTTCTTCCAATCCTCTCCATAATACCAATATGGGGAGTACTCCTACAAACACCAAACCACCTCCCAATACAACCCAAATTTTATCCCAATTCATTAAACAAATTAACATTAATTCTAATACCAACCAAATGATGCAACTTCAACAACATATAATCAACGTGGCTAATCAACCTCCAACTATTCATCCTCAAGCTAATCCTAATTATATTCTTCCACCTCTTAGGGATTCCTTGAGTAATGTTTTTCCTCAGCCCATAATGAAAAACAAGATGATTTAAACCATTCAAAATGATCCTTTATCTCCCTTCATAATTTCCATTGATATTGGTAACATATCTCCAACTATCAAATATGATGGGATGAAATACCCTGACTCATGTCTTAAAGCACTTGGCAATATCTACAAAGATAGATCCAAACTAATACATTTGACATTAATAAACTCATGGTAAGAAATTTTAACAATGATGTATTAAAATGGAATAATCAACTACCACAACATTCTATTTGGCAACTTGAAGATTTGGTTAATCCTTTGGTTAAAGAGTTTCAACACAATGATCTTATCAAAAATTGTCTTAGCCATTTCATCAATGCTAATTAATCTCACATGGAATTAGCTCATGATTTTATAAAAATATGGAAGTATTTTCTTATAAATATGATCATAACATGACTAATGATAACTTATTAAAACTCTTTATCACTGATTTGACTCCCAATATCCAATATAAGGTCCAAACCTTTTCTCCCCAAACACTTAATGAAGCTCTTGACCAAGCTAAGAGCCAAGAATTTATTATGAATTAATTTGAACCTTATCCTAAAATAATTAAATTATATTTTCAAACATCTAATGATATCACTAGTAATGCTCTACAAACTAAATAAGGAGTTTCCAAAACTGATATTCCTTCACCTTCTCATACACCTCTTTTAGTTCATTAAATGAAACAATTTTTACCTCCCTTGAAACCTTTCATCTATCTCAATGCTCCTCCTAAGTGTTATGAACCTAATATAATTTTTTGGTTCCATACCAACATTGGACAACCTATTAATCTTGTAGATGGCTCTATAAATTTACTATCTCTTATATGTTTGGTGATTCATTCAATCCTAAAGCTATGATCAATCTTCATTGTCAAAAATACACTATTGATTCCAAAAATTGAAAAACTTTAAAAATTTCTACCTCCAATAACAAAAAATATTCTTATAATAATTAATTAAATGTCAAGGATGTTTATGCCATTTATGTTGATTATGATCAATATATAACAACTCTCAATATGTCAACATTGCTGAGGTCAATTATCATTGTAAATTGGTTCACAAAGATCTTGTTACCAAGACTAAAAAGCCATATTTAAAAGAGAAACTTATTAAATATACCACCACCTCTAATGTTGATTTATAATCACCTAAGGGACAACTTCCACCTCATGATCCTCCAACCATATCTATACCTTCCAAAAGTAATTTAACTTCTAAAACTTGTGATGGTTCTTCTAAATCTCATTGGAATTTTCTTGAAGAAATCAACTCTATGCCTTGTAAGATTCCTCTTATGGATTTGGTGAAGAATCACCATAAATTAATATCATCGTATCATCATAAATTCCTTATGTAACAAATTCATAAAGTAGAATATCCATCCTCTATCGATGAAGAATCACCTTCTATTGATTTTCAACCTATTAATGTCAACACCATTGAAACCTTGTGTCCTTCCAAACCTTATATTAAATTTCTTGAGGAGGACATGATCAATAATGAAATTATTTTTTGTGTCGATGATCTTCCATTCCTCATTAAAATAGCCATTAATAACACTCTTATCCAAAAATTCTTAGTTGATCAAGGCTCTAGTATTAATGTGACATCATTGTGGATTATATAACAAATTATTTATAACAAGGATCATTTGAAGAAAAATCATCTTACTTGCCATGGTTTTGATAAGACTAATCAAAATCCACTTGGTTTTATTTGGATTCCATTAACCATAGGACCTAAGACCATTCAAACCAAGCTTATGGTCATTGATCTCCCTTTATATTATAACATACTCCTTGGTCATCCATGGACTCATTGAATGAAAGCCATTACTTCTTATGAAAGTCAATGTATTAAATTATTACATAATGGAAAAAGATATAAGCATGAAGTTGATCCTAACCCTTGGAGTATTTAGTTTCCTAATGCTAAACCTCAATATCATATTCCTCCAAATCCTAAAATTAGCAATGCTCCTTTACCCAAGTTCATTAACATGAGTCTTGATCTAAAAGTTACTCTTGCCAATTTTGATGATGATGAGCCTTATGAATTACAACACACTTTCAATACTACCAACTTACCTCCATATATTTTGAAATGGATTCCTCCTTCTCCATTCCAAGAGACCGTATTATTCCTCTTATTGATGAGATTGCTAACTTTCCCCCTCCATGCAATGCTCAATATCCTTATTTATTATAATATGCCTTCACTTTTAATGATTTTGGAGTGGTTAAATTATTTCAAGATCCTTTGATTATGTCTCCTCATATATTTATAAATATTGGGACTTCACCTTCTGAGACTCCCCTTGATTCTTATGATTGTACAATTTCTCCAACATATGATGATAACTATATCATGACCTACGCTCAATATAGAGATTTGGATGTCTAGAATTACTAGAAAACTTTAGCCCAATTCCATGCTTTTAATCAAGATGTGCATACCATTTCTATGGATCATATCTTAGATCTCGAGGGTCATGTGCCTCTTATCAATCCTCCTCTTATTGATACTTAGGTGGTAGAATAAATTATGCCTTTAAAATATCTAGAAGTTCCTAAATCTTTGGATCCAATCATTACATCTAATCCTTGTTCCATCATAAAAATCCAATGACATAACAATCTCTTCTAATCTATCTAATTCTTCTACTCCTAAAATTACACTTGATGCCAAGGCAACCAATGTTTTTTAGATTCATTCTAAGTATGAAAGCCATGGAAATCAAATTCTTGATCTTGAAGTAGATGTCAAATATTATGGTCCTCTTCCTACCTTGCCTAATGATGAAGCTATTTTTGAGTTACTTCATGCCTGAGAACCTCAACTTCCTTGGAAACATCATAAACTTGGAAACTTTAAAACTAAAACTCCTTGGTTCAAAAAATTCATGACTAGTATTGATCCTAAAACAAATCCAATTTAAGCCTTATGTAACACACCATACCAATTTTAAAATGATAATACCATTCTTATTAAATAAACCACTCACATCAAATATTGTACCCCATCTTGTCCTTAATTGATTACAATTTATTGAGAGCTTTCACCTATTGAACATGATAATTTTAGCTTATTGTTTGAAAAATATCATGAAGCTTGCACTTGGTCCTATGAGGACATGCTTGGCATTGACCATAACATTTTGGTGCATATTATCATTACTTATCTTGATGCCAAGCCTATGCATTAAAAGCAAAGAAGATTTCCACTTGAAGTTTTAACCTTATGTCATAAGGAAATCATCAAATTACTTGATGCTAAATTTATCAAATCAGTGGATTATTCTAAATGGGTTTCCAACATTTCCCCATTTGAAATAAAGTCACTATAGTTATTCATATTTGTATTCATTTTTAAAACCTTACTCTTACTTGTCCCAAGGAAAACTTCCCCTTACCTTAAATAGATGCCATCATTGATTTCATGACTAGTTATGAAATGTTATCTCTTATGGATGGTTTCTCAAGATACAATCAAATTAATATCACTCCTAAAGACCAAAAAAAGACTACTTTCACCATAAAATGGGGCACTTATTGATACGTCAAAATGCCCTTCAGTCTCAAAAATGCTAGAGCCACTTACCAATGTGAAATGACAGATCTTTCATGATCTCATTCACAAACTTGTTGAAACCTATGTGGATGATCTCATTACTAAATATAAACATTTTAAGAATCATCTTTCCAATCTTGTTATCATCTTTGACCATTTCATAAAATATAAAGTTAGATTTAATCCTTACAAATGTGTCTTTAGAGTCACATCTAGCAAATTGTTAGGATTCTTAGTCTCACTCCATGGCATTGATGTTGATCTTTCCAAAATTAGTGCTATCATCAACATGCCTATTCCTCATTCTATTCCTGACATTCATACTTAGGCAATCTTGGAGTAATTAGATGATTCATCCTCAAAATGGAATGTCAAATTCACTCTGTCAATTCCAATCTAAAAAAAAGTGCTACTTTAGAATGGACAAATCCATGTCAAAAATCCTTTGATAACATGAAAGAGTCTTTACTTCATCCACCTACACTTCATCCTCCTTCCAATGATAAAACTTTTATTATACATACTTCTTCCACACCTATTTTAGTTGGGGTAATGCTTCCTAACAAAATGATATGGGAAGAGAGTATGCTATCTACTACATTAATCAAGGCCTCATTGACTATGAAACACATTATAACAAAATTGAGTGTGACTGCCTCACTATATATTTTTATGGCTAAAAATATTTGTCACTACATGCTTTACCAAACTACTTATGTCATTGTTAATTTTGACCCCCTTCATCATTTCTTCTCGAAAGCCTTTCTTCTTGGAGATAGAATTGGCAAATGGATGGTCCTCCTTATGGAATTTGATCTTCACATCATCACTCAAAAATTTATTAAAAGGAAATTCATAGCTAATAAACTTGCCATAGCTCCTATTCCAACCACTTCCTCCCTTCAGTATGACCTTCTAGATGAAAATATTCTTTACATTGAAGGTCTTAATCAAGTTATCTCTCTTAAAGATTATTTCCATAACTTTACCACTAATATTAAAGATAATAATCTTGAAGAATATTCTACTCCCTTCAATTCTACTAAACCAAAGGTCATTATCAAGGAGCTCCCTAAAATCATTATACTTGGACCCTTCACTTTGATGGTGCTAAATGCCTTCAAGGAGATGAGGTAGGCTGCATTCTCACAAGTCCTCTTGGTATGATCATTCCTTTAGATTTTCATTTCACCTTTGATGTCACCATTAATATGGATGAGTATGATGCTATTATCTTAGGCATGAGAGTTTCTCTTGACTTAGACATTCAATACCTTCATGCTTTAGGTGATTTTCAACTTATTTTCCATCAATTTAATGGTGACTACCAATGTAAAAGTGAGAAACTTATTACCTATCATCAAATTACAACCACTCTTGGTAAGGATTTTATCTCTTTCACTATTGAACCTATTCTTAGAGATCAAAATTCCATTGTTGATTCTCTTGCCTCTTAAACTTCTCTCTTTCATCCACATCAAGTTCTTTCCAATCCTTCCTTTCTAATTCAAATAAGAAAATCTCCATGTTCAACTCAACCAATGGATTTGCTTATATGTCATATTGAGGTTGTTACCATTAGATAAAGCCCTTGGTATAAAGACAATTAAATTCTTATAATGGCAAACTTACCTCCTAAATTAGACTCTCATGAAAAGACACACATTCATAAATGAGATTTCAAGTATGTATTTCAACACAAAATCCTTTATTATCATAATATTAAAGGTACCTTGCTCTATTTTTTTATGAAATATGAATTTCCTCCTCTTATTGAATAATCACATGGGGTCATTTGTAGTGGTAATTGTAATGGACATGATACAACACACAAATGCTTACGTATTGGTTACTTTTGGCCTATTCTTGAAAAAGATGTAATTGAATATGATAAAAAATGTACTCCTTGTTAGCTTCATGATGATCTTATCCATTCAAATTCTATCAAACTTTAATATATTGAGTCTCCATGGCCATTTTCCATGTAGGGATTCAATCTTATTGGTAAACTTCCTTGCTCCTAAGATGGGCATGCCTTTATCATCACCGCTATTGAATATTTTACTAAGTAGGTAGAAGCCATTCCCCTTGTTAACATCACTAGTCCTACCATTTCCAAATTTATTCTTAACCAAATTATTTATCGCTTTAGAGTTCCTCATAACATCATTTTTGATAATGGTGGTAACTTCAAAAAAAAACATGTTAAACAACTTTACAATAAATTCAAGACCAATCACAAGTTTTCCATTCCTTATCATCCATAATTCAATGTTCAAGCTAAGGCCACCAATAAAATTCTCAACAAAATTCTCAAAAAGATAATTTGTGAAACCCACATGGATTTTTATATTCATCTTTACCCTGCACTTTGGGCCTATCAGAATAGCATACACACTTTCACTAGGGCAATTCCATTTTTTCTAGTCTATGGTTTTAAGTCAGTTCTTCCTTTAGAAGTTGAACTTCCATCTCTTCATATATCTCTTCATGGAATTATTTCCAATGAATAATTATATGAATCTTGCCTTCATGACCTTGATATTCTTGATAGATGTCATCTTTTTGCCTTGCAACATGACTACCAATACAAGGCTTACATCGCCTAACAACATAATAAACATGTTAAAATATTCACTTTTAATGTTTGTGATCTTGTCCTTAAATTAGATTACACCCATGATAAAGAAGGTAAATATGCCCAAAAATGGTGGGTCTGATATTTAGTTAAAGACATTCTTGGTCAAAGAACTTATTATCTTCAAACCAATGAAGGCCATGTTTTCAAAAAGCCCACCAATGGTCAATTCCTTAAAAAGTACATTGCCTAAGCATTTACTTGTCATGTTTTCCATCTATATCTATCTAATAGTTTTTGAAAGTTACTTAAACATGGGTCTCTCCCTTTTCAAAAATTTCCTTATTTTTACAAACTTTTAGTCCTCCCTTTTGGTTTTTTGGTTTCTTGATGTACCATAGTCTTCTCTATCTTCTTATTTTTTCTCTTATCTTTTGTACCCCTTGGGTTGTTATTTCATGAGTTGCTCTATAATATTGTGGATAGGACCTAACATTCCTCATAAAACCACCATATTTTATCCTATTTCTCTTTCATTTTTGATGCTTCCCAATGTTGTTTTGAAATACTTTGGGTTTTTATTTTGTGAGTTACTTTGTAAGACCATGGATAGGACCTGACATCCCTCATAAAAATACCACTATTTATTTGCTTAGCTCATTTTACATTTTCTCTTGCTTATCGGCACCCTCATGGGTCTTTATTTTATGAGTTACTTCTTAATACCATGGATAAGACCCAATTATCCTCATAAAATTACCATCCTTTTCATGTTCTTGATCCTTATTCTCAAACTTTAGCTTTTGCTTCTTTTACTAGATGAAATATGCACAAAAATCTATGTTAGCATGTTTTCCTCCACTTCCCTCTTTCTTATGATAAGAACACTTTATTGTTATTGTATCCCTTTTTTCCTTTTGACACATTTTTTGTAATTTGAAGTAATTTAAAATTTTCCATGTGTCATTCCTCTTGATTTCCCCTTCCTTTCATCTCTGCATTGGATAAAACAAGGTCAAAGTCAATATAGCACTTTTATTTCACCTAGATTTATGAGACTCTTAGACCCCATGCTCTTTGAAATTTCTCTCTCTTAGTAAACTTGTCCCGAGTATTCAAATAAAATTCATCTTTAGCACCCATGTTTCATTTTCCAAATCCATATGGAGGAATATAAAAAGCCATCAAGAAAGTTAAAATACAAATAATTTAAACAAAAGGCAATGATATCTAAAAGGAAACAAATAAATTTTAAAATTCAAAATCACACTAAAAGATGTGATTCAAAGCACATCTCTTTATTCTAGTCAAAGCTCAAATTCGATAATTGGCCTCATGGTAGAGCTGAGGTCCCTTGGGGTATGATAGGCTAGTAGATTAGAAAAGGAGAATATAAAATATTTTGGTTCTACCTACTTTCTCACGTAAGTACCCAATCTTTGTAGTAGACCAACAACTCTATAAGGGGTCCTGAAGAATGGGGAGCACGTCATGGGGAGGTAGGTCCATTTTACTTTTCATGTATTTATCCTTCATAGGATGATCTATATAATTCATTTATTGACCTAAGAATTGTGTAGCTAAGAGAAGTTCTTCATAGTCCTTAAGGTCAAAAGTCCTCTTGTTTTGACAAACCTAATTTGAGTGTCTTGAATTCAATAAAGAGTTCCTCTATCTTGGTTTTTCCTTCATTATCCCCTCCACCCATTTAATTTCCCCCCTTAATAGAAAAATTGTGATTCCAAATATATTTTCCCTTCTTTAATTCCTTCTTCTTCACCTCTTAAAAACATGCTAGCACTACTTTATTTCAGTTTTATCTATCCTTAGAGTGAAAAAACATGTTTCAACAACTATGGATTCTTCGTTTTTTACACCATGATATTACATTCCTATACTTACTTTACTTTCCTTTTACCATTTATCATTTTTTTGTTATCTTGCTATTATGGACACCTGAGTTTGTACCATTTTTCCATTTTTGAGTGTGGTTGGCTTGTTACTTCTCACTCAACAATGTTGTTTTCCATTTTATACATCCTTTTTCCATTATTGAGTGAGATGTGGATTGTTATTGCTCACTCATCAATGTTGTTTTATCATTTTGTTTTTGTATTTTTACCATTGATTTGTTTTTTTTACCATCCTATTTGACATGTATCCTTGGTTTGACTTGGTAAGTTTGCCTTAAGGATAAATTATTTGATTTTTTCAATTTTTAATAGCCTTGGCTTTTTGGTTACCTGATTTATTCTTATTTTTTGACTTGGACATTTGGTCTAACCATAGCACCTATCACCCCATTTTGCCAAATTTCCTTAGTACATCCCATCCTCATTGTACCAACTATCTTGGATTTTCATATGTTTATTTATTTTTTCTCTTTAGTTTTGTATTCTTGGGTTTGTCAAAAGTAGTCTATATACCCTACACAATCAAAACTAACAACATAATAGACAACCATCCTGTGATAAAGTTCAATCAAGGTATGAATCACATTTACTTTTTAGATTAGTTTTTCCTTTCAATCATTTAGTTTTACTTATTATTTTTGGTTTAAAATAATGTAAGTTTTATTTTAGCATCGACATTGTGTGTTACTATGTTCTTTATTGATGCATCATCCCCTGTTGCACCTTAGTGACACATGATGAGCTTAGAATGGGGAATATGTATACACATAATATTTTCAACTTTTATCAAATAATAATACTTTACATCTTGTATAACCCATTGAGACTCAATTTCTCTGAGTGCACACCCTGAGGGGTACATTGGGAAAGGGGTGGGAAGACCTTTGGTGCTTTGTAAGATTGTTGTCCTTTTTTGCCACACTATTACTAATCTAACCAGATCCCAAAACCTTTCCCTATGCTATTTCTCCTCTAGTCTTTTCCTCTTTCTATTCCTCCTTTTTTTTTAAAATCTTAAACTCCTTTTGGATAGTTGGTTGTAGTTGATCCAGTATAGTTTAGGGGTTTATTTACTTTCTTATCTTGTTAGACCTTTGGCTGACCTAGCTTAAACCTAGTAAATTATCCCCAAAAACATAATGCATCGAATAGGCTGACCTTATATAATTGTTCTTAAAAGGATTTAGGGAAAGATCCACATATAAATATAAGATCATTTTGGTCATTATTCATATGTATAATCAAGAATTATTATTTGGAGAATCTAGTCTCATGGATAAATTTTGGATGCTTTGGCCTTGCTTAGTGATCCTTACAAACCATGAAAACCTCTTGTGAAGCCCCTTTGGCCAAGGGACATATTGAGTCTTGATGGGTTCAAATTCAAGTAAGTATATTCTAACTTTGTTCTCCTCTATTTTAGTAGATATAAGTAGCATAAGTGTTTGCTCGAATAATACTATCTTTCATATATTATGTATCAGGGTGTTACTCATACTTAATTTAATTGAAGTTCCTTATACATGTTTGTTTTATTATTTCTAACGACCCACTTTGTGTCACAAGATTTGGTGTGCACTAAATTAGATTTTACTTTCTTGCTATTATAATAGAGTGAATGTTTTAAACCTTAGGAATCCATTAGGGTTGTTATGAAATTATGTTAGACTATAGGCTTTGGAATTATTCTTAGCATGATGTATTGTGACAAGTGATCCCCTAATTAGATCTAGCAGATCCCCATATTAGTCATGCTCCCACTTAACAATTATACCCAAATTGAAAGTGTAGGTATGCTCTATCTTCTCCATGTCAGGACTGATTTATAAACATGATGCATTTTTGATTGCATACATACACTACCTTATCAAAACAATTAGTCTAACACCCATCATTTCCATATCAATGCCTTTTCATACCTAGCACCCATCAAATACCTCTTTTTCTAATATGAAAAGTACTTTATCCCATCACTTTCCTTATCATTTCCTTTTCATACCTAGCACCCATACAATCACTCTTTTACTAGTATGAAAGGTATTTGATCCCTTCATTTCCTCCTCTTCTTTCTAAGTTGGAATATTACAAGAATTCGTATGTTGGTAATCCTTGGTCATCACTTTTATAAATCACCTTTTTTGTGCACTTTTTTATTTGATTTTGAGATTAAATAATTATTAAAAAACCTTATCATGCCATCCATCCTTCTATCCTAAACTAGGGGCAACATCTCATCCTCATCCTAATAATTCTCATCATATCCAAATCCAAGTCTATCCTAAGTCCACCATCACATTATGATCATCTTAGTCCATCCCATCACCAATCATTTATTGAATCATTAGATAAAACATAATAAAACTACATGTAGATACTTGTGTGTGTTACTTGTTTGTTTTTTTTGTCTTGTTTGTATGTCTTTTCTCATGTATATATCTTTTTTGTTTTGCATAGTGTCTCTTTTTTGTATATTGGGTAATGAATGGGGATTCTATGAGGTCACCCAAGGATATAATAATTCCTATACATTCCCTTGATGATGAAAAGTTTACTACTTACCCACACACTTCAGCACACTATCCTCTTGTTCATTTTTATATCATGGGGCATACTACCAAGTGTCATATTTATCAAATTACTTTTACTATGAGGAGCCTTTTGACAACTGTGATGGCTTGATCATTCATACCCTCATCATTTATCTAAACTTACTTATTCCCATCACTAATCTAATATTTTAAACACTTTTAAATAACATCAAATCTATTATTCTCATCTCATCTCACATCCTTTAAATCACTAACATCATCCTATAATCACTAATCATCATTATCATTATCTATCCTTGAGTCAAAACTACATCAACCTAAGTTCTTCACACATTATTTAGGTATTACTTGGCCACTTTTTAGTGCCCAAGGATAGCTCAACCACTCTGACTCTTTTCTATCTTTTGTTAGGTTGTGGAGCTAAAAGCTTCACTTGGATGCAGACATGGAGGAGGATGTTGAAGTCACAATCACCGGCATCGGTCAGGCCAATTGATGTCAGCAGGGTGCAAATAGGAAGAAACTAATGATGGTCAGGAGTCGGCTGACATCGGTCATCCCAGGTAGATAGCGACCAATGTTGATTGCCTGTGTGATTCTAAAACTGCTAGTTCACAGATAGTTAGTTAACGAACTTGTTGTTTGCATGTTGAAAGGCTAATTTTAGTCTTGAGCTGCAGATCTAATTATTGTAATTGGATGTCTAATTATTATTTGCATGGGATCTATATAAGAGACTCATGGGCTGTATTGTAAAGAGTGTGAGGGATCAAAGCAGGGATTCCCACCATTTTAGTTGAGAGAGCTTGGTTGGATCCTTCTGAGAGTGAAGAGAGCAAGGGTAGCTCCTCCTAGTTCCAAAGGGGTGACGAGAGTGTATGATCAGGTAGAGCTGTAGGTTGTGCAAGTTCTGGTAAAATATCCATCGGGGTACTGGTTAAAGAATCATAAGGACTTGGTGAGGTAAGGACAAGGGTTCTTCAGGGTGTAGAGTTGATCTACATGTTGGTAAGTAAGATCATTGATTTGCAAGTGTGTGTGTGCGAGGTCTAAGGTGATCTGCAGGGTAACAAGGTCAAAGGTGACAACAACACAACAAGAGCAAGATCAAGTGAGATCTACTTGGAGTGTGTGGATTACTCAGACTTGGAGTGCATGGATCACTTGTGTACTAGCAGTATTATACTGACTAGTTGAAACAACAGCTCTATTTGTGAGTTTATTGTTTACTTGTAATTGTGCAAGTGAGAGAAAACTCTTGAAGAGATTTACTATTTATGCCCTAGAGGTGTGTGAGTCCTAGAGGAGTGTAAAAAAAAAGACTGTGACATCTTCTTTGTTGTATTTCCTTCTGGAAGAGTATAATTAATATAATTGGGTATTGTCTCTCAAGTTTTGTGTTGTTTTTGAATTCTAGTTACTTGTTACTTCTGGTTAAATTCCATATGTTAAGTTGCTTGGTAATCAGTTGTGCTTCCTAGATCCTAACAGTGGAATTAGAGCATGTTTGTTGTTCTATATTCTTGACAAGTTGTATCAGAGCCAGGGTGCTGGTTCATAGCTTGATACCACTAACAAGTGGTATCAGAGCCAAGGTTGCAGGGAGCAAGTTTTGTGTTTGATTATAGGTCACTCTCAGGGGTTTTTGATTGAGTGGGAGTATAGCAATGGTAGAAGAAAGTAAGATAAGGATGGAAGAACTGAAAAGCATGAATGGCAAATTACGGAGTTATGGAAAGAAAGAGCAGGAAAAGAAAAATTGTTGGTTGGTAGAAGATCAGCATGAAGGAACTAAAGAAGTAGATGATGTAGGTGTTGTTACACAGGATGCTCTGGGATGTTCCTTGGATAAAGTAGAATCTTGGTTTATAGATTTTGTTGCCTCTTTCCATGTAGCCCCAAATAGAGGGGTTGGTGAGCCTTGTCAAAGAATTGTCAAAGGGGAAGTGCACCTGAAATTATAGGTAGCCAACACATGGGTGTTGAAGGAGGTCATGCAGGTCCCAGTCTTGAAGATGTGGCTAATTACTTTAGGAAAGTTAGGTGATGAGAGATGCACAGGAACTCTCACAGTGGATGCACTTGAATTAGCATGTGGTAAGAAAGTAGGTATTCTTTATCTACTTGCTTGTATTATTGATTCTTCTTCTATTGCAAGGACGTGGCTTTGTAGGCTTGGTCACATGAGCAAGAAGGAGATGAATGTTCTTAAGAGGAAGTCTAATGTATTTGATAAACTTAATAACTAGAAAGCCTTGGTGTTTTTGGAGGAGATGATGGATAGAGATCAATAGAGTGGGCTAGATAACTCTGAGCAGGGTGGTTTGGACAGGGTTTTGATCCATGGAGAGCTCGCGGGTAAGAAGTCATCACTTATAGGTGAACATAGGTACCGGCATTGGTCAAAGGTAACCAACATCAAATAAACAAGCACCGATGTCAGTCATGTGTAGATCAGTAGAGTTGGTGGTGTTGAGTAGGTGGAGACTGATGTTGGTAGGATAACCAGCATCGGTGACCTAGACAGTCGCATGGAATTGATGTCAGTTAGATGCAGACTGTGTGGTGACTGAGGTCGATCACTGAAACAGATTTTGGGTGGACATCAAGCTGTCAAGGAGTCTCAAATGCCCATATAGAGGACTAAAAGGGTAAGTAAGCCTCAAATTCATTGTTCCTCTTATTTATACTCATTGCTCACTATAGAGCAGGAAGGATCTAGGAAATAATGGGAACATGGCATGAATGAGGAATTTGATTCCTAGGATGCAGAACCAAATGAGATATTTGGTAGGGTTGCCAGTCAAAAGAAAGCACTGAAAGATGAATGGATACTTTAGTTAAAGAATAGAGAGAATGGATACGTGAGATGGAAGGCTAGGTCATATGGTCTTGAGGAAGCGGCAAGACAGTGGTATAGGTTTGACAAGTGGATGATAAAGCAGGGCTTTAGTTAGTGTCATTATAACCATTGTGTTTGTCTTACCAAGTGGATGATGGTCACGTCATTATCTTGTTACTATATGTGGATGGAATGCTAGCTATAGGTTTAGACATATAGGGTTTTACTGAGCTAAAGGTAAGGTTAGTTTAGTGGTGTGCCATGAAGGATTTGGGAGTAGCAAAATTCTTTGGCATGAGTAATCCTAGAGACAGGGAGATCACAAGTTGTTGTTGTCACAGGATGATTGTGTGAAGGTAGTGCAGGATGTAGAATGACAAGCACACCTATGGATGGACAGTTCATAGAATAGGGTCCCCAATCACATGATGAGGTTGAGTAAATGTGTACTCCCTGAGTTTTCCCAAGTAGTGGGTCCTGTCAAAAAGTTTGTAGTCAATCTGGAAGGAAGCACTGGAAAGCATTTCAGTGGGTTCTCAAGTATCTAAGAGGGATTAGTAGCAGGTCGATATACTATGCAGGGTCAAGCACTTTGGATGTGGTAGGTTACTTGGATGATAGGTGTTGCACCACAGTGTGTGTGGTGGTTGGTCTTTAGGATTGAGCTTGAAGAGGGATACTAGCTAGGAAACAAATTAGATAGTGTACAGGTATAGGTATAGGTGTAGCTATTTATCTCTAAGTGGGAGATTGTTAGGTTGTGGAGCTAAAAGCTTCACCTAGATGTAGACATGGAGGAGGATGCTGAAGTCATAGTCACCAGCGTCGGTTAGGCCAACCGATGTCGGGAGGGTGCAGACAAGAAGAAACTGATGACGGTCAGGAGTCGGCCAACGTGGATCATCCCCAGGCAGACAGGGACTGACATTGGTCACCTGTGTGATTATATAACTACTATTTCATAGACAGTTAGTTAACGAACTAGTTGTTTACATGTTGAAAGGATAATTTTAGTCTTGAGCTATAGATCTAATTATTGTAATTAGATGTCTAATTATTGTTTGCATGGGATCTATATAAGAGACTCATGGGCTGTATTGTAAAGAGTGTGAGGGATCAAAGAAGGGATTCCCACCGTTCTAGTTGAGAGAGCTTGGTTGGCTCCTTTTGAGAGTGAAGAGAGCAAGGGTAGCTCCTCCTAGTTCTAAAGGGGTGTTGAGAGTGTATGATCAGGTAGAGCTACAGGTTGTGTAAGATCTGGTAAAAGATCCACTGGGGTACTGGTTGAAGAATCATAAGGACTTGGTGAGGCAAGGACAAGGGTTATTTAGGGTGTAGAGTTGATCTACATGTTAGTAAGTAAGATCATTGATTTGCAGGTGTGTGTGTGTGTGTGCGAGGTCTAAGGTGATCTGCAGGGTAGCAAGGTCAAAGGTGACAGCAACACAACAGGAGCAAGATCAGGTGAGATCTACTTGGAGTGTGTGGAGTACTCAGACTTGGAATGCATAGAGCACTTGTGTACTGGTAGTATTGTACTGACTGGTTGAAACAATAGCTCTGTTTGTGAGTTGATTTTTTGCTTGTAATTGTGCAAGTGAGAGAGAACTCTTGAAGAGATTTACTGTTTATGCCCTAGAGGTGTGTGAGCCCTAGAGGAGTGTAAGGAAGAAGACTATGGCATCTTCTTTGTTGTATTTCCTTTTGGAAGAGTATAATAAATACAATTGGGTATTGTCTCTCAAATTCTGTGTTGTTTTTGAATTCTAGTTACTTGTCACTTCTGGTTAAATTTTGCATGTTAAGTTGCTTGGTAATCAGTTGTGTTTTCTAGATCCTAATAGTGGAATTAGAGCATGCTTATTGTTCTAGATTCCTGACATATTTGGTCACTCAATCATATTGATTCTTCTCTCTCATCACCTTCATCATGAATATTGACTTTAGCCTTGAGCGACACCCATCATTGATATTATCAAATCTTTGTCTTATTTTGGCCAACTCTCCCTTACTTGCATCCTTGTTTAGGATCCATCTAAATCTTGCAGCCTTTTAATCCTATCATCATCATGTTATGGTTTATTCCCCCTTGGGATGTGTTGAGAATCATGAAAACATCATCTTTACTCCTTGTGTATATGTCCTTACTAGGGGCATCATCAATCAATAGCTCATTACTCAAGTCAACTTCATATTCTTCTTCTTCATCTATCTCAACACCTATCAATCCATCCCCTCATATATCCATCACATCCTACCCCTTTGTTTCTTCTTTCAAGTGGCCATCCATTTCATTTTTCCCTACATGTCCCCTTGAGGGGGCATCATATCCCCTAGCATCATATCTACTAACATTCATCCATGACATGGTTTTTCTTTGAAATCCCATTACTCCTCCCAATTCATTCCACTTTCAATGCCCTTTTAAAGATGGTAAAAATGTATGCACCTAAATTAACTCACCTACATTATTGTCACTGATATCACTATTAATCGACACTAATTCCACTTATATAATTTATCCCTTTTAATCCCATCTTAATATCCCCCCTTCCTAGTCATTTATCTAATATACCCATTTTTAATATTCAATAAGCTTATTATATCCCACTTCATCATTAATTCCTTTAAAACATCCCTTTATCCTATCCTAATATATCTTATTCATTATTTGGGAATTTAAAATTCCCATGACCCACCTAGCCACCTACAAGCTTATTCCTAGGCTTTCCTATACTCCTTGTCCCTAACCACTCACCTAATCCATAATTAATCCATCCCTAATCCTAATTAATCCCTAAGAGGATTCTAGAATTGGAGGATTCTATAATACTCTCTATTCTAACCCATCCTCTCTAGAAGCCTCTAAATATAAAAGCTTTCAAGAAGTTTTAAATTCTTTTTAATCCTTAAACCTTGATCTCCATCCCCCAAGTTCAAATATACACCATAGATATTTCCATCCAAAATATATTTAAATAACCTCATCCCTCCATGAGAGATAACTTATAAATCTACAAAGCCTTCATGTCCATATGGTCAATAAGAAATCAAGTGAGGAATCTATGTCCAACTAGTCATTAAATCATCCAATCCTTCATCAAAAATCTTTGAATCATGTCATCATAATGTCCAATATGAGTCTAAGGTAAATCTATTCCTTTTATTTTGCATCCATTTAATCATGGTGTACAACATTTATCTTTAGGATCGTAGTGCTACTTTGAATTGTGATTTCATCTATTGAATTTGGTTTTAATGTCTCTAGACTTTACCTAGTAGTTTGATGTTTGAGTGATTAAATTGTATAAGTTTAATCAAAAAGATAAAAAATACCTCTATACAATCATACATATAATTTTTACTATAGGCATATTTATCTTCAAATATTGATTATTTCTTATCTTTATTGAATCTCCACCTATTTCTCCTTTGAATTTATCCTCTCTTCTAACCTTATACTACTCTCTATTTTCACATTATAGGAATTTATCTTATTATATGACATCAAACATGTAAGATCACTCCTTACAAGGCCACTCCACATTGGGTGGTAATTAATTTTGCATGTTTCTTTACTTATATTGCTTTATTTATGACTAGTATATTGAAAACACCTTCAAAATCACTCCTATGACCTATTAGGACCCTTCACCAACTTTTATCAAAATTTTAACTTCACACAAAACCTAAAAAACCTCACAAATCCAAATTACAAATTGAAAATTTTAAATTCCCTTTTTGGTGAGAAACTCTAAATAGGATAAAAACACACAAATTAAAGACTCTTAAAGACTCCAATACATATTAAAGAAACATACAAGACCTATCTTACTCACACAAAACCTAAAATGGCTAATATGAAACTCTCAAACTCATTAACATCCTATATAACCTTGTGATGCTCTACATCAAGTTCCCTAAGTGGGAAAATTTGAGCTCCTTCTCAAATATAATTTTTCCAACTTCTTCCTTGATTTCAAATTATTCCTCTTCTGATGTTTTGAGTTCTTCTTGATGATACTCTTATCTTTGTCATTTCTTCTCAACTGGCTCTTTTGTCTTTGTTTCCTTGCCTTATCTTACCTCTCTACTAACTCATCTTCCACCTTCGTGAAGTATTTGATATTTTGTAATTATTTATCTTCTTCATATTCCATATCCTTTATCTCTAATTTATCTTCACCATACTCTTCCTCAAATGGATGGTTGTTATTCTTCACTCTAGCTTTTGCTCCCTAGTTTCCTTATACTTTTGTCATGGTTTGTTCATGCACTCCTTACTAGTATTTGTTCTTAATAATGTTTTCTCCTTTATAATCATGATATAATGGATTTTTTTGCATCACTTATTCATTAAAACTTATCATACTCTCAATTATATCCTCTTTGGATACCTCTTCATGATACTCCACCTTCTCATGGTGAGTCTTCTCATAGACTTGCTCATCATGCAATGACATCTTCTTGACTAATTCAATTTCATCATAATATAACACTATTTGGAAACTTATAATCTTAATAAGATTATGAATTAAAAAAAATAACTTAGATGTAACATTACCCATTGATTAGGTCAACTTCTTACCTTTCTCTCTCTTCATTTGCTTATTTTCTTGCTCACTTGTTTATAGCTCTCCTTTCATGAGGCTTTGCTTTTCATCTCTTTACATATTAATAAGACTAGTTCTTAGGTTAAGAATAACCTCTCCTTTCTCTCTCAATTTTAAAATACTCTTAATCATTCCTTGGATCACCTTTGGATTTATCTTGTCATCCTCTAAACATGCATTCTTCATCGAATCATTTCCTTTATGAGGATCATAACAGTCCTCCTCTTTCCTTTGCTCTATCATGAGATCTTGTACCTCATTTCTTATTATCTCCATGTGATCATGGAATGAATCCCTATCTTTCATCACCATACCTAAAACATCATATTTAGTACATATCAAATTGTATTCATGACACTTGATAGTATCTTCAAGGATCTCATGGTCCTTTCCATTGTCTCTTGCTCTTGCATTATTCTTCCAATCCTATCTAGACATCCAATTCATATTCTTAAGTCTCTTATCTTGTAATCATATCCTCTTATCTTTACTTACATCATTATTTGACAATATTGGTTCCTTGATCAAATCACAATATTATATGCTTAGCTTATTCATAGTTTTAGGCTTACCTTGGCTAACAACTTTGTTTTGATTCACCTTGTACCAATACTTGTCCATCTTATTGCATGCAACACATTGTTTGTTTATGATTTTTTTCCATTATGTGAACTATAATTTTATATTCTTTCTTGTGCTTGTCTTCATGCCTTTTGAGCCTAGTTAGCTAAATCTTGACTCCATCTTCTTGATTTAAGTCCATGAAAAAGGACTCCATTTCCTTGCTTGCAATATCTTCAACACCTTATATATAATTTTCTTGATTCAAAATATTTATTATCTCCAAATAAACTACTAGGATGGATTACTCATCTCCTATAAGGTCTAAAAAACTTGATTATTACATAATCTACTGCCAAATCCTTTTTTCTTCCTTTGTATACTTTGTCATCTACTATTTTCTAGCTTCACCTTCTACATCTTATACAATAAATTATTTTTGGGATTCATCTTTAATTAGTGTCAAATTATAATCCTACTGTTTATAAAGTTTTTCAAGAATTTTATGAGGTGATTCAACTTAATTCTTGATTTTCATGAACCTATCCAATAATTTAATTGTTTCCTTATACAAAACATCTTCATTAGTTGATATGTTAGTATATTCATCATAAAAAATATTATTGAAAATAAAATCTTGAGACTATTTATCCTCTTAAAATTATTATTGATTTAATTATGTTTCTTTTATGATGTCAATGAGGCATCCTTCCTATTGAATATCTCCTTCTCCATGCATATCTCCTCTTTTAGGGTAAAAAATCACTATATCTCCATAAATTGCTTCCCAATCAACTTCTTCTTCAACATAATCATGTTGTTCATGATTTCTATATTTAATTATATTAATTTTTGTGTCTTCAAAATGGACTTATTATTTATTCAATTTTATACCTACATGCATGCATGACAATAAATCATTATATTTAAAATCTTAAGGCTTGTTTGCCTACATCTTCTCCTTTTTAGTTTTCTTTAATAATGTCTTTAATTGTTTCCTCTTATCATCCTTCATGACTATTTCATTCTCCTCAAGGTGATGTTCACATTACTCTTGTATACAAACCTATCTATCCATCATGAACTTCATCTCCTCTTTGATATTTCTACATAGAAACATCTTTTGCTTCTCATTGTCTCTCATGACAATCTTTCTTATTCTCTCCATGAGTAGCCTTATAGGACACTTAACTCTCTCTTTCATCATTACCCAACCATAACATTGGATTTACTTTTATTTCATGAGATTAACAAAGATTATTATCCTCTCTATCCTTTTATCTATCTCACTCATCCCATCTTCAACAACCAACCATTTTATCTTTGGTTCTTCCTTCCTCTTTCTCTCATTATGGTACTCTAACTCAGCTAATAACTTCCTCACTTTTACCTTCTCTATATTTATATTCTATCAAGCAAGTTGTTTTCACCTAGATTTAGTAAGTCTCTTTCACCTTGATTTGGTGTCTCAACCTAGGTTCCCTCCTCTACCTAGTTTATTGACACTCCTATCTAAGTCTTTTCCACCTTACAACTATTCTTCTTGGAGTTTTTCTTATCTCTTCTTAGGGCTGATCTTCTACCAAAAACCCTTTAACTCTCTCTTTTCCTCTTTCTCTAATCACTCTCAAACTTTATACATGGTCTCTATACCTACCTTCAAACTTATCCTCATCTGAAACTTAACTTCATTTAACTTATAATAACAACCTTTAATATTTAAAATCATAAATTATTCTAAGAGCTCATACTCTAATACCACTTGATGTAAGTTATGATAATACTTGATGTAGTGGGATGACTACACTAAACTCATGCATATAATTTAATCTAATATTTTCCTTTTAATCTCTTAAGTCATATCTTATTTATTACCTCTTCACAGGTACTCTACTTTTATCTTGATACTATTGATCAATTTTTAATTTACTAGGCTCTTAAGCCTCCTTACATACATACTCTTCCTCTCTCTCTTGAATAAATATCACCTTAATCTCCCCCTTATTTAAATCTCATACTTATTAGTACATCACATAATCTTATACACAATTTTCATCACTTCACTCTTTTTTCTTAGTTCAAACTTTTTCATTCTCACATAAGTTCATTGGCCTAAAAGCCTCATGCAAGGTTTCAAAGATCTTACCTTCAAAAATAGGATCATATGGCCAAAAAACTAATAATTTGTACCTCCATTACTCATCCCACCATAATACGCAAAATCATATCTATAACTCTCAAACAATCTACACTTTCCTCTTTATGGCTTATTCTCTAGTAACCCTATTTTAGCCTAAAGTTTATTCATTTGAATAGAACATAAGGGTTAAATATGAAATAAGACCATATTTTGATACCATTTATCCCATTACAACTTCATACAAAATTTTAGATAACAAATATTAGTGGAAACCTACTAATGCACCAAGCCTCTTTACTAATTAGGTCTATTTAGGCCTAGTCCAAACACATAGTCTTAGTGACCATACTTTAGGGTACTATACTAACTTTAAACCTCATAAATCCTATATATAATTTAAAATATCATATGAATCCAAATTTTCATTAATTTTGGTATGTGAATAATGAGTTATTTGAGTTTCAAGTTTTAAAACCCTAGCTTGGTTTTAACAGGCCTGTGCAAGACTACTAGCCTTAAAAATGGGATAAAATGAGTTTTAGAAAATTTAAAAAAATTATAAGATCTGTATGAGGTATTAAAAAACTTAATTAACCTTTTACGAAAACTTTTTATGTATGAACGATCATAATAAGTCCCCAACAAGCAATGTTATAGAATTTTGAGAGTATGGGACTGTGTGCACTATAAAGAAAGGTTTTAATTGAATATGATAATCCAAAAGTATTTTTTAGAATAAAAATATATTATAATAATTATTTAAATACTATTTACCACATTTATATCACCCAAAACATCTGAATGACAATCCAATAACACCTTTGTTCTCTTTATACTTGATTGTGTTAACATTGAGTTATTCCAAAGATTGTATATTGCCACTAACCTATAGATCAAAAAAAAAGTATAATATATCCAAATAATAATAATAATAATATATATTATCACATATAAATAACCCTGGGGGTACTCATAAATACTCTCTTAAAACATTCTTTTATTCATTCATCACCTTGCATACAAAATAGTCATACATATAATTTGTACAATAGACAAAGTTATCTTAAAGCTTGATTATTTATATTTATTAAATATAAAACTCTATATATTTTGAATTTATCCTCTCATTTAACCTTATACTACTATCATTTTTCATCTTACAGGCATTTCTCTTATTTTATGACACCAAACATGAAAGATCACTCCTTACAAGGCCACTCCACTTAGGGTGATAGTTAAATTTGCATGTTTCTTTGATTAAATTAATTTGTTTATGAATTTTAAGTTTAAAAAACATTAAAACTAACTCCTGGGACCTACTAAGAATCTTCACCAACTTTTTCAACATTTAAACTTCACACAAATCCCAAAACATCTCACAAAGCATAATTACAAATTTAAAGTTTATAATTCCATTTTTGGTGTGAAACTCTAAATATGATACAAAAACATAAATTAAATAATCTTAAAAGATAAAATACATACTAAGGAACCCTACAATACCTCTCTTACTCACACCAAACCCAAAATGGATAATATGAAACTCTTAAACTCATTAACATCCTATATAACCTTATGATTCTCTACAACATACATTGTTTAATTCAATCTCCCCTCTTTATATAATGTATTGGATAAGATGTATAAGTTTAAAAAATATATGAATTACATGAACCTTTACACTATGATACTCATAATAATCATTTGCCTGATACCATTCAAGTTTGGGTTGAATTTTATCAATATTATGCTAAGTAATCATATCTATAGCAAGTAGCTTTCAAAATACTACCTTGATAGGCTCTAAAATATTACAAAATTGTATTTTATTGAATTTATTACTTGGAGGAGGTAGCCTATGAAAATTAAGTATTTGTTTCCAAGGATCATTTTACATTAGTAGGGACTATACTATGTGAACATGTCTTGCTTCTATTACTCCATTACCAACCACATTCTTATTATGATTGAAGGGTTTTGGATTATTTTCCATTATTTTTAGGTTTGGGGTTAAATTTTGATTATTATTTTGGTTTTGAGTTTGATGTTGGGGTTTATTTTGTGAACAAATTTTGATCAATACTTTATCAATGAGAGTAATTTCTATTTGAACTCCTTTCTAAATGACTTCATAAAAGTTGTTTGGACAATGCAATCTAAGGTTAGAGCTAATTATTAATTTAAATTTGTCATGAGTATGTTTGATAAATCATCATTAGATAGATATTGTGGAAATATTCTAGTCAACACTCTCCATCTTTAGACATAAGTCAAAAATCTTTCTCCACCTCATTGTTTGATATTACATATGTCAACCATGGTCAACTCATGTTTAATATTATATGAGAAGTGTTTAACAAATTTCTCTAATAAATCATCAAAATTTATGATAAAACACTTTGGGAGACATATAAATAGGCCAAATATTTCCCAATGAAGCCATGCGATAAAAGATAAAGTAAAAAATTAGGGTCATAGCCTACTTTTTAGCATGTAACCAAAAACTCTGTTAGGTGATCCCTTGAGTCACCCTTTATTTTATACTTGTCAAATTTAGGGATATAAAAATGAGATGAGAATGGTGTCTAAAATATGATTACATGTAATTAATATGAGCATATTTGATCCAACTTATACTTCTAGCCATGATTCCCTGCTTGTAATCCTAAAATTGTGTCCTTGATAACTTGCTCTTTCTGGAGAAAAGAAGTATTTTGGGATGTAGGTGGGGGATTGTATGACTAAGAATGAAATTATGGATTAATTATATATATATGGAAATTATTTTCAGTAACCTATTAGGATTAGTATTCTTATTTCTAAGATTGAAATGGTCATGAGGGACTTGGTGTTGACTAGGATTTGAAGATGGAATGTAGACTCATTGCGACATAGGAGGAATTCATTATTTTTAAGTAAGTATTTTTATTTATTGGTGGGAATTAATTATTGATTAAAAGTGAAATTTTGTGTAGATAGATATTTTTGCTAATTAGAAACAACATATTATCCAAATGGAACTCATTATTGTGTAATGGACAAGCCCTGATGGGTATTAGAGAAAACTTTATTAAGTTTATAAGGGTTGCATTGGGGGAGATATGAGATAGATGGGATAATGTTTTTTTTAGCAGGGACTTATTCATAATTATTTAAATTATATATCTATTTATGGAAGAATTATTTAGATGGGATTTGGAGATTGGGATTAACAAGAACTAGATGGGGATTAAGAAATGTTTGTTGTGGATTCTCAACAACCTATTGTGTGGAATCTATGGCTATATTTTGCTTAGGATTAGTGGATGTCTCGAGAGTATGGAATATATTAACCAATGGATCTTTAACCTAATGCTCAATAGGTTGATTTAACTCTATATGTAGAGAATCATAAACTAGAGTAGTAACTAATAAAGATGCAAGATTAGTCAACACTTGACCAACTTATTACAACTAGGTTATATTGATAGGTGAGTTTTGGGGTGCAGAAAATAGTTATTCCTTCCTATTTCCAGATGTTGTTAGGACTAGATTTATTTGAATAATTATTGCACCATGGATAGCTGAAGGTGAATCCTTAGTCTACTTTATGATGTCAATGGTATTATTCTGTTGAGATATCACAATATTACGCAAGTTCTCTATTAAAAAAAAGGGGGAACATTAGAACCCATCTCTAATAATTAAAAGAGAGATTCATATCTATTATCAAATAAGTCTTTCTCAAATTGAGCTCAATCTATGTCATAACTAGGTGGCACATCTTCAAACTTAGTTTCATGGACTTACGTATCATGTAAGTTCATATAATCTTATTGATCATGTGGATAATTGGGTTGGTATGTGAATGGATTTATATGGTCTTATTGATTATGTACCATTCACCATCATAAGTATCATTATAATCCATTCTAATTCTCATGTATCAAGGCATGTTTGACACTATTTCAAACTAAGTAATTTGACCCAAACTCAAGTTTTTCAACATATAAAGTTTGGCTAAGTTTATCAAATATTTTTGAAGTATCCCAAGGCTTTGAAAATGTAAGACCCTTTTAAAATAGAATAGAATGATGAAATTAGAGGCTAAAATATAAGTGTGAGGATAAAGCATTTGACATGTAAAATTGAATTTGGAATATAATTAAGTGTGAATGGGGATTGGTAAGTGATTTAGAAATGAAAAGAGAATGTTTTGACTTGAACATGCTTAACTTAAACTTGAGATTTGGTAATGAGACTGGAATTTGACCCAAGTCTTGAAGTGTTTTTGAACTATAAATTTCTAATTTTATTGAAGTGGGCCAAAATTCACATGGACAACATAATAGTATGATTTCATACAAGAAGGGCCTATGTTTAGACAAATTTGGACATGAGATGTAGAGAGGAATAATTTTTGAATTGAAAATTGGGTAGAGTAATGCCTATTTGTGATGGGGTATGTAGTTTATGATAAGTTTAGACACAACAACCAAGAAATCAAACATTCAATCTCACAATATTAAATTAGTGACTAACATGAGAATACTCCACATTCACTGATTATTTCAATATACTCACTTGAGAGAGGATTATAGAATTTAAGATTCTTTAAGTAATTAATGTAGTTATTGGTGGTGTTTTAATCCCACCCTTCTCTCATAAGTTCCATACATGAAAGACATATTTGTGTGTTTTTATATTTATAACCTTATGCCGGTGAATGTTTTATGGCCAAAAGGTTATATTATAAAGTTTTTATGGTCTTAATAGATGGTATTGATACAAATTTTGATATGTGGGTGTAAAAAATATGTCAATTGGACGTCAAGACTTAATAAGCTATTCATAGGAGGGTGTTGTCCCTTCATGACCACTTCATCCTTAGGATTTTAGTGAGTGCTACTTAAAAAATCAAGCTCTAAGAGATATTTTAGTTGTATTATAACTTATGTAGACTCAATTTATATACCCCACTAGATAATCAAGGAGGGTATGAATGTTGGGTAATGACATCCCAGTCACCATGGCTTAAAAACTTGCGAGAAGGTAATGAAACTCCAATTTCACAACCAAAATAAAAATGAAAGTTATTTCCATTATAATTCACATGAATCCCACTAAGGTGAAAGTGAAGATAATAATTGACAAATCTCTTAGGATAAAATAATTGATCACCTCCATGATTCTGAGTCACCCTACCAAGTGGAGAGCATACATGTGAAGGGATTGCACAAGTACACAAGAAAATATCTAAGTAAAGAAATAAAATGATTAAAAAAATGAAAATATTTTATTTCACCAAATCAAAAGATGAATTATTTAAAAAAAAATTAAAGCAAATATGAATTAACAATATGTCTTTTAAATGAATCACCACACCCTTTTGGGATTTATAAGAAAAACAATGTGAGTAGTTTTTCTTGGTAGGTCTTTTGCCAAATAATTTTATTTATTTGTGTTTTGGTTTTTTCCTTTTGATTCTATATCAAGTGTCCTACACAAATTAATTACTACTATTTTATTTATGAAGAGTTAAACAATCAAAACCTACATAAGAAAGACTTAAAAACTAAACCAAAAAAAAATTGCAAGAAACATTGTTAAAAAATTTGAATCTATAAAAAGTAAAATGTGAATTATGAGAAATACATAAGTTAATTTTCAAAAATAATTTTTTAATAAAAAATAGAATATACGAAGAACACAAATTATTTTGACCAAAATGATGATTGCAACATTCTATGCTAAATTTATTATGGTAATTAAAAAATAGATTCCAATAAGAACATAAACTTATTTGTAAAACAAAAATAAGTTTCTATAAAAAAAACATAAAAGTATAGAGAACTTAGAAACTAATTTGATAGAAAAGATTAATTCAACATTCTATGTTAAATTCCCAACCCAAAGCATTTTTGAATTCCCCTTGTTCACTTTTAGTGGAGTTATTGATCTTGGTTGGCTCTTATGATTCCTTATTTTGCTCTCAAATATTTACTATTTCTCCTCCTCATACCTCTCATCCTCTGATTGATATAGTGTAGGGTGTATGGAAAGACAACTCTATGGCAAGTGCAAGTGAATATATACCATTGGTTCTACAAATTACAAGTTATGATGGATGAAGTGCGAATAAGGAATTAGTGGCATCAACAAAGAAGGATGGGGAAGGAAACTATATATCTTATTTAGAAGTGGCCAAACTTTGAGCTTATAAGACCTAACACTCAAAGTGAAAGTTGATATATCTTAAGCTAACTACATTAAACCCTTCCATTTATATGGAAAATGATGTTCTTCAATCTATTTTGGTTAACAAAGATTATTATTTGGAGAAGAGTAGTTTATTAGATTGATAAGCTATGGCCAAATCTACCAAATCTAAATACATGGTTCTCTAAGCAATATAAGCATTTTATTAAAGGTAATATTGAGATATATACTTATGCAAAGTGCTTATTTATTGTTGTTTTTCATCTCACTTCTGATAAATATTAAATCCTTAAAAAATAGTGGAATTAGGACAGACATTAGCTACTTATGAAGCCTTAGTTTATAACCTTCAATTCACTCACTGATTCTTTTTCTACTAGATCCATTTGGGTATGCCTACCTCATCTTAACCTTTATTTTTGGGTTGATCCCTATTTAAAGGCTATAGGCAATTCTTTGGGTAAATTACTATGAATTAATTCAACCATGTCTATGTTTTCCCATACCGCCTTTGCTATAATGCTAATTTTGATTGATACTTTTGCTAATCTTTTAGCCTCTATTGACCTAATCATTGAAGACACATTGTGGACTCATCCACTAGGATATGAAGGTTTGATTTTTATATGTTATATATGTTTTAACATTGGGTATCTAAATTCAAAATGTAATAACTCCAATAAAATAAATATTTAATCCACTTGGTGGAAGAATTACTTATCTGATCTTCTAAGTGTTTGGACCTAATTTTCATGACTCCTTAGACTTTGAGGAGGAAGCTGTGAATTTAGGAATTTGGCTCAAGAGAGGATTGTTAGTATAGTTTTAGTTTTAAAATGAAAACAAAATTAAAAAACATAGTAACTACCATAACATATCTAGGCCTAGACACTAAGGAGATGTTAGTTAATAAAAATGAATAAAACACACAACTAAAATGCAAAATAAACTCTCTTTTACCTTCCTTGGATGCTCCAAAATTCTTGTTGTAGTGGCTTACTCGACTTGTGCTCATGAAGTCTTCATCAAAGGATGCTTGGCTTTATCCTCTTTTCCTTGGCATATTTGGCTTGTGGCTTGTCTTAGAATCAATTTGACATGGTAACACTAGTTTCAATGGCTTCTTGAATAAATTTGTGTATTATAACTTTGCACCAAAATAGCTTAGAAATGATGTTCATGGCCTCTCTATTTATAGATTTTTTAGAATGTCTATAATCAACCTAAACAATCCATCCCAAGATTGAGATGTGTAGTTGAGGATTAATTCAATTTTTGGAATTAAGTTTATAATTATACTCATCATGAAATTAGAAGAAAGGGAAATTAATAGGCATGGAGGGCATCATGGAAGACATTGATGAGGCATGGAGAGCATGAATCTTGATATTTGTGGCATTTATGGCCTAGGGATCTCTTCCCAAGAAGTGAGGTCACTTAATGATACAAATATTCAATATTAATTTCTAAATACAAGTATTCAAAAAGTTTTTATAGAATTATTAATTAGGCCTTGATTTAGATTAACTAGCTCTTAAGTATGTTTAAGCACTTTGTGCACAAATTCTCAAATTGATAAGTATGCCCTATTATTGGTCCAAAATTTGACTAGGTTGGAATTAGAAGGTGATGTTAGATGTATTGGATCCATTATCCTATTTAGTATGTTACCAATATAAAATAACAAAATCATGTATCTTGTGTAGAAGATTTGATAGGAAAGAGCAATCTAGAGCACCTAGGTGCAAAATTAGCATTTTTACTCAAAATAATCTGATCAAAGTTAGCTATCCCATAAATTACATTGCCCCATTTAGGGATACCCTATTCAAAATTAGCACTTGAATATGTCAGTTTTAATTCATTTAGCATGTTTTAGTGCTTTTAGTCCAAATTGTGTATTTTGGGTGAAAATTGGTCAAAAGCTTGATTGGAGGTTATTGGTGGCTAGATTTAGGTGTCTACAATTTGGCCCTATTTGGGAAGGCATTTCAAGATATAAGCATAATAACATCTTCTCAAAGAATGAAAAGGTCCTATATGCCTACAACTATAATGATGATACTCTAACTATATGATGCCCTCTTGAGGGAATGATTGACACAAGTAGGTCGACAAACGGTCCCTCAAAAAGAAAGAATTAAAACAAGGGGACCAAATAAAGGAAAGATGAGGGGGTAAAACACAATTATACTAAAAAGTAGTTAAAATAATTGGGAATATAAGTGGTATCATGCACAATGGTTTTCCTAAAGGTGATTATAAACATTATACCCTGATAGTGGCAATGTGGTATGATAACATAATGATCTGCTCAAAGGTGGTTATAATCATTGAGAAGATGGAGTTTCCCCAATTAGGACATATAAACAAGACAATAACATGCCCCTGCATAGGCAAAAAAATTAAAGTGGTGTCAACATAATTATTTTCCCAAAGGTGGTTATAATCATTAAGAAATGCAGGTGGGATGGTGTGAAATGATTTGTCCATAGGTAGTTATAATCATTAGACCTTGATTATGAAAAACATGATAAATTTGGCTAAATTATAACTTAACATAGAGGGTAATTATGAATTGGAATAACCTACTAGTAGGGAGATGCTCATTTGAACTAACAAAGGTTGAAATTTTTTCATGGTTAATTACTCTATTTGGGATATGATTTGGATGGAATTAGGATGTTGGTACTGAAGAGATGTTTCCATTGCTAAATAGAATTCTTGAAGCTAAGGTTTTTTATATCACATATTGATAAGCATCATGGTATAACATCATGAGGACTTGGCCAAAATATGCATAAGGACTGACTCTCGTAATCTAATACTCAATAGAAAACAATGCACCAATGATAGAAACCATGATGACAATGTAAACATATGAATACATATGGATTAAATTATAAGTGTGGGTAAGGAATCACCCAATAAACACACATAAATTGAATCAAGGCAACAGTGCTGAAAGCAAACAAATAGATATACAAACAAACAAAAATAAGTAAAAATAAATAAACAAACAATGCAATAGAAACCATATGAACATTGCCCCTAGAAAATATGTGACAACTAAACAAAAGAACAAAATGGGGGAATAAAAGAAAAATAAGGGGGTGGCTGAGCTATCTTCATATGCACTAGGCAAGTGGATGCTACCTACATAGTTTCATGGATGTAATATCCAATAAAAAACTTTTGGCCAAATGTAGTTCTCCCAAGGAATGGGAAGAATTGATAACTGATGAAAATAAACAATACAGATGTGATAGAAGAAGAGGAATGGTCTTGAAAAATGATAAGTGCTTGAGAAAAAAGGCCAAAAAGGATGTGGAAACTAAATGACAAGTTATTTTCTTATAAATATGTAAGATTTCCTAGAATCCTTAAGGCAAAGAAGTGGTCAATGTTTTTGTTCTTTTCTAATGATTTTTAAAATGTTTTTGGAATTTTTTGAAGTATCTCAACTTGATCAAGAATGATGAGACACTAAAATGGTTCAAGATAAAAAAAATAGTGAGAGTGTTTAAACTAAGGTTGCTCACAAAATGGTGATAGCATGGCTTAGGTTATTCATAAAATTATGAGAGCATGGCTTAGTTTGCTCACAAAATAGTGAGAACATGGCTTAGGTTTCTCACAAAATAGTGAAAACATGGCTTAGGTTTTTCCCAAAATGGTGAGAGTATGGCTTAGGGTGATTAAACTGACCTCAAAAAGTATTGAGAATTGCTTACATAGTCCCAAATTAGGTCCTCAAGTCACTATAGTTTTACCCTTACAGTGGAGGAATTTGACTAGCGTAGCAGTGAATTCAAACAAAATAGGCACAATTGGTAAAAAAAGCATAGTATGACATAGGAAGTGGCAAGTTGGTACGTCAAGGATGAATGTTTCCCCTAGTTTGCTCGTAGGTGGCTATAAATAAGATATAATGACATATATCAATAGTACTAATTTTTCTAAGGGTGGTTATAATTAGTAGAAAGACTGGTGGTAAGAAAGGAATAACAAATGAAGGATGTAACTATCAAAACTTCTATCATACAATCCCAAAATACAATCTCTATTTGAAGTACTTGAACCAACTAATGAAACTAATTAGATACCTTGATGCTAAAAATGTGTAATGAATGGCAAAAATTAAGGTCAAACGGGCTAGGATTTAAAACACACTAGGCTAAAAGGTCAAAAGCAACAAGTAGATACGATGAAGAGGATGGATAAGGATGGTATTTGCACAAAGAAGAATAGTAACAAAATATCATAACTAAAATGGTCCGTACAGATAATACACCTTAGCATTCAAGCATAGTACCACTTGAGATGAATAATATTCATCATCTCAAGAAGTTCATCTCTATTTAGTGTGGTGAGCCTATAGGCTCTTGATCCATAATCTATAGTAATGATGAAATGCCCTATCTAGTTTAGTTTAAATTTCCCTCTATGCTTCTTCTCATCCATGGTATTCTTTTGGTTTTATTTAAGAATAATATCACCAAGTTCAAATTTTCTATACTTAACATATTGATTATAGTAACCTTTGAGTTGGTTCTGATATGCTTGAAGATTGTTGAGTGTGGTTGTGCATTTTTCATCAAGTAGGTCTAGCTCTTGCAAGCAAGCTACACAATAGTCATGATCATCTAGGACATGCTTGAAAGAGATGTGTAGTGAAGGAAATTTGACCTCAATGGGAAGGATGGCCTTAGTACCATAAACAAGTGAGTATGGAATGGATCCTATAGGGGTATGATGATTGGTATGGTATGCCCAAAGGGTAGGGAATATCTATAAGTGCTAATCATGATCAACATCATTGACAATATTTTTGAGAATATTGATAATGGTTTTGTTGGATGCCTTAGCTTGGCCATTACCTTGAGGGTGATGTATGATAGAAAAATGTTGTGTGATTTTATATTTATATATAGCTGGTCTACATCCTTATTCTTAAATGATCCTCTATTATCAAATATAATGTCAGAGGGGTTACTGTATCAAAAAATTAGATGGTTGAAGATGAATTTGGAAGTTTGTTTTCCAGTCATGTAAGTGAGGGGTATAGCTTCAACCCACTTAGTGAAATACTTGGTGGTGATAAAGATATGTTTATGGATATCAGATGAAGTGGGGTTGATCTTCACAATGAGGTTAAATCCCCATGTAGAAAATGGCCATGGTGTCAAAATTAGTTTCAAATTTTTTGCTAGGGCATGTATCATATTAGCATGTTGTTGACATTTATCACACTTTTTTACATATGTAGCAACATCTATGTCTATCATGGGCCAATAATAACTAGTATGAAAGAGATTTTTGGATAGGACTACCCTACTAGAATGAGAACCACATACTCCTTCATGAACTTATTTTAACATTAGTGTAGACTCTACCAAAGTTAAACAATGAACTAGAGTTCCATCAAAACTATGATGGTAAAGGGTGGATCCAATTAGAGTATAACAATTGGAATGATAAATGAAGGCTTTGGTTTATTTTTGAGATAGTTTAGATGGGAGAACTTAGTCATGAAGGTAGTTTTAAAGGTCTGAGTACTAGATAGATTGAGGACTAAAAATATCATAAATCATAAAAAATGGTTGAAGGTTCATGAGCTGATGCTAAAAAATTATTGATGAGGAACTGATACTCTCTAAATTTATCTATTTGTCAAATTAGATAGCCAAGAGTAGCCATGGCATCTATAGTTATGTTACCATCCCTTGGTATGTGCTCAAACTAAATGTCGGTAAACTTTTAAAGAGTGTTGACCATGCCTTTATATAGAACTAGCTTGTCATCTTTGGTCCAAAAATGATCTGTGACCTAATTGATGATTAGCTGAGAATCATCATAAACTTGGAGATGAGATATATTCCAATGCACTATTTATTGAAGTCTTGCAACAAGTGCTTCATACTCAACTATGTTATTTGTACAAGAAAAGTTGATTCTGAATGATTTAGGGATTAGATTTCCCTATGACATAATAAATAATAGGCCTACCCCTGATCCATGTGTAGTAAATGAACCATCAAAATATATCTTTTAGGGATACTCCTTAAGGGGTGTATCAATGATGGTCATTGTGGATCCATTAGGAAATTGAAACATGAGTGGTTGTGTGTTTATGAGAGGTGCTTCAATAGTTGATCTACAAAAACTTATCCCTTGATTACCTTTTAATTGACATAATCTATGTCAAAATCATTAATAAGTATGATCCATTTAGCCATTCTACCTTGTAAAGCTATTTTATATAGTATATACTTGAGCGGATCTACTTTTGAAATGACCATGGTCTTATTATTCAACATGTAATGGCATAGTTTTTGAGTTGTGAGGACCATGGCCAGACAAGCTTTTTCAATAGGTGCATAGTTATGTTCATATGTAACCAAGGTACAACTTAGGTAGTATACAACATGCTCTTTTCCATTATCATCATGTTGATCCAAGAGTACTCCTAAAGCATGGTTGATAGCTGATAGGTATAACAAGAATGGTTTTCCTAGCATAGGAGGTAATAAAATAGGTGGATTAACAAGATAGCCTTTGAGTTATTGAAAAGATATTTGGTAGTGATCATCCTAGTAAAATGCAAATCCCTTATTTAAAAGGTGTGTAAATTGATGGTACTTATCTACTAACTAAGAGATGAAGCATCAAATTGACTGGATGTCACCCTAAAAACTATGGATTTACTTTAAATTGGTTGGTGGTAGCATCTCAGTTATAGCATGGACTTTAGCCAAATCAACTTCAATACCTCTATGAGACATGATGAAGCTAAGTAATTTTCTTGAAGTTACACCAAACACACATTTTTTTGGATTGAGTTTTAATTTATACTCCTACAATATTTTAAATATCTTATGTAGCACTATTGGATGGTCAACCTTAGTTTTAGATTTTCTTAATGTCATCGACATAGTCTTCAACAATATCATGCATCATATCATCAAATATGATAGTCATGGCCCTTTTATATGTATCTCTAGCATTCTTAAGGCCAAATAGCATTACCTGATAACAAAATGTTCCCCAAAAAGTGGTGAACACTATTTTATGTTGGTCTTTTAGTTTTATTCTAATCTAGTTGTATCTTGAAAATCCATCCATAAGTGAAAGCATTTGATAACCTATCGTGGAGTTGATGATCATGTTATTATTAGGCAAGGGAAAATTATTTTTAAGACAAGCTTTGTTGTTGTCTCAAAAATTAGTATAAATTCTAATCCCTTCAGGCTTTTCACTAATATGTACCATATTAGATATCCATTCTGAGTAGTCAATGGATTGGATACATCTTGCTTCTAAGAGTTTTTCCAACTCTTTGTTTACCAATACAACAATACAAGGATGCATCTAATGTAACTTTTTTTTTACCATTTTGGCATTAGGATTAACCATAAGGTGGTGTAGAACTAAGGTAGGGTCTAAACCTAGCATGTCAAAATAGATCCATGTAAATATATCTACAAATTCTCTCAATAGAGCTGTAAATACATCATGTTCCTCCTTAGTGAGGGATGCACCTAATTTTATCCATTTTAGGTATAATGGAGTCCCAATATTTACCTTTATTGTTTCTTTGACTAGAAGGGTTGAACCATCTTCTAGGATAGTAGGCAATAACTTAAACTATTGAATTATGTCAGGGTCCTTTGTTAGGACTTGATCTTTAGCTTCTCCTAGGCATGATAAATCTGAGTCCCCTAATGGAAGATTTGGCCATGTGAAAAAAATAATAAAGAATTCCTGAAGAATTTAATCAAATACTTGTTTCTCAAATTTTTACTTAGATCCATAGGCAAGTTCATTGTTGGTGGTCTCTTGGTCTAAAATTGAAGAAAAATGAACACCCCTATCTAACAACACCTAAAACAAGTTTTCACCACTAGATTGACCTTTATCTTTACTTTTTCCCTGGTCAGAAAGTGCCTCAAAGAGGTTTTCACTTTGGGACCTCAATGTTTTACTTATTTGTTTTTGGCTAAAGGTATTCACTCTCTCTCCAAAATAGGCTATAGAATCCAATGTGATTGAGAATATTGATTTGTGTTCTCCCAATAAGATGTTATCTCTAAGGCCTAAAAAGTCATATAATGCCTCATCATTCTAGATCTCATCAATTGGTAGACTAGATTCTTGTTGGTCCTAATCTATCAGTTGGGGATAATATAATGGAAAAGGGTTGTGATGAATGGCTAGGGTAAGGGTACAAATGGAATGGTTATTAAATAGGTCATCAAAGGTGAGGCAATGATCAAAATCTACTTTTTTATCACCATCATCATCACTAGTCATTAGTGATGAAGTTTGAATAAGATATGTGGGTCATCCCCAGGCAATTTAAATCCAAGTCCATAAGGTCTTTCATACTTAGTCATGGAAATTGGCTTGATGGTTCCTTGCTAATTCAATCTGATGCCTCTTCTTTCATAATTATGATGCTCCATGATCTTATTGGGAATAGGATACTTTGCATTTTTATAAAAATTAGCTTGGTTGTCATTGTATAACCATGATTCATCCCCTTCAAGAGGGTTAGGTTCTAGGCTAGATGTTGGTACAAATGTGACAGGTCAGTTATCTTTATTCTTTTGTTGCTAATACATATGTGGGGTGACTTTAGGTCACCCAAAGGTTTCATATTTTAAGGAAGATTGGCACTATGAAATGTATCATGGGTCACATACTCTCTTAGTTTATTGTCTGAAATGGTGAAATGATTAGAAGCTTCAAGAGGTGACATGTGGGAAAGGAAATCTAAGGTATTAGGATCTATGTGAATATCTGGAGAAAGATTAATAAGTATAGACTTTCCTTTATCCTATTTGGAACTTGGATTCATGATCTACTGATAATTATAGCTTTGAAATTTGGCCTCAAGATGCTTGTAGTGTTCATATGGGTGTAAATCTCTTGAAATGTTTAATTCCATCCTTGAGTGGGAAAACTTGATACATTAGTGTAGAGTTGATGGTACTGCATGAATCTCATGTAACCAAGACCTTCCTAGAAGCATATTATATGATAACTTAAGATCAAGAACATGGCAAAGTGTATCATAGGTCAAAGGCCCAATGATAACTAGAAAACTAATGGTGCCTTGTGATTCTCTTTCCTGATTATCATAGGATTTGATGGTTATTATTTTTGGCTGGAGATCTACCATTGGGTACCCAAGAAGCTTGATGAGCTTTAGAGATATTATGTTGAGTCTAGATCCATTGTTTATAAGGACATGTTTCACTTTATGTTGTCTTATATAAAATTCTATGTATAATGGATTATTATGAAGCAGGCCAAGGGAAGATAATCACTTTGGTTGAATGTGAGTTGCTGGGCTGGAGCAAGATGTCCGACCAAAGATTGAAATTTATCAAGGGATATGTTACTAGAAATAGTGGATTGGGTTAAAACTTGTTCAAGATCTTCTTGTGGATTATTTACATTCGTGGCAAATCTAAAATATAAATTTATATTGGTATCTTTTATAATTGTTTAAAAATATCAAATTTTTTATCTTGGTTAGTAGTGAATGGTTTATTTTAAGGATGAATGATTGTTGGATGATAGGCAAAGTGGTAGATGGTTATGGGCCTAGGATAGTAATATTTGAACTCTAAGTTGTGATTTCATAATCAAGATTAAATACTAGACCATTATTGATAACAAATGTTTGGAATGGTGTGGGACCAGATAGGACAAGTCTCAATTATAGGTGCACTTGCATGTGGTCATGTGACAAGGATGAGTTATCGATATAAGGTCCAAAAGGGGAAGTCTTAGTTTACTAGTTTGCTTATATACATTCCTAGGTCAAATAAGGATTATCCATGTAATTTGGTTGAATGTTGTTATTTAGAAATAGTCTAGGCTAATTCGTACTTCATCTAGGATTAATGGAGATGGTATTAATGTTACCCCATACAATATGACCTATAACCTTGTTGTAGTCATGTGCAACTGCATGGTAGGTTTGTTGGTTGTTATGATTCTAACCTTAGTTTTTTCCATTGTTCTATCATTGTAGGTGTTGTCGATTTTAATGGTTTGGCCTTTGATTTTGATACTATTGATTTTTCTACTGTACTAGCCATTGTTGTCATTATTGCTGATCATTTTACTACTACTAATTTTTATGTTAGGGAAAGGGGTTTCGATAAATCCCAAGAGTTTGATTGGAAGTGGAAGCACTATTATCTAATGTTATCTCCCCATTTTCCAACATGTTCTTAATTAAATGCTTGATTTGGACACATCTTCGTAGATTATGCCCATTAACCTAATAATAGTCATATAATTCATTTTCATTATACCAATCAAGATAAGGAATGCCTTGCAGATAATGCTTTAGTATAGGCCAACTAATCAAATTAGTGTTATCAATCTTGAAAAATATAGACTCAATAGGTTCTCCTAGGTCACTAAAGACATGGCATGCATGCATAGTTCTCCTAGGAAGAAGGGTTTGTAATGGTAATAATTATTGTATTTATTATGTAGGTCTTGGTTGTTGTGCTTACAATATTGGTTGGAGAGATTTTTGGGTAGGATTAAGTTGAAAATGCAGTGTAGATGATGTTTTCACTATTTAGACATGATAGGATTCGGTTACTCCATTTTCCATAACATTCCTATTGTAGTTGAATTACTATAGTCTTTCATGGTTATTAGCCTATGTTGGTTGTGATGCTGACACTTGAATGAGATATTGGTCATTTCCCTAATTGGTACCTTGATTTTGATTAGTTTAATTAAGCTTGATAACTCCTTTATTGATGAGCTCTCAATCAATAAGCCTTTGTCGATGATTTCCTTGAAATTATGTGCAAAGTGTAATTCTAAATGATAAGCTATCTCACTATGCAAATTTTTAGTAAACACAAGGACTAATTATTTATCTAGAAAAATATGGGTGAAGTGACTTGAAAGGGCTCTCCATCACTATAAATGGAAAAACTCTCACTAGATTTTTACTTTGCTTGCATTAATTTTATTAATGAAATCTCATGATTGAGATTATAAGAAAAGTGCTATACAAACTTATCAGAAAGATTATCAAAATCCATTACTACATTTTTGGGAAACTTTAAAAACTACTCCAAAGATTGTCTAGCCAAGCTCCTTGGGAACAACAACAAAAGGTATATATCACTATATGCCACTGGTTGACATGTGACAAAGAATTCAATCAAATGAGCCTTAGGGTCACCTTTCTCTTTATATTTGTCAAATTTTGGTGTTTCATAGCTTGGAGGAAATGGTATATGAAAATCCTCAATGTTGGATGGGTAGGAACACACATCATCCAATTTGAATTTTTTAATTTGTTTACTAGTTTGAATGGCAGAAATTGCATCCTTTATCTATTGTAATTCTTGGGATAGGAAACTAGAAGGAAAATTGGTTTAGGTAGATGGTTGGGAGGTCACAAGTGGGACACTTTGACCAAGGTATGATGGAGATACCTATTGGGGTACATTAGTTTGCTTGGAGAATAAACCAGGAATACACATACATGGATTAGGATGTACTTGAAATTACAAAATTGGTTGTGTGATATTCTAGTTTAGGTTGATGACAAAGGTTTGACCTAGAGTATTTTATGGTTGGGATAGAGGGATATAACTATACTGTACCTGCTATAGTTGAAAAGGGACATGTTATTGACTAATCAAACCTTGTTGAGTCAGAACTTGTGGTCTAAGACCCTGTCTCTAAATTTGTGGCACATTTTGAACCAATGTTTGTCTAGTAGGTACTTGAGAAACATGGCGACTCTTTATTTCATGAATCCCTATTGAGAAGTGAAAACATGTTTCAAATTTAACATTTGACATTGAACAATATTTTCACATTATTAACTATTCATTGCTTGGTTTTGAATTGGCATATTAGTTTGTAACTGAAGAGGTATGTTCATCATTACCTAGCGAGGTGGAAATTTTTTTCTCTTGATTGAGTTGGAAATGTATTTGTCCTTTGTTGCATTGATACACTAGATTGTGTCTGCTATTTTGGAATACTACTCATTACTTGAGGAGGAGTACGATTCATCACATTCTATTATTGGGGCATGACATTAGTCATTATTTTATTACCTAATCCCATAGGTTGTACACTTGAAGAAGAAACTGGTTAAGGTTGGGGTGTAGAAACTCTTGTTTCTTGATATGATGATCTACCAATGGGATTAACTACATGCACATGTTGTTGGCTAGTTGTTTATACATTAGTATCACTTTGATCAGGATTAGACATTGTTTACAAATTGTCCACTACATTTGGCTCACTAGTCTATGTAGAAGCTGAAGACACTTCTTTAATAATGAGCATATGTATCAAGTTATCTATCGAATTAGTTTATATGAACGGGTTGAAACTTGGATTCTCTTATCCAGTTAACTCTATCAACACTCTTATTGAAGGAACTAGGTCAATAAGAGGCTTACTCACCATGTTCATCTAATTAAAATTATGTGTTAGATTTATTTAGGTTTGATATGATATCTGCTTTGGTTAAAGTGATCTTCCATGATGGTTTTTTCCTCAATTAAATATATTATGGTCTTGATACGTTTATTGTACTAGAGCCATAAGATTGCTAGAAGAAGCCTGTTAATCGTAAATGATATTGTGGGTCACTCTTACTAGACTTGGTAAATTTTCATGGGGAAAGTCTACTATAAAATTGGTCCCTACCTCTATGGATCTAACTAAAATCTTTTCTTTTTTATCTAACAAATGTCTCTCAAAAAAAATGGATCATACGTGGAAGCTATATTAGTAGAATATGACCATTAAAGAATTAGCTCATCCAATGTGGGTATTATAGTTAGGTATTTTTGTAATTTGTTCTTGGTCTTGTTCTAAATAAGGTGGTGTGTTACGCAGATAGTTACCTAATGGATCTTGGCTTTGTACAACTAATTGAGCATTATAAGAGGGATAAGAATCCATCTCATAAGTAATATTATCTGCATAGGGGTCTTGTACCATTTCTTCTTGTGTAACTACATTACTAATCCCTATATTATACATGAGTCCACTACGAGTGTAATAATGCATATTGGGATCCATAGTCAATGCTTTGTGATAGAATGTCAAAGATTTCTAAAAGCTCTAAAAAAGATAAAATCTAAAATAGATGATGTTCCAACTTAGTCTAGATTTGTCACAAGGATCAAAAGGTTTACCAAAGATTTATGAGGAAACAAGATAGCATAAAGTATCTAATGTTCACTATTCACACAAAGATAAGAAAGTAAATGGACCAAAAATCAAAATACCAAACTCTAAGGTTGAAGTGTTTCAAATCAGTCTAATCTAGGAATTTAAAAGTTTCTAGGTCTTTTAGCCAAACATGGTGTCAAAATCTAGACTCAAACAAGGCATGCGCTAGGATTCTTGGCCAAATAAAATCAAAAGTTAGACTTTGAAAATAGATGAAAGGTTAACAAATTTGAAACACTTCTAAAAAACACTAGGCATTTGATTCTTATACATAAACTTGATCAACTAGGTATAAGGTATGAAACAAAAGACATTTTTAGAGATAGTTTATTTTCTCATATATAATGGTATAAAACTTGGTTATTTTGACATACAAGATAGAAAAAAGTGAACAGTATAACTGTGCTAGTCAAAAGATCACAAAAGTACACTCAAATTGGTCTAAAAATATAGGAACAAAATTGAATTCTATGCAAGAGGGTCTATGAAACAATATTTGAAATGTTTTGGGCAGCTTAATGGTGATATACTACCCAAAAAGTGTGACAAAAAGGTTTGTTTTAAAAAATATCTAAGGCAAAAACACTTTCTCACAATTTTTATAGCATAACACTACTTTTCTTGACTCAAAATGTTATGGTGCATAGACTCAAAGTGAAAGTTTTTATCACAAAATGGCTTAAGTCTATCAAGTGATGGCAATGATTATGAGTCTTGAATGGATTTCAATCCCAAATTGGAAATTAAACCTAAGTTCCCTCAATTTTAGTGAAAATGGTGAACCCACTTAACACATCAACCCTATGAATTTATAAAGGTGTAATTTTGAATTTATATTATAAGTGAAGGACTTAAAAAATTATGGTAACTCAATTGGGTAGCATAACTATGCCAAAGTGGATGATATGACTCTCAGGCTCTTGATGAACTTTAAACAAGACAAATTAATGGTATCATGTGGGTACCATAATGCCTCTTTTTTCAAAGGAAAATTAGGACTATGTGTTTGGTTTGAATTATTTTTTTACACCAAGTTTTGACTTCAAACAAGACTTTAATCTAGGACAAGACCAACTAATTAATCACTCTTAGATCCTAAACTGTCAAGGTTACTTGGTATTTTTGGAATCCATCAATATACATCATTTAAGAGGATTTTAAGTATTCATCCAAAAGTAAATACACATTATATAGTAGGGGTTTTACACCCCCCTTCTCTCAAATGATATTACTACTACATGGACCTTGAGGTGCACCTTGCACCAACAATACTTTCATGGTAAGTGGGATTTGTCTAAGATATAATAAGTTTCTTAACATTTTAGGGGAATCAATTACATAATGAATTTCATGCCAAATAATTCAAAATAAAATCATGGATTTTGGGTTCATATCACTTGGCTTGTTGCAAAAAGGTTTAGTCCTTTTTGTAAACACTACATCCTACTATTTGCTCAATGTAGTGCGATGTCCAAGTATCACTACATCCTATGTGTAACTCCAATTAGGATCCAAATGAAGTCAATGCCAGGAGGTGAAACCCTAGGTCAAATCTTCCCTAAAGAACTCATGGGAGGTGATGAAGTCCCTCTCACAAGCTAAGTTTGTATAAAAATGAAGAAAACATGAAAGTAGAAAGACTTTAAGGTCATTTTAAAAGTCACCCAAACTTTGATGAGTTTTTATGGAGTGATTTAGATAAATTTATTTCTAAGCCTTAGACTAGGCTACTTGTAATATTAATAGCACTTTTGATTCTAAGGGTTCCCTAAAAGGGATAAATGGAAGAGCATACATGCAACATCCCTCTTTTTGCCAAACAAAAATTTAATCTAAACAACTAAGTAAACACAATTAGATTTAAAAAGGTGAGTTTATTTTTAAGCCCAAATAGAAAATGAGGTGGTGTTCATTTGATCCCTTGGTCTTAGTTTCAAACTTGAAAACATTCACCATAAACATCTAACATTTGTTTTTTTGTTAAACACTAAAACAAGGTTCCTAATTGTTTTTTAAGCATGAAAAAGGTAATATAAACATGTTTTTAGCAAATTTCAAGCTTGGTCCTATAATTAAAATGTTATCATGTCCTTTAAACTTGAATCTCTTTTAGGTTTGAAATAATGAACTTTAAAAAAAGAGCTCTTGGGTCTATGTTTTAAGAAAAACACAGTGATTGATGTCAGTTATATAATCAACAATGGTTAAATTTTCTAGCCATTGATGTTTATTTAACTAACATTAGTTATACTAATGTGATTAATGATAAGTATACAAATGATGTTGGTTTTATTAATTGACATCAATCAAGCTATCCAATCGATGTCGGTATTACTAGCCGATGTCGATTACTATGTAAACTTGTAGGAAACAAAAAATGACAAAATAAAGTTAGAGAATCAATTTTCAAGATTTTTAATGCTCCAAATAAATATTTTAAAGCTTCAAAATTATCTTATTCATGTGTGGGATGCATCTAGTCCCATCGAGCATGCCATATGTGAATCTATGAATTTGGCTCAAGAGAGAATGGTTAGTATAGTGTTAGTTCTAAAATGAAAACAAAATGAAAAAAACACACTAACTAGCATAACATCTCTAGGCCTAGACACTAGGGAGATCTTAGTTAACAAACATGAATAAAAAAACATAACTAAAATGCAAAGGAAACTCTCTTTTACCTTCCTTGGATGATCCAAAATGCTTGTTGTAGTGGCTTGCTTGGCTTGTGCTCATGAAGTCTTCATAAAAGGAGGCTTGGTTATCTCCTCTTCTCCTTGGTACCTTTGGCTTGTGGTTTGGCTTGGCTTGGAATAAATTTGGCATTTTAAAACTAGTTTTAATTTCTTATTAAAGATATTTGTGCATTATAATTTTGCACCAAAATAGCTTAGAAATGATGTTCATGGCCTCTCTATTTATAGATTTTTAAGAATGTCTATAATCGACCTGAATCATCCATCCTGAGATTGAGATGTGTGGTTGAAGATTAATTCAATTTTTAGAATTAAGTTTATAATTTTCCTCATCATGACATTATAAGAAGGGGCAATTAAGAGGCATGGAGGCCATCATGGAAGGCATTAATGAGGCATGGAGGGCATGAATCCTGATATTTATGGCATTTATGACCTACACATGTATTTCTCAAGAAATGAGGTCACTTGATGATGTAGATATTCAATACTCATGTCTAAAAACAAGTATTCAACAAGTTTCTATGGAATTATTAATTAGGCCTTGATTTGGATTAACTAGCTCTTAAGCATGTTTAAGCACTTTATGCACTAATTACTCAAATTGATTAGAATGCCCTATTATTGGTCTAAAATTTGATTAGATTGAAACTGGAAGGTGATGTCAGATGCATTAGATCCATTATCCTATTTAGGATGTTACCAAAAAGAAATAATAAAGGCATGCATCTTGTGTAGAAGATTTGATAGGAAAGAGCAATCCAGAGCACCTAGGTGCAAAATCAACATTTTTACTCAAAATGATCTGATCAAATTTAGTTGGCCCATAAATTACATTATCCCATTTAGGGATACCCTGGTCAAAATCGGCACTTGAATATGTCGGTTTCAATTCATTTAGTGTGTTTTAGTGTTTTTAGGCCAAATTGTGCTTTTTGGGTGAAAATTGGTCAAAATCCTAATTGGAGGTTATTGGTGGCCAGATTTAGGTGTCTATAGAAGTAAAGGAGGAAGAGGATCCCAAAAATCCAAGAACTAAATCCTAGGTTTTTATAGAAGGTAAACTTGTAGAGGCCAAAACTTTAGAAAAAGCTAAGGATGTTTCTAATACTAAACATCCCATTTATAATGAAGAGGCACTAAATTTTGAAAAACACAACTCAAAGGTGGATCCAAAGAATATTTCAAAAGATAAATCTAATACATTTGAATTTAATCAACCTCTATCCCCCAAGTGAGCAAAAAATAACAGGGAGTGGACTAAATTATAAAAAAGGTAAAATAATCTAGAAGACTAGCATGACCCTTTGACTGAGAGGGCCTCAACTTTATGAATGCTTTATGGTTGTTGTGTGTATGACTTTGGATTTGATGTATTTTAGCTATTTTTTGTTGTTTTGATTATATTTCCCTAATGGTATGGGTTAGTCTTGCATCAAGTTTATATTGTGTTGTTATTTATTTGTTTTAGTGCAACTATATTAGTTGAATATCTTGGCATTTTCAAACATATCTATTTATTTCATTTTTGGGGTTAGGGTCCCTAGTTCAAAAAACCCACCCTTTACCAATAATTACAAAAATATTCTATGCTACATTTACTAAAACTAAATTCAATGTACCTTTATTTAAGCCTAAAGAGCCATATGATGGAAAAATTTAGAAGAAAAGAAGGGGAAATAAAATTTAAATTTGAGCTAATTTCTAAATGGGAGGAATAATAAGATTCTTGATTAAATAAAGTGAGGTGTGAGTCCCACTAGGCATGCCATATGTATCCATAAGAGTGCAAAAGATTAATTTTTGTTTTTTACTAAAAATATTAAAATAAAATAAATAAAACAAATTACCATAAGCCTAGGACCTTGTGATCCAAATAAATAATGAATAGAAAACTAAATATGAAGATAAAATCATACAAATTATATCTTCTTTTGTGGATTATTCACCTTTTTGAATACAAGCTCAATGTGGCTCAACATGTCGTATCAAAAGGACTTTATAAATGTCATCTTTGAAGAGTGGAACGTCGTCATTTGATAACTTTGAATAATAATGATGCATAAGGTGGCTTTGAGAACTAGCAGGGTTTTGTTATAAAACTTTAGAATGAAATATGAAAAGGGGTGCTCCTTTAATTATAGGTAGAGTGATTGAATATGATCCCTTCATCTTGTATCTTAAATTAAGGGTGGATAATTCCTCCCAAAGAATCGTATGGATCATGACATAGATCACCAATATGATCCCTCCATTTTGTCCAAGATGAAGGGTGGAGGATGATCCTAAAAATATCATAAGGGGGATTAATATGAGCCCTCCATATTATTTCTAAGATGGAGGGTAGAGAATGCCCCTAAAAAATATATTGAGGGATGAAATGAGATCCCTCCATATTTTTGCCAAGATGGAGGGTGGATAATCCTTCTCAAAAATATCCTAAAAGGTGGAATGAGGGATTTCCATCTTGTCTCCAAGATGGAGGGTAGAGAATGCTCTTTGGAAAGTGCCCCACATGAGGTGGAAAATCAGGAAATTAAATTAAAGGAAATTAGAAATTTTAATTCCATAAAATTTATAATTAGAGGAAGTATTAATTAAACTAATGATAAGGATTAATTTAATTAATATGATATGAACATGAATTTGGTTGATTTGATTGAATAATGGGAAAATGATTAATTGATTAGAGAAAGGGATATGACTAGTGATGAATAGAAACATGATTAGAGTGGGAATGTAATGATCTAGTATGGTGAATTACCCTAATTAGGGATAAACCAATGTGTTTTAAAACATTTATGTCCACTGTGTGGATGAAATTGGGATGTTTGGTGATTTCTAGGTTTAATTCAAAATGTTGTATAAAGTCACTCTTATTTTCATAAAATTTGTTCTGATTATCATTTTAGACATGGGAGTGGTGAAAATGGAGTGTCTATATTTAACACATGTTAATATTTTACATTATGAAAATTTATTTTAAAAAAGGATATCGATTAATAACTAATTTTATATGCTTTTCTTAGAGTTTCCAACAAGAATTCCAAAATTAAGTTTCTAATATGAGCTGAAAAACCTTTATTTTTATGTTTTGTAAGATAATATGCATAAATGGTATGAAAAACCCATGATTTATATTTTGTTATACACATAGGGAATGATAGAGTCACAAGTAAAATAATTAATGCATCATGATATAGAATATCATAATAACACTTGTAGTTCACATAGTGATCTAGACTCAAAAAGAGTAGCAATGAAACAACAAAAAAATGCTTACAACAATGAAACCAAGGAATGAAAAAAAGTAAACAAATAATTGCACAAGTAAAACACAATTTTTAATAGAGGGAAAGTGTGATCAAGATTTAAAGACTAGAATGATCAAGTTCATAATGAAATCTAAAAATTCTACTAAGACCACTAGTGTTAGGGCATCACCAAGCAGGGTGGGTAAGATAGCCAATTCATCCACATATAGATCACTGAGGCAGGAGGGTGTAGGGTTAGGTGGTGAAAATGGATAAATTACTTCCCTACCCACTCTTCTTAGGATTTCATCACTCATAACAACCTCTCATTTTGGTAAAAAGTCTTTACAAGTAGAGCAAGCAAAGAAAAATTCAAAAAATCAACTGGGTGGGGATATGAATCCACTAGTTGTTTCTTTTTTGAAAGAGGTATAGAGGAGGTGCTTCAAAATAAGGAATAGTTTTTATAAAGGTGTTTAATTTGAAAATTTGATAGGTGTCATCCTACCCTTCTATCTCTCCATCTCTAGATATCTGATTCATGGTAGCCTGTTTTGGAAGACATCATGAAAATTTATCCCCGTGTCAGAGATTTTTTTATTGTGGTTTTTGATAATATATTATATCACAATAAGATTATGCAAACCAAATATTAAATCTATGAGTAATGTCTTCTCCTTATAAATCCATTTTTTCCAAAATTTAATGCTCTGGTTGAAAATATTTCTCTTAGACCTATTTAGGAGTGGCTACTATATCTTCCATTACAATTATGGTTGGATGTTTGTCTAAAAGTTATTAGTGGTTCATTGGGTAAAATGATGGAGATTGATGTTTCAACCTCATATTTATCTCAGATAAATTTTACTAGGATTATTGTCTATTTGGATATTGATAAGGACCTCCTTGTAATGATTGAATTGAAAGTTAATGGTTATTGCTGGTCTCAAACCCTCGATTATGAAGTGATTCCTTTCAAGTGTAGGAAGTGATTCAAAACTAGTCATTTTTTAAAATATTATTAGAGATCCAAGCATAAAATGGAATCTTTATGGTGGAAGGAGTTAAGGGATGATCTTCTTATAGTTTTTTTGAAGAGTAAACTTATTTTAATTTCAACCAATCATAAGGAGGAATCAAAAGAGTTTTTAGTTCATTCAAATCCTCCTCTTCAAATTTCTAAGGATGTTGGGTTAGCTAAGGTTAATGTGGTGGATGTAGTTAGCAATAATAAGGGTTTTAAAGGACCTTCATTATATTTGGGTATTTTCTCTTACATGGATTTAGGTAATTTGACTAAACATAAAGAATAGATGATAGTAATAAATAAGAAAAAAGGATGTCTCATTCCTAATTCCCCTACCAGGACACTTTATCTCATAATAAAGTGAATTTGGGTGAGAGTTAGTTATGATTAGTAGTTATTTCTTTGGTATTTTTTTGTAGTTTTCTTATAATGTAGATTCATTAAAGACACCTAGTGTGATGGTCACATTCCTTTATGGTTATGCCATTAAGCCAGACCTTTAAAGTTTTATGAATTTTTATGTTATCAAGAAGGGGCCTGTAAACCCTAAAACCTATCTAAAAAAACTAAAACATAATTTGTACAAATAAGAAAACAAGTAAGTAGTCAATTGAAAAAAGTAAAAAATGTCCTTTTGGGTGTCCTTGGTAAGAATTAAACCATTTATCATATGAGATATTTGATAATGATAATCATTTGATGAATAACCTATGTAAGGGATGTATAGGGTATGTAACTAAGGACAAATATTTTTTTATTTTTGGATGTGGTTGGATATCTTGGGGGATGGTGACTGAGCTGATCTCAGATCACCATGTAAATAAGCATTTCCTACATATTTCATATAAACCTTAGGCCAATGTAGTTCTCCCATTGAGGGAAGAATGAAAAGTGATGATATTATGTAAGATGATGATGATGATGATGATGATGATTATTATTATTATATGAAAGGTACCCTTCCAATAAATGACAATAGATGACATAGTTTTATTATGGATGGGTGTTGTTGTGTTGGATAGTTGAGTGATTTATCTAAGGATTATGTACAATATTCCATAAAAATGTTAACAAATTTGTATCTACATAACTATGCAAAACAAACCTTAAACCAAAATTTCATAGGCAATTGAAATATGGGATATACACAAATAAATAAGGATATAAAAAATGGGTAATGCTAGGGGATGATCCCATGTAACTAGGGTGTATATAGACACTAGTTTATGCATGGTGTAAAAAATGGTTTTCACCATGGTACTTGTCTAAAGCACCATAAGAATGGTTTTCACGTTTGGATGAATTATTTTTCCTTTTCTTTTTTATTTTTTTTAATTTGTTTATTCTGTTTATTTTTTGATTTGTTTTTTATTTTGACATATATACAACATCACTATATTAGTTTAGGCATAAAATAGCTTGAGGCGCATTATTTTCATTAGTTCATCAATATCTCCTCCTTATATTTCTATTTTATAAGCACTTAATTTATATTTGGCAATGACGGTGTATGGACTAACTAGTTAGGTTCAAACTTGTTTTTCTTTTCACGATTGGTGTTAGTGTTCTATTGGTTTTATGTTAGAACAAGATCTTTAATTTTAATATCATTAGCTTTGATTTTATTATTATAACTATGAAAGATATGGTTTTTATATGATTTTAAATGGTTAAAAGCATTAAAATGTTTCTCATCCAGTAGATCTAGCTCATGTAGCCTTGAGATTTGAGATTCAATATGCTTCTTCATCAACAAGGTTTTATAGAGAGATTCATAATGATGGATCTTGATTTCAACAAGAAAAATAGACTCAATGTCATAAACAAGGGAATATGGAGTTGATCCCATAGGTGTGTGATTGCTAGTATGGTAATCCCAAAAAGTAGGGTAAAGATGTAAATGCCAATCACGACTAACATTATTGACAATATGCTTTAAGATTTTGAAGATGTTTTTGTTTGATGCCTCTACTTGACCATTGCCTTGGGGATAGTACAATATGGACTATTTATGCTTGATATGGTAAACATGACTATATATATATATATATATATATATATATATATATATACATATATATCAACGACTTACCATTTTCTAATATAATGGTAAAAGGGATAGGATAATGAAAAATTATATGGTTTAGGATTGGAGATTTATTTATCGGCTATGTAGGTTAGAGGAATAACTTCAACCCACTTAGTAAAGTATTTAGTGGTAGTGACTATGTGATTATAACCATAATAAGAGTTAAAATTAATATTTATAAATGAGGTCTAACCTACATATGGATAAGGGACATGGAGTGGTAGTGGGTTTCAAAGCTTGTGATGGACTATGGATTAGGTCACCATGTTTTTGGAATAGGATACATTTCTTGACATATTGGAATGAATCCATTTCCATCATTGGCTAATATTATCTAATATGAATGAGTTTCTTTTCAAGGATCATACCACTTGTATGAGCACCTAAAATACCATTATGAACTTCCTTAATGACTAAATCTACATCTTCAAAGTTTAAACACCATAATAAAGTTCCATTATAACACTTACAATATAATGTATTTCCAAGGGTGGTAAAGTGAGAATCTTGTTGGACAATGGATTTATTTTGATTTTGAGACAAGTTGGGAGGGATCATATTACCATGGAGGTATGTGTAAATATCTTAATACTAAGGGGAAATATGATTAATAAACTCATAGACCATTCTGGATTCAAGAGTGTCATATACGGGAAACATCAAGTGATCCACAAGGAAATTATTGTGACTATCTTCTAGCTACATGTCAAGGAGAAAACCACTTGTGGCCATGACATCAACTACCATGTTATTAACTCAAGGAAATTTCTTAAATTATATATACTGGAAATATTTTTTAAGACTATCCATCATCCATTTATAAGGAACTAGCTATATACATCCTAATTCACTCATCTAATATCATCTAACATCCACCTAATCATGCCTTTTTATCATTTAACATTACCCATGTATAACCCATTTATTAGCTAATAATCTAGCCCCCTTTATTTTATCTTTATCATCTTAACCTCTACATCTCCCATCCACCATTAATATTATCATTACACCCTCCTTATAATCCCTATTAACCTTATAATCTATCCAATGACCTTTTTAGAATTTTAAATTCTAAAAATCTTATCTATCCCTAACCAACTCTCTTGAAAATCCTTCCTTAACCCCTATTAACTCCCCTAACCAAATATATAAACCTCCTAATTTTCTTATAGCCATTAAACCTTTCCTCTAGTATTTTATAATGTATTTTTAATTTATTGGCTCATATAATAATCCATCCTCCCAATTTTTTTTAATTCCTTATAAAATCTTCCCTTGATCTTCTTACACACAACTTTGAATATTATCCCTCCATCTCTCCACTACCCTTCTATATAAACTAGCCCATCCTTTTGCCTAATTCAATATGAATGGGAATTATTATGAAATCCATTAGCTTCTTGCACCCATAAGCTCATCTTACATCCATAATCTTGCTGCTATAGTCTTGAAGCTATCATTTTATGCATTCTAACATTCTAAAAGGCAACAAAACTTTGTCAAATTGGGGCATGTCATGATCAATTGGATGTGAATGCTTGATTGAATTAAGGTATAATAATTTGTATTTTAGTTTTTATTGCTTGCATTTTACTTTGTTTTCCCAATATTGAGGTTAGACTAGAATTTGGATTGATTTGAATATCTTATTGTATTTTTAAATCCATTTAATCTAATTATTTATAAAACATTTGGAAACCATAGTGGGATCCTTATTTTTGATGAACCTATTATTGGTATATATTTTAGTAAGCTTTCAAGTTGAAGTGTCAAATATTTGGGGCTAAAAATATTCAAAATCCATCCATTTTCACATCTAATTTTTAAACACGAGTTATACCTATGCAAACATGTTTTCATTACTTGTAGCATATTTTTTTCAAGGTAAAAGTATTTGTGCTTGATAAGATGAGCTATTAATTCACAAGGTGCTAAATTTCACTTTGAAGGTTATAAATTATGCATTCCCTCTTTTAGTATAAAGTACACAAGCTAGCATTATGTACTTATTTTTTTTAATTAATAACTATTGTATCTTGTCATTTAAAGTCATATTTCTATCATTCTACATTTCATTAATTATGATCTTAGAGAAACACATGTTATGCTTTATAAAAATTAGTTTTACAATCTTTAACAAATATAATCAATATAAGTCTTTTGTGTCTCCTTTATCTAAGATAAAATTCTATCTAAAACCTATAAGAGTATATTAGATTAAAACTTGGTTCACATCTTAAGGAAATAGATATTGTTTTCTTGTTTATTTTACCAACTTTAGGTTCATGGTGAACTAGTTCTAATTAAATGCTAAATTAACTTTGGTAAATGCTAAATTGTATCAATTGGGTACTAAATTACTGGGTGAACATTGTGTTATCAATCCTATGCCTCTAAGCATGTAATGTTACCTCTGCTAAAGCAAAATTATTAATATTCCACATTAAATTGATTTTTTATAACCAACCTATTTACAGTGAACTCATACATCTGAGGAATATAGTTTTGACCTATAATCACTCTATACCATCACTCTCTATCTTAGTAGGTGCCTATTACATGAAATTATGAGAACACAATAATCACTCTCTATCTTAGTAGGCACTGTTATAAGTTAGAGACAGGTAAGTACAATAATCACTTTTGTTTTGAGGAAATCATAAGGCCTCCCCTATCATTCCCATTGCCTGAACTAAATTCAAAATCAACACTTGCATTGATAAATTTTTGGATAAACCCAACACAACATTAACTACACATATCCCCATTGATTTACATGATATGATCAATTTTAAGATAGTATTTTACCCACTTGAAATAAAAGGACATTATCAATTTCATTGACAATGCATATCGAGTAGCTAAACTATTAATTATTGTGTATCTTTTAAGTGCAATTTTATAGTCTAGATTATAGTCATCAAATAGCAAAGCTAGTCTAGTTTATAAAAATAGAAGTTCAAAATTCTTATTTATAGTTATAAAGATATATAAATATCATAATAATTATATCACAAAGATTTATAGTTTCATAATGATAGGAGTTTATAGTAGTCATTTTAAAAAGGTTAATTATTATTGATATGATAAAAGTTTTGATAGAAAGTCTTCAAGTATAAAATCTATAGTTTCGATCTTCCTCTTTCATATGGATAGGGGCATTTTTTATAACCTATAGGTATATAACCTTTAGAGATCAAAATTCTCCAAACTAATAATGGTTTTCCTTATAGGATTGCTTATCAAATAACATAAATCAAAACTATTAACATTGTTTTTATAGGATCATCCACTAAGAAACCAATTTAAAACTATTAATCCTTGCTTTATAGGATGTCTATCAAATATTTTGGCATTTTGAAAGACCCTTGTCAATATATTGTATATGTCACATCTTAATTAGGTTTAATTAATCAACTTATTTTCTTTTGTATCTAATTTAAGTCTAAATTTTTGTTTGCCTATTTATCATCTAAGGATAAGGTTGTGTATGCTCTCCTCCTTTTGTTCTTAGCAATGATTCTTGGGGGATAAAAACAACCAATAAACCTTCCCATTTTTATTTTTAGGGGGGAAATGATGTGGAATTGACACCCACATAATCTCCATAGTCTTAAGGGGATTGTGACCATGGATTTCACCACCACACAAAAATCCACACTCCTTATTTTGGTGGAGTATAAACATCAAAGATAATTGTCATTAGGCTAATCAGGGTTCCCCATCTAGGAGCCCATAAAGTGAAGAGTTAATTATATAATACTAGGCATTAGAAAACACCCTAAATGGACTTGGGACCCATCATACCTTGTGTATATTAGGGAATCCCATTGAGAGCCATTATAACCTAACTCAAGCCCTTTAGTTATAACATACATCCATTGTCAAGGGAATGTCCCCTAAGATTTCTCACTAGGTAAAAATGGTGATAGAGGGTGGGATACATCATTAATTTAATTTAATTAATTACTTAACTATTAAAATTTTCCTCTCATCATAAATTCCTAAGGTGGGGTAGATGTTGAGTTACACTCTTGCATCAGTTTATTATACATAAATTTATGACTTACATGATTATTTGAGTGACATCAAGGCCTATGATGTTTATGAGACCTTTAACCTTTTTACCCAAGAAAACATAGTTGGCCCTTAGGTTTTAACAACCATTGTCCAACCACATTCACTTCATTCTAATTTATCATAAATCATACCTATTTTCATCCATAGACACCATCTTGTCATCTTATTATTATTTTAACCTTTCCTTACCATATTTTATATCATAACCTTTATCCATAAACATATATAGAAAATAACCATTTACACTTAGTAAAATCACTTTAATACCTCTAACCATATTCTCTTGAGAATATATTTGTCTAAAACTTAAGCTAGTCATACTTAAGGATACCTCCCTTTAGCTATACTAGTCACTTGTCATTTTGTCTATCTAGACACCTATTCCCCCTTTTAACTATCACTTTGTTTTTATATTTTCATTATACTATCACTTTGTACATATACTATCACCCTGTCTATAATTCTACTAGAGTTTATAACCAATTGACATCTTGATAATAACCTATCACTCTCCATATTCTAAACCTAGCACTAGTTGTCTTTAATCTCATCATTATGTAGGTTTATAACTAGAAATTATAATAATATTGTCATCACTATGTTAGTTTAAAATGAGGCACTTATCGATACCCAATCCTTTTTCTAGTTTGGACCTTAACATTATCAATACTTTACTAGACCTTGTCATGCTATCTATCTAAACTTTGACAACTATTTGTATTAGATCCTAGGTCCACTCTAGGATAACATATCCCATTAGCGATTAGTTATAAAGAAATTATTTTGCTCAAGACTTCTTAATCTTAATACACATTATAACCACCTTTTTTATAAGGAAATCTTAAATCACTTTAACCACTCATCACTTTCATTTATCAACCATATATATTTTTGGGCCCCATTTCCTTCTAAGTAATGAATCCACACCAATTTGATAAATACCTAGAAATAAGGCAACTATGTGGATGGTTGCTATTTTTGTCTTCTAGTGGCATTAGCTCACTGGCAGATAACAACTTCAAGGAGCATTGAGAACTAGGTGCATGGGACAATAATAGGCTAGTAAAGACAAGTGACTCCTTTTGAATCATGAAACATTAGGAAGTAGGTGAATGGGACAATGAATACACATTAAAGGTAAAGCATAGAGGAGGCAGTGGGATGTGTGCCTCCAACATCAGCTCAAAAGTTGACATACCCCACTCCCCATTAACCTAAGATGCTCCAAAGCCTAAAAAAGGAAGCTAAGTTAAGTTGAATAAAGGACACAAACTGGAGAGTAGAAAAGCTCTAGTGAATTGCTATCAGAAGATTGTTTAAGTTTAGAACTTATCTTGGGATGCATTTTGACTCTTCCTTTTGTAATGCCTAAGCTCACCTATGATCTTGGGCCTTAGTGGTTTATGCTGAGCACTTGCTTAGTTTATGTGGATTATGCATGCATTATTGTTTAACATGTTTAATGAATAATTTTGTGCATAAATATCTATTAGACTAATGTTTTAAGTATTTAAATATTTATTGAATGTATACTATATTATGCCAAATGTGTGATTAAGCCCTATAATCTTTCAACCTAGTTCATTCATGAGAGACCTATAGATGACAAAAAGCCCTACACTTAGAATAGGGATTATGCTAAGTTTGGTTAAGACCCTATAACCCAAATGAAACTTGTGCTTAAGCACAAGACTTTGCCTAAGTCCCCCTAGCCAGATAACTAGTTGACCCTGAAGTGCTTAAATTCCATTAAGCCTATGGAACCTAAGGCTTGTACTAACCTAAACCCTTGAGGAATAGAGTTTTAGTATGGCATAACTAGCCCAACACAAATCCCAGTCCCTTCTCTACTACACTTTAAGTGAGAACATAAGGATTGCACCTTATGTATATTGATGCCAAATTGTCAAGTGTTAAATGTTGAGTGTTATAGGAATTATCAAGGTCTACGCCCCCATATAATAATCCTACATTTGACTTGGATGGATATGTAGGTGTATTATTATACCTATGACCAAGAATACTAACTTTAATACAACATTTTGGTTTCATTTTTAGGATTTGTTGAATTTTGTTGTTGCAATAGTTCACCAGGAAAATGCTCTAACTCTCCCTTGAGAACATCGAGTGCTGGATGGAATAAGTGGAAGACAACTTTATGTTCAGGTATCTAACTTGTAGAGGGGAAAACACAAGGAAGTGGGTCCAAAACCACTTGTTTGATACCCTATATGAGGTGTTATTTTACATACTACTAGATAAAGTGTACCATTGGTTGGTTGCTTATGTGACCCATAGAAACTAAATCTATGGATAATGCCACAAGTGGATGGAAGAGAACCTAGAGATGCTCAAGAACTTATATGCCACCTAGATTAGATTTATAGATGGTGGAAAGGGGTGATGAATATCTATATGCTTCAGTTTTTAGTCTCAACGTAATCCTGCCTTGAATAATTACAGTACTAGTTCTTGCATGATCTTAGAGGTGAATTTGTGAAATAAATCAACACTAAACTCAAAAATTTGATGGTAGATTATATATTTGAAATAGTGGGGATGAAAGGCTAAAGTCCTATTGCATATGATCAATGTAATAGGGAAGAAAGGGGACGTGTAGGTAAGGAATAATAGAAGGAGATGAGTATATTGACAACTAAGAGCTCAAGAAACAAGCTTATAACAAGAGGAGGCATGAAATGATAGAAGATATGAAACTTTAAAGTGTTGAAAGGACCCATATCAAGTGGGAAGGTCATGGGGAAGGATCTAATAAAAGGCAACCGTGCCTAGAGGAAGGAGTCCTCAAAGTCTTGAAATAAGCTCCATCATTAACAAGTGAATGCTTGGGGTCCCTTTAGAAATTGACTATTGGAGATGTGCTAGATGCACCTACCCCCTTTGAACCTAAAACATGATCTCATGCATCAGATTCCCCAAAAGAAAATAAAAGATTGATAACTAACCTCATTTTCAATGTAGACTTCAATTATTTTTCAAGTTTGGACCAAAAATTTATGATTGAATAACTTATCCTATATGAAGAGGTAAGTGAAGATATATCTAAACTTTGAGGCACTAGCCTGACTAGATAGAACATAAGTGCAATTACCCCCATTTATCTAATGTCAATCGCATAGCCTGGGCAATAACCCATAAGAAGTGACCCTACTCCACTAGTTGGTAGTAAAACACCATCATATTCTATAGCACCAATAGTAACCACTAGATCAATGCCTGACATAGTGGTTAGAGGCATTAGAGTACCAATGCTAGGATAAGCATCAAGAGGATAAACACCTCAAGTAATGGCTATTGCCTAACCCTAGATTTATTACAAGATGGCCATGTACCTACCAAAGTACTGAGACATGGAGAATGCCATAGAACATGTTCTCAAGTGTGAGTTACAATGGCATGCTTAAGGAATAACTCAATCTAAACACAAGGAAACTCAGTTTGTGACAACCTTACTTGATCATGATCATATTTTTTATGAGAAGTTTGATCCTAACTAGGTTATGGTTGATTATGACACTTTTAAGGGAGCCTTCTTGAAGGAATTTTATATACCTAAGTTTGAATAACAGAGTATTATTGTGATCAAGGAGATAAACTAGGGATTATAAGAGAATGTGTGCTTTTACAATGCTAGATTCAATATTTCTAAGTTTCCTTAAGACATTCACCCTTCTCAACATACATAATGGTTCATTGGAGGAATACTAGTACCTTTTAAAAGGGTGATATCCATGAAAACATTTATAGACCCTCAAGAAGCACTTGAAGTTGTGCTTAGAGCTAAGGTGGTTAAGAACATTGATACATGCATTAGCCCATTCATAGAGGTGAAGATTATATCCATGGCCTTCCAAATATAAAATATAATTTCTAATTTATCTCAATATACATGAAGTAGGTTGTGGTGCACTGACTATGAAATGAAGGGTCATAATAGAAACAATTTCCCTCAGTAGAATGTACATGCACTACTTCTCAGCTATGAATTTTATCTTGAAGCACATGATGTTCATAATTTCCCCTTATTGTAATGTTCTATTTAGGTTAACACAACCATTTACTAAAAATTATGTAATTCCTACACTCACAACATATATGATTACCAAGTAATCGATGAAATGTGCCAAAACATGAAGAGAGGCACACAACAGATAACTACAATAGTTGGAGGCAAGCAAAGCAAGAAAATAAGGGTTATTATTAGAAGGATGTTGGATATGGAAACCAAAGAGGTACTAGAGGGAGAGGTGGAGATGCGATGGAGGAATATTCCCACCATGATCATGCTAAAAATGTAGGTCAACTGAACATTAATATCACAATTGCTTAATGCATCCAACATGTATGTATTGTCAAGGACTACATGCTGTTGAAAAGTACCACAACTTGTATAAAAATATAACCCAAGGTAAAATAGGTTATAACAAGGGTGAAGGAATGATTAGGCATAAGCCTAAAGATACAAAGTGGGCTCCAAAAGTGTAGCCAACATGTACATAGTGAATCAAGGTACAAAAAACCACCTAAGTGGGTTCACCACTCAACTACTAATTTTGATAACATAAGAGCTATGCCTAGAATATGGAAAACCAAGCTACACTAAGTGTATAACATGGCTTGAGCCAAAATTTGTACCCTACCTTGACTCAATGCATCAAAAGGATGTCCTAAAATAAGCCATGAACATAATATAGAATTTGTAGGGAGAACTTTAACTGACCATAGATCTCAAAGCGTAGGCTACCACCTCACATAAAAAGTAAGATATCTAGGAAGATAAAGTATAGGAGATAATAATGATAAGGTTCCTCTTACAAATGGATGGGATGCTTTCCCTACTAAAAAACTTTCTCTTAGAGCATGTAGGGAAGAAGCCAAGTGAATTTGTTGATCCCCACATAATTGAAGTTATTGCATCACATATGGAGTGGATGCATGAAGTAAGGCATAATCAGAATGTAGAGTATGACCAAGAGTTTATAGTGAATGCCACTATCGATGGCTGGTCTATTTATGAGGTGTTGATTGACATTAGTTCATAGTTTAATAACTTGACCAAGAATGCATGGGAGAAAATGAGTAGGCTAGCTCTAAGAACTCCCCATGTACTCGTCATGGCCAAAATGAATCAAGTGTAGTCAATCATATTTATTTAGGGCACCATTGTAGATATTATGGGCATTTAATTCCATGCTAACTTTGAGGTTATTAAGTTGGTTGAACATGATAACTACCCAACGCTTCTAGGGAGGCCTTGGTGCTATGCCAATAATGTAAATATGTGCTTCAAGAAGTGATAAATGAATTTAAATAATGGCAAGGAAAGGGTAATTATTCCCATTTCAAGTGACTAAGGACTCCATTATGTGGAAAGCATTGATCTAGAAGATGATGTCAACCATATTTATAACATCATAATGTAAGGCATCGAGAATCTCTATCTTTATGATCAAGGAGTGCTTTCCTAGGAATATGGGTAGTCAACCTTAGATACCATTGATGCCACTTACAACTAATGGATTAAAGAGGCATATGAGGCCACAAGTCATAGATGTTGTTTGGTGAGTATAAAGGCACCAATGCCTATAAGGATTGGCTAAGTTTAAATTGATCACAGTCTAAAATGATGGGTCCTATGTTAGGAGAAGAAATAAAAGAGGATACTCCACTTGAGAAAAGGAAAGCTTTTAGTGATCCCAAAATTTGAGGGGAGAAACCTAGTGGAAAGGTATGTTAATGACCTCAAAGCATGCATCCCCAAGGAGATAGACAGGATAGGCACACTAGTGTACACCTTAAAGTGTACTATTAAATGTTGGTCTGTAGTGCAAAGGTCTAATTTTCCAAATTGGATAGAGGTAAATGTGGTCATGTGCACTAGGTTTGGGAGGAATAACATGGACTGAATGTGGCATGACTTCCCCAAAGAAATGATGGGTGCATGCCTTTTATATAACTCTGAAGACATGGGTGCAGGCATGAAATGTGGTCAATGAGATGTATCAAGAGATAACTAATTTGAAGGTTCTTAAGGAGAATTTTTTTCATACCTTTTCTTGTTCCTCATAGAACTTAGAATTAGTCAAGCTATTACAAGAGATTCAAAGGGCAGTATTCAAGGACACCATAATCCTTGAGGATTACTTGAAAGACATGTTCAAAGAAAAAGGGTTGGTGTTCCTAACCTTCTTTGAGGAACAAATCCTCAATAGTGTCTCTAGCAAGGAGGATGATGAAATTTAGAAGGATTACTATTGGAAAATGCTGACTACCGAAAAAATCTCATGTGTCAAGTAGATGATAGTCCTCTTGATCAAGAAGACCCCACTCATCTTCACATTGAGACAACAAAGAGAACCTGATAGGTCAATGATTATTACCAAGAGAATAATGATCCATACCTCACCCTGGTTAAGACCATTAAAATGGACATCAGTATAGAAGGAAAGACAAATATAGCTACTCTAGGTGTCTATTGGTTTGATGTAGAACTGGAACAAATCATAGACCTTTTGAAGGAATTCAAATATTTATTCCCTAAAACTTATCAAGATATGAAGGGCATCCAACCATGCCTATTAAAGATGATCATAAATCTAATTTATGGTGCAATATTTGTTAAAAATTTCCCCTATTAGATGAATTTGAACCTTTATACCAAGGTAAAAATAGAGGTTGATACTATGTTGGCCATCAAGGTCATTTACCCTATGTAACAGTCTAAGTGGGTGAGCCCAATGGTAATAAGCATTAAGAAGGATGATAGCATTCATATTTTCATCAAATACATAATTTTTAATGCCACCTACATAAATGACCCCTTCCCAACTCCATTTATTGACAAATTCTTGGAAGGCATCATAGGTTGAAAAATCTATACCTTCACTTATGGGTTCTCCAGCGACCACCAAGTCTAAATTGAGGAGGAAGATAAGCCTAAAACAACCTTTATGACTGAATGGGGTTGTTTTGATTATAACATAATTCCCTTTAGAATTAATAATTCACCATCCATATTCTCCAGGGTGGTGATCATCGCATTCAATGAATTCATCCATAGGTTCTTCCAAGCCTATCTAGATGATTGGATGGTGTATGGCCTTATCAAGGACCATTATGACAACATGCATCTAATGTTTAAGAGGTGAATATAGTTTAAAATATACTTAAACCTAAATAAGTGCATCCTCACAACACCATTTAGAACCCTACTTAGGTACATAATCTATAAGGATGGTTTACTTATTGATCTAGTGAAGATTTCAATCATCATTCAACTGCAAAATCCTTCCACACAGAAAGATGTTTGTGCCTTTCTTGGCCACTATGGATATTAAAAAAATTATAAGGAGTTATGCAAAGATTATGGAATCTCTATAGGATATTATTCATAAGGATGGAAAATTCTATGAGGGAGAGGTACAAGAGGATGACTTCAAAACCCTGAAGCTCAGATTGGCTAATGTGCCTATCTTAAAATTCCCTAATTAGACAACACCTTTTCATGCCCATCTCAATGTTTCTATATATTTGATTGGTGAAATATTGGTGTATCGTAGTGATGTAAAAATGGATCATCCCATCTCCTTCACTAGTAGAAATTTGACCTCAATAGAGCAAAAGTACACAACCATAGAGCATGAGGTGATTGCCATCATTTATGCCTTAAAAAATTTAGATAATATTTTTTTGCAACCCTATTCATCTTTTTCACTGATCATGATTTACTCAAGTACCTTTTGAACCAAAATAGTTTACATGAGTGCGTATATAAATGTATATTTCTCTTTCAGGGGTTTTAATTATCCATTGTGGTTAAGCATGGAAAGTAGAATTTGGGGCCAAACCATTTATCCTGCTTTAATTCTAGAAATGTGGTGGTGCCTATTGAGTATGACATGCTAGACACATGACTGTATAGAGTCTAGTGCATCCTTAAGAATTTTGTGGTGTTTTTTGCCTTTCTAACATCTGGGCGTACACCCTGGACTATGATGAATAAGGAAAATAAATAGCTAGTAGTTCATGCCACCCCTTTTAACTCATCAATAGAGAAATGCATAAGCTAAGTAGAGTTTAAGTGTTTCACTAATGTGTCTTGGAGCATGAAAAATAATTTATCTTGAAAGAGGTGCATGAAGGCATAATAAGAGGATATTTCACTAGAAATTTAATAAAAAAGTGTTGTCGTTAGGGTTATGATGGTCAAGCTTGTTCCAAGATGCAAAGAACTATGATAAGGCATGTGATATATGCTAGTGTATAGGGAAGCCTAACCATCAAGATGATATGCCCCTCATCCCAATTCATTCCTAGGTGACATTATATAAATGGACCATCAATTTTATTGGCTGATAACTCTCATACATGGTGCACTAGTATAAGGTATATTCTAGTAGCCATAGATTATTTCACCAAGTAGGTGGAATCCATGCCAATAAAAGACTACATATCCACCACAACCATGTGCTTCATCTATAAAAACATAATGATAGGGGCACTAAATTTATCAATGAAATTGTATGCATTCTATCAATTGAGTATATGGTGTCACATCACAAAATAACCCCTTATCATCCACAAGCAAATGAAATAGATGAGAAATTTTAAAAAATACTGGGAACGTGCCTCACAAAGATATGTGATCTTGGTCACAAGGATTGGGATGATCGAGTATCATTAGTGTTATGGGCATATTGCATAACTTACAAGTGACTAAACAAGGCTACACCATTTTAACTAGTGTTTGGTAGTGAGGTGATCCTACCAATGGAGTTCTTGGTAACATCATTACACATAGCATGAATTAGTCAATTAGATGACCAAGAATCATTGAATGCCAAGCTAGAAGACTTGGAGCACTTAGATGAGATGCACACCCAAGTAAAGTGGAGATAATAGATAGAAAATGCATGCTAAAAGTTTTAACATGACAAACATATAAAGAACAAAGTGCTAATAGAAGGAGTATTCATGTTGCTATATGATTCTAAGTATTTCAAGCAATTAGGCAAACTATAGATAAGGTGGATGGGTCCCTATATCATCCACTACATATTAGAGATAGGAATATGCAAGTTGCACGCTATGACTGGTTAAATGTTCCTTAGGAATTTCAATGGAAATAGGTTGAAGCCATATCAATAATATGGTAGTGATTACATCATAAGACCACCAACATCTTGGTCACTAGTTATTTTGAGTTGAGATGACCAACATAATGTTTGGTGCAAGCCAAACAATTTTTTTAAATTTTTTTCTCTTAAGTAGTAGTGTAAAGAGTGAAGAAGTGATGATTTAAATCCCACCAAGAAAATAAGTTGGCACTTCACTCATAACTCTAATTAGGTGAGTCAATTACTTGTGATTCTTAAGTTCCTAAGGCTAAAAACCTAAGTTTTGGGCACAAGAGGATTATTAACATTAGCTAAGGGAAGCACACCAGACATTGTGTATTAGATTCTAATTGTAGGGTGATTTCAAGGCATAGGTAGACATTCATTTGGCCTTTTACACATAAATCCAACCAGGTGATTCGATCCCTTACACTTTATAAAAGTGACCACGGGTAGACATCTAAGTGGTAGGCATGTGAAACTCTCTAGACTCAAGAAGAAGATGCACAAACTCCATGTGTGTAAGAGATAGATTGCAAGGCTATAGAGGTCTAAGGAATAAATACTCTAGAACTTTCACACATAATTCTAGTTAGGTGAGTCAAATTTATTTTATTTCTAAGCACATAGGGCCAGACACCTAAATTTTTGGGTACAAGGAGGTTACCAAACTTAGACAAAATAGGATCCAAGTGAAGATGCATAACTTGATCATGTGCAAGAAAGATAGTGAAGATTAACCACATGATCAAGTACAAGAGAAACAAAAAATAAGGATCAAGCACTAGAGGACCAACACAAGGGATTTATATGGCATAGGATAGGCCAAGGCAAGATGAAGTGCAAGAAACTAACCAAGATAGATAAGCATGATTTAAATAGAAGTGTAACAAGAAGAGGTAAAACCAAGGAGGTTGAATTGTACACATGTGAGGCATTGCAACTAGATTACCATATTAAAGGTGAAGTTCATGCCAAGAGAACAAAGTGTAGAAGGAGAATCATCATAGATAGTTGGTATTTACCTAGAATTGAGTGAGATGTGACCACTTGAACCATAGGGCATTTCACTAAAATATCATTAGAAGTATTGAATGTGGTGATAGTGAAAGCACAAAGATATGAAATAAATGAGTTGGTGGTAGAGTATTTTTTCAAATTTCATGGATTTTCATGGAGTTAAAGAAATATAGATGCTACCATGCCATTAATGTACTTGAATTAAAGATGGTATATGTAAAAAGGGTATAAAATATCATGTGACTAACTGGTTTCCATTAAAAACTTTGTGCAAACTTGAGACATCAATCAAACTAGAGTGAAATAGTGAACTACAGAGCTAAAGTAGCATAAACCTTACTATAGGAAGAATTTGATCACCCCTAAGTACCTAAAGTGAATGATTGTGAAGTTGGAGAAATTACACTCATAGTCAAATTAGTGTAGAGAGGTGTGGAAAGGAATTTGAGTAGGAACCATCTGGTGAAAAAGTGAATTACCACTAAAGATTCCACTAATGACCTATGAAGCCTAGAGCCAAATGTACGGTCATAGATCTCATGATTGTGAAGTGCTAGTAATAATTTAAGGTTTTAGGAAAACCAATCTACCACACTTTAATAGCAGTAGGTTTAGGATGGGCAAGATGTGGGAGGGAATGAGTCCATAGCAATAAATTATAAAGAGGGCATGTGTAGAGATAGAAGTGGCTCCTTCAAGAATAGAAATGTTTCTATGCAAAATTGCTTTCTACATTCAAAGAAGAAATAAGAAACTAAAAGATGGTTAAGGCTAGAAGTACCTGATAAAGTCATGCGCACCGAAATCAGACGTTGAAAGATTCTCCTCTTTGGCTGTGGAGGAATGACACCTGCGAAAAAGAGACTGGAAAAAACGTTAGTCAAAGATATGGTGGGTTGTCAGGCGAACGCCCGATCCCGGAAGTACAAAAGACTCCCTAGAAGGATATCAACCCACTGATAAAAAAGAGTAGAAAATTGGACGAAAGTATATGATAATGACAGAAATAAATGACAGAAAAATAAAAGGCGTACCTGATAAGCGGCACTGTTCTGCACAGTCGCCGGCATCGGTCTCTATGGTGCCGGCGTCGGTCAAGGAAGGTGCCGACGTCGGTTAAGGTGCCGTCGTCAGTCGGGGTAGTGACCGGCGTCGGTAGGGGCAGGTTCTGGGAAGGTCTGGACAGGGTCGGGATAGCGCTAAAAAGAATCGGGACTGCGCTGAACAGAGTTGGGATAGGGCTGAACAGAGTCGGGATAGGGTCTGATAAGGTCAGGGTAGGGTCTGGGGGGTTTGAACAGAGTCGGGATAGGTCTGAACAGTCGGGACAGGGTCTGATATGGTCAGGGTAGGGTTTGATAAAGATAGGGACAAAGTTTAGACAGAGTCGAGACAGGGTTTGATAAGGACAGGGATGAGGTTTAGACAGAGTCGAGACAGGGTTTGATAAGGACAGGGACGAGGTTTAGACAGAGTCTGAGGAGTTTGAACAGTTGGGAAGACAGAAAATAAATAATAACTAAGAAAGAAAATGAAATAAACAGAATAAAGACTTACTTGGTAGAAGACCCGATGAAAGCCATGGTGTGCAGATTAGTTGATGTCGTAGTGTCGATGATTGCTCAGAGTTCGCAGGTTGGTTGCTCAGCGTTCGGTTGATCAGCGTTCGGGGATGGGATCTGGTTCGAATGGCTGGCGGAGGTTGATGAAGGCGGGGGACGGGGACGGTTCCAGAAACGGTTCGTCAACCGTTTCGGGAAACCGAATGCTAACTGATAACGGACAAGGGGAAGGTGACCGACGTCGGCAGGATTGCCGACGTCGGCCGATAGGTGACCGACGTCGGTGACATCGGTCAGGTAAAGACCGACGTCGGCAGATGCATAATGGGGATAGAGTCTACTTTTCGCTCTGTGCTCCTCTTTACATGCTGCCAGGGTCAATGCTGGTGAAACAAGTGATCGGCAAGGGTTCAATAGGCGAAGAAGAATAAGACGGGGAAGGACCAGGGGAGTCGACACGATTTCGGTGTCTACATTTGCCCTTTTTTGTCTTGTTGGTTGTTCTGGACGAACTGTAAGACAAAAATAGGAGTGAGTGCCCCAGGTGAGGGATAAAGGTGATTTCGTCTTGTTGGTTGTTCGAATGAACTGCAAGACAAAATAGGAAATGAAATGCCCTGAGTAAGGATGAGGTATTCCCCCTCAAAGCAGGAGTCGAGGGAAGGGAACTGGGAATCAGGTGCTGATTTGATAAAGAGCGGATGAAAAAGGGGTGAGGGTGAACGCTGCAAAGGTCGTGATTGCGCGCATACCACTGCACGAGATGGTCAGGTCAAAGTGTCACAGGTCAAGGGTCGAGGAGTGCCAAAATTGAAGTAACCGGGCCCTAGCATTTAGTCATCTGCTGATCGGGTCACTCAATCTAAGCTGAAGCTCCAAATGGGTCGTCGCGTTCCAGGTATCCCGGGCTCAGGAAGTGCTCCTAGAAACGCGAAAAAGTCACAAGTAGTGCGGATCAACCGGTGTGCGATCCTATACTTGTGAGGGTCCAAAAAGGTCTGCGCACAATTCTGCTAACCAGTCATGAGGTAGCATACATGCAAAAACAACCAAGGCAACAACGTCTTGGAAGTGGTCGAGGTCGGAGGAGATAGGCATGATCTCCAATGGTTGGTGGTCGATGGATGGATGAATGGACGAAAGGATGCGGCCAAGCTAACCCCAGAAGACCCCATGTCAACTGAGTGCTGCCTACATAGCCCTGGTGATAGGGCCTCAGGCCGATGTAGTTCTCCCTAGAAGGGAGGGAGGGTCAAAGGGATAAAATGGGTGGTGGTCAAGGACAAGATTATGGTTAAAAGAAAGAAAGAAGGTTTGTCCATCAGAGAGACGGACAAACGAGAATGGTCGAGCTAACCTCAAAAGACCCCATGTCAACTGAGTGCTGCCTACATAGCCCTGGTGATAGGGCCTCAGACCAATGTAGTTCAGACCAAGCGTCCGAGTGGTAGACAGGTGGTTAAAATGGTTGATAGGTTGGTCGATGATTGGATGAAATGATGAGGAAAAAAAAAGATGTTGCAGCCTTTTCCAAATGGTGTATTCTGCAACATTGGTTGACGGGTTTTTCATCCCTAGCAATATTCCATATTCGTGATGGATGTATGCTAAAAATGAATTGAGGTCTATTTATGCTTCAGCAAGTATTGGTTTATGCTTAACATAAATTGGGTCGAGTCGATAGTTTCCATGTGTATTGGTGTCCATAGAAACTAGGGTGAATAGGCTAGGTCAGGTTGATGGTCTGAAAAGAGAGTTGAGTTGAGTCGATTGACAAGTGATGAAGGTGAATGTGACCAAAGTGCAGAAGAAGTGAAAAGCATATTGCTCTTTCATTGACAAGGACCAAAAAGGAAGCATAGATAGGGGGTTATGAGAACCAAGAGCCCCATTCATGCGTGACGTTGTTGACCGTGGTTATGTTAGAGCGGTAATCGAATCACTTCGACATTAAAGTGAGCTCGAAGTCCCTTGAGCGGGTGATAGGAGGAGGAAGGAGGGTAACCCGTTTTAAGAGCAGAGATAACTTTGCCCCTTTTTATAGGAGACCCTGAGACAACTACAAGTCAAGTCCGTGACTCGTTTTTTTTTTTTTTTTTTTTTTTGCGCAGACTGATCAATGCGGGAAGCCTGCAGAGAGATGTCATTTGCTGTAGTGGTCAGGTTGTGAAGCTGATCGATGCGGGAAGCTTCTAAAATAATGCTATTTATTGCCAGAGTAGTCATAGCCATCCTTCGAGGGAGTGGTCTAGATTTTTGTTTAATAAAAAGGCTTTTGAATAGCTGTCCTTCGAGGGAGCAGTCTATTTATTACAGCAATGATAGTACAGCTGTCCTTTGAGGGAGCAGTCTGTTTTTTTTGATTTTGATATAGATATAGTGACCATGGATATATTTTGACATCTTGATTTGTTTTGACAGAAATGGAGTCATGGATAAGATTGTAGAAGGTCAAGGGCTCCCTTTTAGTAGGACAAAGTATCCATATATCATAAAAGGGTTATAGGAATTGTTAAGAGGAATAGGGTTGAAAGGAAGTAGGATAAAGAGGATGGGGATTGCTCAAGGGACGAGCTCAAGTTAAGTGTCAAGTGGACGAATACTCGACTAGCAGTAGAACGGTCGCAGATGCAACGCATAAAAAAGGGTTAGGGTCTGATAAATCCCTGGTATATACATGTGAATGATAAGGTCCGAGTCAATTAGGAGCAAACTTGCCCCATTTGCCTCTTTCCAGATTGGTCAAGTGTTGATTGATGAGTGGATGTGAAGTTGGTTGATATGGTTGTTGATTGATTGAAAAAGGGTTGAATGTTTTGATAAAAAGATTGGGTCGAATAAAGGTTGGGTCGAATGTTTGGTTGAGATTTGGCCATTTGATAATTGGTCAATGGTTGGTCGAGGGTTGATTGGTTGGTATTTGATCTTTGGTTGGGTCAAATGTTTGGTTGAGGTCGGGTTAAATGTTTGGTTGCTAGTCTGGTTGAGGTTAAGTTGAAAGAGTGATTGATATGTGGTCGAGACTGTGTTGAAAAATTGGTCGAAGTTTGGATGAGGGTTAAATTCCCCCAGTGGCTAGGGAGAATGTTTGACGGATTAGTTAAGGTCGATTGAGGTTTAGTGGTCAGATGGACGGTGTTGATGTCGAATAAAGGGGTTAAAGGCAGCGAAGGGACCTTAGTCTGACATGGAGATCCCGATTTAGATGACGAGGTTGGAGAGGTATGGGTTGGTGTTGATAATTTGTCAGAGGTGGGGTCAAGAGGATCCTTGATAAGAAGGGTGTCCTTTTTCCGGTGGTGACGAATGACAGCTTTAAGAGCACAACAACGCTCGGTGTCATGTCCCGGAGTGTGATGATAGTGGCAAAATTTAGAGTTGTCGAACCAAGATGGCCTTGATCCGAGGGTTGATGAGTGGGGTGGTGTTGAAGGTTTGTTGATAACGTGGTCGAAGAGAGAGGTGTCATTCTCCAAACATTGGTGAACGATGACCTTGAGGGCATGACAATGCTCCGTGTCGTGCCCAGGCGTGCGATGATACGCACAAATGCAAGTGTCATCGAACCATGGAGGTTTTGGTCCGAGAGAGTGATATGGTCTAAGAGGCGGGAGAGAGAGACGAGAGGACTGCAACAATTGCCGTAAGAGCAAGGCATATGAACCTGCTAACGGGTCGGGATGTTTTATTGCAGAGAGGGTTGGTGACATTGGTTTGGGAGGCATAAGAGGCGTTGGTCGATGGTTTGAAGAAGGTATAAGTCTAACAGGTTGATAGAATAATGGAGGTGACTTACCTCTGTGAAGAATGGGAGTGAGAAGCACTCCGAGTAAAGTAGACGGATGTGGGCCCAAGATTGAAGGTAATGACGAAGATAGGGGAGGAATCCTCTGGTGTGGTTTAGTAGCCTTCTTTGGTTTGGGTTGAGGGCCACCTTTATGCGAGGCAAGATTAGATGTGGGGTGAACACCAAGAGGTTTAGTCTCTTTGGGCATGATGGACGCCTGCGCGGGTTTGGACTTAGATGTGGACGATTTTTCTCTCGATTGAGAAGAGATTAAAGGTATGGGCTCTTTAAGTGGAAAGAGCTCTGGAATAGTCATGGCTTCTGTGTGTGGTTGGAGAGTCAGAAAGGTATGATCGTCTATGGATGATAATAAGGATGAAGGCGAGGCAGCTGGTGTTGATGTGGTCAAAGCGTCCTCCAATATAGGAGAAGTCACTGGAGGAGAAGTGGGAGAAGAAAGTTCTTCGCCATGTGGAGGAGGTATAGGGGAAGAAAGGTCTTCCACCTGTGAAAGAGGTTGGTTAGGGATAAGAGAAAAGATAGTGTCGACCGTGTGTATATCATGGTCTTGAGGGTCATTGATTATGGTTTGGACGTTGTCTTGAGTAGGCGGGTGATTAGAAAGAGGTTGCTTGAAGATGTCAAGGTTTTGGTTGGGCGGTGCGTTCGGGTTATCCAAAATAAGATCCCCCTTGTCGAGTTTATCCAAGACAGAGGCATATGACTCCCTAATTGGAGTGAATTGACGCTGTATGGATTGACGTTGAAAATGTTTATTGATGTAGTCTAATGTTGAAGATGATGTTCGGTTGGTTATTGTTGAAGATGATGGTCTAAAGATGACAGTGTTTGCCGACTCCTTGGAGTGAGAGTGGGCAGAAAAAGGTCTGGAAGAAGAATGGTCATTGGTTCTTGTGTTAGTGTTACACAATTTGACCTTATCTTCTTCAATGGCACGGAGTTCAAGCTTTCGGGCCATGGTGAAGGCCTCGTCGAAAGTGTGGAATGTCTGAACCCGCAGGGTGGACGAGATATGACTGACACATGCTCGAGAAAAGAGCTCAATGAGCTCGGGTTGAGGCAAGGAGAAGGAGAGCTGATTGATCAAGCTTCTCCAATGAGCGACAAAATTGATGATTGATTCGTCGTCAAATTGCCTGATGGAGTAAAGGTCTGTGATCGAAACTTGTTTAGTGATATTGATAGAAAAATGGTCAACGAATAGTTGGGCAAGTTGGATGAATGAAAAGATAGAATGTCTGGCAAGAGAACTATACCAGTCAAGGGCAGGGCCAGAAAGTGACATAGGAAACGTGCGTAGAAGTAACGCATCGTCGTGGGCGATAAGGTAACAGGCATGTCTAAATGCCCGTAGATGTTGTTGTGGGTCTTCCTTACTCTGAAAGTGAGTAAATTTAGGAAGCTCCCAATGGTTAGGGTATGGTCGAATAGGGACAGAAGGGTGGATGGGCTCGCTGCAAACTTGTTCATATGACAAAGTATTGCTTGAACCGGAGATAGAAGCTTCGAGACGGGACATTTTATCCATCAGCATCTTGATGACGTCTGTTGACAGATTGGCAGGTTGAGCGCCTCCTAGGTTGTAAGGCGCTTGAAAGAGGTTAGAAGAGGCGTGCGACATAGTCGGTTGTACAATGTACAGATGGCTAGTCGCAGGGGCAGAAGTAGAGGTTAAGGGTGGTTGCGTTATGAAGGTAGAAGGCATAGGCTGACTAGATACCGCCAAAGGAGGTTGTGTGATGGTATTGACAAAGGGCGAGGTAGGCACTCCTGCATATATAGGCGCAAGAGTGTGTGGAGTCGAGGCAATCAAGTTCTGATATGATGTAGAACTTGGTTGAATTGCAGGTGGTTGAGGGGGTAATGAAACCTCGGTGGAGGTTGGTCTAAAAATAGACGAGGAGGCCGAACTTTGCGTATAGGCCATGGTCGGGTTAATGGTTGAGGCGAAAGGTTGAGTCGTAAAAGGTTGGGTGGCGAACGGTGTTGATGTCATCGCCACGTCGTCCGAAAGGTCCCGCATTGGTTTTCTTGCGAGATAGTTTTGGAGGGCTGCGGTATTGAGGTCCAAGAATCTTGCAAAGTCTTGGTCCCCTTCTGGGATGATAGGCGTCTGGGTTGGAGATAGTCTAGTAGGAATTCTTTCGGTCTTCGAATAGAACTCCATTATATGATTGGTTGTAGGCAGGGTAGGCGAAAGCGATTGATGGCTAGCGTGGTCAAGAAGGGCCTTGGTTTGACTACGTGTCAGAACCATTCAAGGCAAGAAAGGACGTCATCACAAGCTCAAACAAGCAGATAAGAATGAAAAAGAAGAAGACACAAGCAGATCTTAAAACTCTAGGAGTAAATTTTTAGGATTATAATGGCTTATGCCTTAGAATGTGTGTAGAGGAGGATTGGTTTTGAGAGTCAGGTCCTAGAAGAAGGCGGTCTATGGATGGTTTCGGGTTTTGTTATGGTGCTCAAGAAGTCTGTGTTAGGGTCTGGTACGCGGCCTGGTGCTAAGGAGCAAGCTCCCCTCACTTCACGATTCCAGTGGTTAGCTGGTTTCGCTTAGCCAAGATATACCTCGCCTAGAGATTAGACTCCGCCAGAGAACGGAGTGGGCTTCCCCCTTGGTGATGAAATCCAAGTAGGGTCACCGGGACGGGTAAGGTATCCGCTGGGTGATGAAATCCCAGTTGGGCCTTGTCTCAGGTAAGTTTTATGTTTGTTTTGTGCAGGTGGTCTGGTCGTGTAACATCAAGTGATCTAGATTAATTCAATATGCAGTTTAATTACTATGTGTGGTCTAAGAGATGCAGGCAAACAGAAATGAATGCAGAGTGTTTTAATGTCCAAGTCGAAATGTTTGTTCGTATGAAGACGAATGGAGAAAGAGTCGAAGAGTATGAGTTTAGCTAGTCTAGAAGTGCAAGAAAGAAAGAAATGTTCGTTTTAGTTCTGCTTATGATGTTGTTTAAGAAGAGACGAAAGGAGGCGAAAAGGAAGAAACCTAATGCGCCTAAATGAACGAAAGAAAGAAAGAACCCGAGGAGGATCTAGGGTCCCACCGGGCGTGCCAGAATGTTTCTATGCAAAATTGCTTTCTACATTCAAAGAAGAAATAAGAAACTAAAAGATGGTTAAGGCTAGAAGTACCTGATAAAGTCGTGCGCACCGAAATCAGACGTTGAAAGATTCTCCTCTTTGGCTGTGGAGGAATGACACCTGCGAAAAAGAGACTGGAAAAAACGTTAGTCAAAGATATGGTGGGTTGTCAGGCGAACGCCCGATCCCGGAAGTACAAAAGACTCCCTAGAAGGATATCAACCCACTGATAAAAAAGAGTAGAAAATTGGACGAAAGTATATGATAATGACATAAATAAATGACAGAAAAATAAAAGGCGTACCTGATAAGCGGCACTGTTCTGCACAGTCACCGGCGTCGGTCTCTGTGGTGCCGGCGTTGGTCAAGGAAGGTGCCGACGTCGGTTAAGGTGCCGTCGTCGGTCGGGGTAGTGACCGGCGTCGGTAGGGGCAGGTTCTGGGAAGGTCTGGATAGGGTCGGGATAGCGCTAAAAAGAATCGGGACTGCGCTGAACAGAGTCGGGATAGGGCTGAACAGAGTCGGGACAGGGTCTGATAAGGTCAGGGTAGGGTCTGGGGGGTTTGAATAGAGTTGGGATAGGTCTGAACAGTCGGGACAGGGTCTGATATGGTCAGGGTAGGGTTTGATAAAGACAGGGACGAAGTTTAGACAGAGTCGAGACAGGGTTTGATAAGGACAGGGATGAGGTTTAGACAGAGTCGAGACAGGGTTTGATAAGGACAGGGACGAGGTTTAGACAGAGTCTGAGGAGTTTGAACAGTTGGGAAGACAGAAAATAAATAATAACTAAGAAAGAAAATGAAATAAACAGAATAAAGACTTACTTGGTAGAAGACCCGATGAAAGCCATGGTGTGCAGATTAGTTGATGTCGTAGTGTCGATGATTGCTCGGAGTTCGCAGGTTGGTTGCTCAGCGTTCGGTTGATCAGCGTTCGGGGATGGGATCCGGTTCGAATGGCTGGCAGAGGTTGATGAAGGCGGGGGACGGGGACGGTTCCAGAAACGGTTCATCAACCGTTTCGGGAAACCGAATGCTAACTGATAACGGATAAGGGGAAGGTGACCGACGTCGGCAGGATTGCCGACGTCGGCCGATAGGTGACCGACGTCGGCGACATCGGTCGGGTAAAGACCGACGTCGGCAGATGCATAATGGGGATAGAGTCTACCTTTCGCTCTGTGCTCCTCTTTACATGCTGCCAGGGTCAATGCTGGTGAAACAAGTGATCGGCAAGGGTTCAATAGGCGAAGAAGAATAAGACGGGGAAGGACCAGGGGAGTCGACACGATTTCGGTGTCTACAAGAAACACTAATAGTAGAAGGGGTCAACATCATGCAAGTTGACCCTAAGGTGTTGACCAAGATGTACTATCAAGTCATGCAAATTTCACCAGAGGTTTTGGTGGGGGAAAACTAGTATTCATTTTTGCATACCTACCAACTAAAAGAGTACAACCATCATAATTCCAGCCATGTACAAGACCTAGCATCAAATTGGATGGTGGATACAAGGAGAAAGATGAAATAAGACATGGCACTATTTAACATCACCATTCAAGATAAGTTGATAGCTTTTGGTATAATTTAACTGTATAAGTTACCATGCTTTAAGAATTCAAAGGATCTAGTGCAATTCATTCTATCTCACATTCATGGTGATCACATATAATTCATAGGGAGGAGAATGAAGATATTAGTGTACCTCATTGGAAAGATAATTAGGCTCCTAGATGATAAGAAAGACATCCATGAGATGATGGGTGATGATGAAGAGGTAGAGCATATGGAAAATTTCCTAAGTTACTATAATGGGGGACTCACCTTCCCCATCAAAGAATGTAAGGACCTAAGCATGAATGCAACCTCATGCCTTGTAAAATCAAAACTTTGCCCTGGTAGTCGATGGACTAATGTGACAAAATCTTCCTCTGCATCACCTATCATATGACATAAGGTATAAAATTTAACATTGACAAGATTATTGCTGAAGAGTTCATGAAGAATGTGCTAGAGTGCCACATTGATGAAGGAGAACTTTAGGTGGGGTTCCACTCTCATCCTAATAGTCATAGAGGAAATTGGAATACCAAATGGGGATGATAAAAATCTCTAGGTTTATCTAGACCATAATGACTCCTTAGAGCAAAAATATGACTTCACTTGCCCCAGTTCCTTTAACATAAAGTATAAGGTGTGTGTGATGAGATGGTGTGAGTAATATATAAAGGTGTTTAAAATCAAGTGGTGTATCCCCTTAGAGCTCCCCAACAACATGTATGGGATGATAAACTTTTTTATGATGCAACATTTTTGCATATTTTGCATGGCACTAGTTAATAACAATAAGTCTAGCTAGTTAAATACCCCATATACTTTTTCAACCAAGTATTTTAGGGATGCACTTAGGGGGATCCCTAATGCACAATAACTAGACATTATAATAAGGGAAATGGATATAGAAATAAATAGATTACAGTGCCTATTCTTGTACCCAGATGGAAGAGCAATAAGGGATGAAGAGGATGAGTTGGATCACATCAAAATCCACCCTTTTCAAGAAGTAACTATACTAGGGTACATCCATAAGCTTTACTATGAGATGAAGCCCAAGAGGAAGGGCCTTAGTTTTAGTGTTGAGTAAAATGATGACCCTCCTATTATTATCAGTGATGAAGGCATGCTAGCATCAACTAAAACAAGGAAGTCTCCTAAGAAGAATAAAGGAAAGACATTGGAAGAAATATAAGAGCACATAAAGTTCAAAATTGCCTGAGGTGGTGAAGCCTCCCCATCAGCTTGAATACTAAGTGTGTAAATTTTAGGCAAAAGACTTATCCTATTTTAAATAAGGAGCAAAAGAATTTGAAGTTTTTGTTTGTGATGCCCACTATCACCCTGGTAGACATAGAGGTGAAAAAAGAACTGGAGAAGAAGGAAGAAGTGGGAAAGGGTGTGTATATTATGCCTAAAGAAGACTCCTCATCTAGTGAATAAAATTCCCTACCATCCCAAAGTCAAGAGGCAAGGTAGGAATGAGCTTAGAGGAAGATTAGCCTTAGCAACATAGATATCTAGAAGGCATGGGCACTATAGAATAAGAAATAAGAAATAAGATGGGCCAATAAGATAGAAGAAGAGCCTAGCATGGTGGAAATAGAAGAGAATATATAAGGTGGCACTGATACTACATTTGGAGGAGCAAGACCATCAAGCACACCCACCAAGAAAACCATAACATAGAATCCATAAAAAGAAGAGGAGTTTAGGTGCAAATGGAAAAATATAGGCCTAGATTAGGATCACATTGAAGCAATGCTAGAGTTTCACTATAAGAGAGAGGCAATGAGGGCCAAGGGAATAACCCAAGATAAAATTGATAAAGTGGGGGCCAAGGAGAGAAGGGTAAAAGAGGAGAAAACCACTGTGATAAGAGGAAGGTGGAAATAAAGAAGGCTCAAAAAGAGAAGCCCATAAGAAGAAGGCCCAAAAGGAGGAGGTGAAGGAGGAGGAAGAAGAGAAGAGGGTTTTTATAAGAACAAAACCCATTAAAGATAAAATAGTAGAGGTACCTATCACCCACACTGGTTCAATAGAGGAATATGTAGAATAAGCATGCCCTACTACTAAAGGGGTTCCTAAGGACAAAGAAGGTGATGCTAGTTCCTCAAAGGAATAAAGAGAAGAAGAAGTAGATGAAGGGAAAAAATATGATTAAGAAGAACCCATATAGGAAAGAAAGTAAGGAGGCACTGAGGAAGAGAATAGTGCAATCAAAGAGGCATAGGATTAGGAAGAAATGGCCATTGAGAAAGAGGAATTTGAGTCAATCTACTAGGAAAATGTATAGAAAGGATATACAAAAGATGAGGACTCTTACATGTTGGACTACATTCCCTCTAGAGCTACAACAACATTAATGTGTCATCAAGTGGCCTTTTCATTTTATTACTACATGGATGAGCCTCATTTCAAGGTACCAACCAAAGCAATACAGATCATAGAGAAGCCAAAAGAGGGGCATGAATACCAATTAGTCAACCCCTGAGACATGAACCTAGTAAGATTGGCTAATTCCCTCCTTAAAATGGAATTTGAGGTAGTGTGAAATAATATCATTAATGATTTTCATGCCACCAAATAGAAGGATATTATGCTTAAAGTAGAAGAAGAGCTCAACACTATGAAGCTCAATCTCAAGCAATTGACCGAGCATGTTGAGGAAGTAGAGCCATCCCTTGTGGATAATATTAACACTTCTAATCTATCTAAAGTTGATAAGGTGTGTGTGTGTGTTGGTCGATTAGATGTTCCCTTGGATGAATTTGATATAGGAAGAGAAAGAGGGCCCTTGTAAATATATAAAGAAAAAGCTCAATAAAGAGCTTGATGAGGTAGAGGACCTCTTATCAAGATTAAAGAAGCATGTAGATGACACCAATGTCATTTTTTGAAAATTTTTCACCTAAGCATTAGTCATCAAAGCATGGCTCCAAAAGTTAAAGGGGGAAATGGATGCATTAATGAAATAATATTTCACTATCATCAAGTTTGAGTCCACAAAAATAATTGTGTAGGTCAACACATTGAGCACCCAGTTAAAGACCCAAGAGAAATACCTAGACAACCTTTTCCATGCCTTCTAGACTAAGGTGAGTAAGTAGTGATGCATCCTTGATGGTATGGTTTGAAAGTCTAAGGAAATGCTAGAGGCATTTTACAAGGAGCTAGATAAAATTGATGTGCTTAGGATCGAGGCTACCTTTATAGATATTGATAGAGATATCAAAAAAATCAAGCTCACAATCCAAAGCTTTGATGACTTCAAGGCAAAATAACAATAGAGCATGCTTGAATTTTACATAGCTTAGGTGATAAAAGGATAGTTCAAAGGTGGAATAACATTTTTGTATGGGGTAATGTTGGGACTCATTTCATGCTAAGTAATAGATCTACACCAACTTGATAAATACCTAAGCACAAGGCAACTATGTGGATGGTTTCTATTTTTGTCTTCTAGCAACGCCAACTAGCTGGTGGCTAAAAAATCTAAGTAACATTAGGAATTGGGAACATGAGACAATTACCAACCATTAAAGATAGGCAAATCCATTTGAATCACATACCATTGGGAAGTGGGTGCATGGGACAATGACTACACAATAAAGGCAAAGTATAATGGAGGTGATAGGATGTGTACCTCTAGCACCAACTCAGTAGTTGGCATGCCCCACTCCCCATGAACCTTGGATGCTCTAAAGCCTATAAAAAGAAGCCAAGTTTGCTAAATAAAGGAGGAAAAATAGAGAGTATTAAATCTTTGGTTAATTATTTCTAGAAGATTTTTTATGTTTATAACTTAGCTTGGTATGCATTTTGATTCTCCCATTTGTAACACCCAAGCTCACTTGTGAGCTTGGGCCTTAGTAGTTTATGTTGAGCACTTGCTTGGTTTATGTGGACTATGTATGTATTATTGTTTAACATGTTTAATGAATAATGTTGTGTATAAATAGTTATTAGAGTAATGATTCAAATATTTATTGACTATATACTATATTCTACAAAATTTGTGATTGAGCCATGTGAGCTTCTAACCTAGTTCATTCATGGAGGACCTATGGATGACAATGAGCCTTGTACCCAAAATAGGGATTATGATAAGTGTGGTTAAGACCCTACACCCCAAATGAAACCTACACCCAAGTGCAAGACTTTGCCTAAGTCCCCCTAGCCAGATAACTAGTTGGCCCTAAAATGCCTAAATATCATTGAGGTTATGGAACCCAAGGCTTGTACCTATAACCATCATTACACTAACTCAAGCCCCTAAATAATAGAGTTTTTTCATGGCATAATTAGCCTAAAACAAACCTTGGTCCCTTCTTTTCTATGATTCAGGTGAGAACATAAGGCTTGTACCTTATTTATATTAATGCCAGTGCCACTGAGTGTTAAATTTTGAGCACCATAGGACTTTTAAAGGCATGTGCCCCATAGAACAAGCCCAAATATGACATGTATGGCTAGGTACATGTGTGACTAGGCCCATGACTAAGAATATCAATTTTTCTATAACACATATTATCCATCCATATGGCACCCCAAACTATGCTCAATGTTGGATATGGATCGTGGTCACCAAAATCACAAAATATAATTAGATAGACACATGTCTAAAGTATATTATTTTGTATTTTGTATAATATTTTGGTTTTATGATACCTTGTAAGAATATGAACTAGATTTGATAATACATATAGTCTTTCCTTGTGGCATATTGAAAGACTGGAATGTAAAGATATAACACTTTGGAATGTTTTATATATAGTGTTCTATTTTAATGAAAGATGGTTTCAACACATGTTATAGATTAATGAAATAGTTTTGTTATGGTTTTCCTAAGAATATTTAATATATGTTTAGTGCATAGTGAATACTATGTTTGCCTTTAAACATGCAATTGTTTATAGTTATACTACTTGATACTATGTGTTATCTCTATGTTTCTATGAAATAGTGCACTTGAATCTTTAAATAATAGTCTATAAGTTTGAATTATTGGATTTATGTTATATTTTATCTCTACTGCATAAGCTATCACTGTAATTAACATGTTCTAGATTTTTTTAGGAACCTCTACTAACAATGGTATGGTGAGCATGGAACCCATCTAGATGAAATGTTGAGATGGTTGCCAAGACAAATAGATATAAAAAGGTGGCTAGATGAGAGAATCTAAAATTTTGTAGAAGAAAAGATAGTTAGAACAATTACAAAGGAGATTATCCAAAAACATATCTATGGGTAAATATATGAAATCTTTTAGTGTGAGTTACCTAGATTGTCAGTTGTGTGTCTATTTAGGGTGGAATATTATTACTTCAGGATAGACTATGCCACTTAGATATAGATTGGACCCAAGTGGTAGAATATTGTATGAGGACTAAAATTAATGATTATATTACCAAATTCATAGTATAGGGATATGTAGATTTTGAAGTTGTTAAAGACTAATTTGTCCAAGGATTAAGCGAGAAATTTTTATAGTGCACTTGAATATCTAAATAATGTTTTATAAGTCTGAATTATTGGATTTTGGTTATATTCTACTGCATAAGATATCACTATAATTAGCATGTTGTAGAGTTTTTCATGAACCTCTACTAACAATGGTGTGGTGAGTATTGAACCCATCTAGTTGAAATGTTGAGATGGTTGCCAAGACAAATAGATATATAAAGGTGGCTAGATGAGAGAATCTAAAATTTTGCAAAAGAATAAAAAAGAGTTAAAACAACTACAAAGGAGATTATCCAAAAACATATATATGGGTAAATATATGAAATCTTTTAGTGTGAGTTACCTGGACTGTCATCTATGTGTTTATTTAGGGTGGAATATTTTTACTTCAGGATAGAATATGCAACTTGGATATAGACTGGACCCAATTAGTAGACTATTAGATGAGGACTACAATTGATGATTATATTAACGAATTCATAATATAGGGATATGTAGCTTTTGAAGTTGTGAAAGACTAATTTTTCCAAGGATTAAGGGAGAAATTTTTATAGTGCACTTGAATCTTTAAATAATGTTCTATAAGTCTAAATTATTGGATTTTGGTTATATTTTTTCTCTAATTCATAAGCTATCACAATAATTAGCATGTTCTAGAGTTTTTTAGGAACCTCTACTAATAGTGGTGTGGTGAGCATGGAACCCATCTAGATGAAGCTATCACAATAATTAGCATGTTTTAGAGTTTTTTAGGAACCTCTACTAATAATGGTGTGGTGAGCATGGAACCCATCTAGATGAAATGTTGAGATGGTTGCCAAGACAAATGGATATAGAAAGGTGGCTAGATGAGAGAATCTAAAATTTTGTAGAAGAAGAAAAGAGAGTGAGAATAACTACAAAGGAGATTATCCAAAAACATGTCTATGGGTAAATATATGAAATATTTTAGTGTGAGTTACCTAGGTTGTTAGCTGTGTGTCTATTTAGGGTGGAATATTATTACTTCAAGATAGACTATGCAATTGGATATAGACTGGACCCAAGTTGTAGACTATTGGATGAGGACTACAATTGATGATTATATTACCAAATTCATAGTATAGGGTTATATAGCTTTTGAAGTTGTGAAAGACTAATTTGTCCAAGGATTAAGGGAGAATTTTTTATAGTGCACTTGAATCTTTAAATAATGTTCTATAAGTATAAATTATTGGATTTTGGTTATAATTTATCTCTACTACATAAGCTATCACTATAATTAGCATGTTCTAGAATTTTTCAAGAACCTCTACTAACAATGGTGTGGTGAGCATGGAACCCATCTAGATGAAATGTTGAGATGGTTGCAAAGATAAATGGATATAGAAAGGTGGATAGATTAGAGAATATAAAATTTTGTAGAAGAAACAAAGAGACTTAGAACAAATACAAAGGAGATTATCTAAAAACATATCTATGGGTAAATATATGAAATATTTTGGTGTGAGTTACCTGGATTGTCAGCTGTGTGTCTATTTAAGGTGGAATATTATTACTTCAAGATAGACTATGTAACTTGGATATAGACTAGACCCAAGTGGTAGACTATTGGATGAGGACTATAATTGATGAGTATATTACCAAATTCATAGTATAGGGATATGTAGCTTTTGAAGTTGTGAAAGACTAATTTGTCCAAGGATTAAGGGAGAAATTTTTATAACAACTATCTACTCTGATTAATATGTTGGTTGTGGAAAAGGACATGGTGCCTACTCCAACCAATATGGAGTAGTCACTTTGGGCACCATGGAGGTGCATGTGGGATAGAATTGAATGAAGAGGAGTTGATTAAAATAAACTTAAACCATTCTAGAAAATGTAAGGTGAAAAGACTCTAAGGGAGAAGAATATTTTGGGATTAGAATGAGAACTATGACATAAAATATGGTGAAACAAAATAAGAAATCTAGAATTAAATTAACTACGTATAGGAGAAGAGGCATGTAAGAAAGTGCTAGAGTTGGAAAGATAAGGAAATAAGATATTAGAGATGGAAAGATGATAAGAGAAGATACACTAAATAGAGAGTACATAAAAGGGCTCAATGAAGTCAAAGAAGTAGATAGAAATGATGTAGATATGGAGACAATGAAATATGAAGAAGAAGGTAATTTAGTAATAGAGCAATTAGATGGTTGAGGTAGATCAAAATTAATGGAAGGGTTTTTATCTATACTTGGGAAGGAAAATTCCTTTGAAGAAGTTAGATTTGAATGCAAAACTATCACAAGTTCAAGTTTAAAGTTGGAAGAAATTCAAAATAAAAGTCATTCATTTCAAGAGTATGCATCCATTGAGCCAATTTGTTATTATAAAGACAAAGAAGTATAGGTTAAGAGACATATATAGATTGGTTTGACTCTTTAAAACAAATTTGGAAAGCTAAGTGAAAAACAAAGTAGATAATAGATAGGAATAAAATAGAAAAAGTGGAATTCCTTTTTAAGACACCTGAGAAGACTAGTGTGTAGTCATCAGTGTGCAACCAACAATGCATAGTCGACAGTGTGAATTTACCTTTACTCACAGTTACCAATGTTTATAAAACTATAGTGGCAACTACAAGTGTACCAACTATGGCACTCAATGCAAGTATGTTTATTTATTTAATGTCATATGATGGGCCTATGGATCCATAACAATATTTAGTAACGCGTGATATGAAATGGAATGTTAAATGGGTAACCTCATATGATGTTAAGAAGTGTAAAATTAGAGGGTATTTATTAAGATGAGACTTAGAGTTAATTTTTAAAAGGGACATAAATGCTTTGGAATTTACACATGTTAAAAGTTTGTTGATAGAAGAGTTTAAATTAAAATATCCAAGTCAGACTATCCAAGATTTAAAAGAGATTCAAAAAAAGTTTGGTGAATCAGTTACAGAATATGATTGAATATTTATTGATGTAATGAAAAAAATTGAATTCATTCTATAAGATAAAGATAAGGCTTCTTGGTTTGTAGAAAAGATGTGACCAAAAGTTATATTTGCCATTATGCAGACCCAGTACTTAATCAAGTTGATGTTTGATCTATTATTTTGTGAGTAGAGAAAATATAAGATTATGGGGATGATTCCTTAGCTGGTTCTAAGGTTGAAGACAAGATATATTAATTAATGAGAAGAATGGATGAGATGCATGAAAAAGATAAGCCTAAACTAAACTTATGGTGCACATAATGCAGATGGGAAGGACATCATATAAGTGATTGTTCTAAGCTTAAAAATGAGTTTTGTGAGATATACAGGGTAGTAAGGAATGCAAATTCCAAGTGCCATCTTTTACAACACTATATACAAAAATCATAGAGTTTGTTTTGAAATTATTGTAAGTCCACTAACCATGATGAAAATAATTTTTAATCATTACAAGATTTGAAGGAAGATATTGCTAAGAATGTCTTCATAGTTGAAACACAATAAATACCAACTATGAAAAAGTGATTCCAAGATTAGAATGATAAGTGTGACTCAAGGTAGTCCTGGATGGATGCCTTCCTCACCCCATTATCAACTGTAGGCTTTGGCAAGTTGGAATAATATATCATCTCCATCTTACCAATATTCTAGTCAATATCAGTAGTTGTGGACCAATATAAACCTTTAATAACTATTAAATTGGGCTATGAGCTCCCCCCAACACCAATATAGGGGGTATGATGCTTAAAAAAGCTAACAAGGAGGGTATGTTGGATAATAAACATAATGTTGGGGATACCAACAAAATAGAGGTGGATATAGGGGAGGTTATAAGGGAGGATATTATGGGGGATATCAAAGAATCCATAATAACTAAAATTTCCAAACTTGACCACCTATGCAATGTAATTTATGTGGAGAATAAAATCACTATGTAAGGAATTTGCCTACTAATCCACAAAGACAAATATAAAATGTCTATGATAGGCCCTTATCTCTTAGATAACTTCATGAGGTTATTAAGTAGATGGAAGTTGAAAAATATCTAGGAATTTATGGTTTCCAATGTGAGTTATACCAAACCCTTTAGGATACTATTGGTCTTGATCTTCTTTGAATTTATTCTGAACCTATTCTAACTAACTCTTTGTGATCCCTTATAAACCAGGGTAACATTAAGTTTATTTCCAAGGCTAGTGATCTTGAAATTATCACCAATTGGAATCCTATTAATTTTCTTAATGTCTCTAATAATATTATTTCTAGGGCTTTATCCCTCAGAGTCAAGAATATTCTCCCTTTAATTTTCAAGAGTGAGCAAACTAGTTTCATTTAGAATAGATTCATTCTGGACAATGTCATTTCCATTTAGGAAGGTATGGAATGGAATCAACTTTATAATAAAAAATATCTATTTATCAAGATTTATTTTGAGAAAACCTATGATCATATTGAGTGGTCCTTCATTCTAGCAATGTTACAAGCCCTTAGTTTTGGCCCCAAATTTGTTTAGACTATAAATGTACTCTTTCAAAATTTTGGGGCTAATATCACTATCAACGCAACCCAATATTATTAGTTTTAACTTCATAATTATATCCAACAAGGATGTTGTTTATCCCCTTCTTTATATGTGGTAGCCTCATAAGGATTTAGCTAACTCTTAACTAATTACACTACTAGGGGTTTGCTAAAATGCATCTTCCTCCCTCAGTCTGATAGATAGATTTTAAATGGCCACTTTAAAGATGATTCTTTCTTCACTCTTCAAGAGGAATATAATTACATTAGGAATTCCATGGAATGTCTCCATATTATTTTTTTAGCTTTAGGATCATCTATTCAATGGAGGAAGACATAGTGTTATCATTAATCACTAGGCCCCAAACCTTCTTGACTAGAGGGATATTAATGGTAGTGGATTCTTCCAGGGGTAAAATTTAAGTTTCTTGGCATTCATTTTTATTTTTATGCCTCTCCCTCTGAGATATGGTCTTATGTGGTGAAAAGAGTTGAAAGAAAAAGATCACAAAGCCTCTATCTCTTAATGGCAAATTTCAAATTTGCTCTAAAGTCTTGAAAGCTAATCATGTGTATTATTCCTCTTATTGGGCTCCTTTTAATACCAATTATATTAAATTATAAAAACTTATAATATATTTTCTATGGGCTAACTATAAGGGTCATAAGGGTTTTCACAGAGTTTCTTGGAACATATTCCACTGACCCAAAGAAGCTGGGGGGTTGGATCTCCTAGATATTAAAATTTAATGCCTTGTCCTTGGTGTCAAATGGATTATTAGAGGTCTTACTAGGGATGAATCCTAGAAGATTATTCTATGCCATTGTATCTAACATGGGATCCCATGTGGTAGAAAGGCTTGGAAAGGCCTAGGACTTCAGTCTCTAATCATAACCCTAGTGCCTATTAAAATCAAGGGTACTTTTGTGATTCAAATCTTATGGAAAGTTTGGGAAAATCTTAAGCCTCAAATTAACTAGGTAAGTGAGGGTTTTAGGAATGGCCTCTCCATTAACTCCTAGTCTCTCTAATGGCTATCTTGCTTAAATTTTCACAATATTGCCTTTGCCTTAGTCTTTTGGGTTAAAGGGTTAAGGCTTTTCAAGAAAGGTGTGAAGGTTATTAGTGATTTATTTTATAAGGAGAACATGGCCTCACTCACTTGGAATCAACTTTAGAATAGTTTTTTTTTAAATAAATTAGATGTAGAGGCTATTCTAAAAATTCAAGGTTCTATATCCGATGAGTATTTGTATAAAATAGGGGTCAAATCTCTTGTTCCTTGGTGAAAGGATTGCCACTAGTTTATAACCACCCCCTTCACCTAATATTCTCCTAGAGTGGGCTATAATTCAACAAGCCCTTAGTTTTTTAAAATGAAATCTCATACTTAGATATATTATCCATTCTAGACATGGGGTTTGGGCCTGACACTTTAATACTTTGGTCTGCTATTATTGAGCTAAAAAAATATCATTTCTTATGGTGTCTGATTTATGAAGGCCTACTTGTGGGTGACTGATTTAAACATATAGGAGTGTCCAAACCCATTTTACTAGCTTGTTAGCAACCAAATATTGTTAAACACTTTTTTTGGTTTTGCTTGCATGCAAAATCTATGTGGCACTAGATTCATTCCCTTCTTCAACCCTTTCGACCTAAATTCTTCATGTGGAAGATGGATTTCTTGTGGGACTTGAATCTATTGCCTAAAAAATACAACAAATTTTGGTAGATATTTTAATCTAATATTTTATTTCAAATATGGAAATCTATAAATTATACTTACTTTAATCATGAAGAGATGAAACATAGTTTTCTTATTAATAACAAAATTACTATTCTATCTAATGTTACTCTTTAGATTCAATGTCAAATAGACAAAGTCTGCCTAAAACTCAACCACCTCCAACATTTACTCAACCACTAGGAAAATTCCATATTCATGGTGAGCCATGAACCTTATAATCCACCATAGCATCTTAAACCTCCCGAAGGATGAAGGTAGGGGCCATGTCAACAACATTTTAGAACTAGACACATGAATCATGTTCCTCATCAATCACCACCTCATTGGTATTTTCCTCATCATTGTGGTCTAAGTAGCTCTTCTAGATTTAAAGGTGATGATAGGGGATGGGTATCTCCTCTCCCATCTCATGATGGTGACACCATAGATAGGGGTCTTCCACCTAAGGCAAATTTACATGATCAACACTAAAATATCACCTAAAAGAAATCAAGATGAGTCATTAGAGGCTCAAAAAAACACTTTTTGGGAGCCCTTACCTATGGATGAGGATCTTCCTACACTAGGAGGATGGATTTGTAACCCTTAGGACCCACCATATCCACTACCTCCCCTAACATCCATGTTTTCTATAGATAATTAATTATTCTCTTTATTTTTATTTGTTCCTTGTGCTCTCTATTTTGCTATCAAAATATTGATGTGATATTTATTTTTATGGGTGTGGTCATTTTTGACCATTTTTTTTTTTTTCTTGAGGTGCCTTTGCCCTCAATGTGTTTATGCTCTGGGGTGTGACTTTTCCACCCATTTTTTTATGATTAACTTTGTACCATATATAATTTTATTAATATATAGTCACTCTTTAATCAAAAAAATTACTCTATAGTTGCAAGCACACAAAGCAAAGAACATTCTGAAAAAAATGAAAAGAAATTACAAGAAAAATATATTAGCATAAGAACAATCTAATTACTAAATTAATTAATTTATAGAGCATAACATCAAATCCTTAGCATAGGCATAAAATCTAAATAAGAAATCATGTATAATGATTCCAAAAAAGACAAAGTGAAAACAAGAAAAATGATTTCATTGTGATTTTGAAAAAGTTTATTTGCATTAAGTGTCAACCTTTACAAAGGGAAAAAACATCCCTTATATAGACAAATTTGTCCATGAAGTTTTCTCAACCCACTACTGAGGTAGTTAAAATATTCAATGATGATTAAGGAATGTGGTTGAGATTCTAATAGATTTACTAACAGATCATCATTATGAGTATGATTTTAGATTAGAGACCACACTTATGAAAGACTAAAATTTATCTTTTATGCTCATTAAATATCCTTGGTACCTTTAGCATACACACACCATGTGATGAATCATTGTATAATGAATACTTTAAATTCAATTTAGGGGGCTTGTTGTAATCAAATTCAAATATTGGTGGTTGATTATTGTTGGGATTTTATTGGCACTGCCATTCCACCATGCCTTGTACAAATTTTTGAATTTAATTTAGAGGTTGATTAGAAGAATGATCCATCCTAAACTTGACTTTAGGGTCTTTAAGATATATTCCCCCCTTTAATATCCCAAAATTTATTACTTTTGGGCCTTTTAATTTGTAAGGAACCAACTTTATTTTGACTATGTTTCCCAGACTTGATACATAATACTTTTTGGAATTTTGATAATTATGACATCCAAATAGGTCATCAAATTTAGTCCCATTGCTTCATCTAACATCACTGATGCCACATGCATCCTCCTCAACTTCATACTCCTTCACTAGGTTATTAGTTTTATTCACTAGGTATCACTTTCCTGCCATGTGGTAGTCCTTTAGCCTTCCTAGTCTTTAGCTTTATCCTTTGATCTTTCATCATCATCACTACATGGTCCCAAGTATTCTTCCATCATTTTATTCCATAATTTTCATGGACATATGGAGTATACTCTACTTCCCAACATTTCCATGCTTTATCGAGACTATTTCCTAGGGTTTCATTCTCTTTTGTTTGTCCTCAAGGATATTAAGTTATCGAGAAGGCACCATATGGCATAATCCCACTAAATTCAAGATCACATGTGTTTATAAAATTGTATAAACTATAGAGAGGATTACAAAGAAATTTAGTCAAGCACTATTCCATAAATAATGAAACATGCATAAAGAACTAACTCACCAAGCCTATCTATTCCTATGGGAATTACAATGGATATCAAGAAACAAATAAAAGAAAGCAACACCATATTACCTTCCCAAATAGATTCACCATACCAATATGGCTCAAAAACATGTTCTCCCTTGATCAAGTATCCTTGTCTTTTTCAACAATAGTGGTAAGCTCCTCCAATGCCTTAAGAACACTCCATAAAACCTAGTCTCATGATTCCAAATCACTAAACTAGCCTATCTATGAAGCTTGCAAGTAAAATCTATGATAAAATACAAAAACTTGTGGAAAAAAATTAAAATTATAAATTTGAAATATTCATACTTTTGAAGATATTTGAGCATAATAACCTTACACCAAAATAGATTAAAATTCATGTCCATGGCCTCTTTATTTATAGATTTTTAAGATTGGTCAGGATCAACCATGACCATCTATTTCAAGATTGGGATGTGTGGCCATGGATAATCCTAATATTTTGAATTAAATCTATAATTATATTCATCATGACCTTAGAAGAAGGGGCATTGAAGAGGCATGGGTGACCCATAATCCTGATATTTGTGGCATTTATGGCCTAGGGATGTCTTCCCAAGAAATGATGTCACCTGATGATGTAGTTAATAATAATAAATTTTTAAAAATAAATATTCAAAAACTCTCATGGAAAATCCACTTAAGCTATTTATTTTGATTAATTAGCCTTAAACAAGGTTAATCAACATTTGTGCAATTATTTGAAAATTGGCCCTCAATTAAACAAAATGGTCAAAAAGTCATATTACTAGATCATAAGTTGAATGAAGAGGAATTAGAAGGTGATTTTAGATGCATTAGAGCTATATTACCATTTAGTATGTTTCTAACACTAAATAACAAAGGTACGTGATGTGTACCAATGAATTAGAAGAAAAGAGTGATCTAGAGAACTAAATGGTGAAATTGTCATTTTGACTCGAAATGATCTAATCAAAATTAGTGGGACCATAAAATGCATTGCCCTATTTATGGATAATTTGACCTAAAATAACACTTGTAAGTGACAAGTTCACACCATTTAGGGCATTTTATGAATTTTGACCTAAAATGTGCATTTGAGTATAATTCGAATAAGATTGATAATTTCAACACAAATGGTGTTAGGAATTGGATGTCTACATTTTTCCACTATTTTATAAGATGTAACAAGAGATTTAGGTGAAGTAACATCTTTTAAAAGAAAAGAGTTATCAATAATAAATTGGAATAGACCCATGATGCCCCCTTGAGATGACATACTAGGTGGAAGAAAAGGATGGACTCTTGAAAAGAGAGAGAAAGTGAGAGATTAACCCATGAAATATATCACATATAGATGAGCTAATGCTTGTACACATGATTACCATCAATGATCAAAATATAATGAGAGGTATAATATTCCCTAGAGATAGGGGGAATGAGAAATATACAATTCATAAATGTAAGGGACACACTGTAAATGTACCTAATTTGAGAGTACAAGTTGTGTGCTTATAACATTGATCAATCCTAAGACAAGTTGCATACTAAAATATTTCCATCATGGGATTTAATGTGGAGAGATTAGAATTAGAGGAAAAGAGAGAACATTCTACTTTAGGAAGTGAAGCACCACTAGAATGGAGTCTCCAAAGAGAATATAATAAGTAATCCAGTAGAGTTGATTTGATTATGATAAAATAGTTTTTCCCAAGTAGGGTGAATTTTTATCATTGATAAAGAATAAAGAATGGTTTGTACCTTGTACAGCTAATTTGGTTTGAATGTGGTGCAAATGTTGTGCCCCAAAATAGGCAATTAGTAATCAAAAATGCTCAAGGATATAACCAAAAAGATAGATTAAAGTGAGCAGGCATAAACTTACATGCAATGGGGTAATAGCTTATAAATACATATAAATACAAGCATATGAGAATGCAAAAAGTGATGTGAGAGATGAAAATAAGAATGGAGATAGCTGAGCTGACCTTAATAGAGATTGAGCACTACCTACATAGTTTTATGGACTCATGTTCCACCATAAACTTTAGGTCAATGTAGTTCATCCAATTTTGGGAGAGAATGGAATGAGGAATGATGAAAAATTACCAAGAATTTATTAGACTCATGATGTATGCAAAGAGATTCACATCTAAGCATAGATAAATAACCTTGAAATGCATGCTACCTAGAAGCCTAATTCTATATCATGAGCCTAGGTTTTATGGAGTGTTATTGAGAATCATTCATTGAATCTAATGTTAACATTAAAACCTTGAGACTTGAGAAAAAAGTACTTGATATAGAAAAAAAAATTAGGCATCATAAGTATGAATAACTTAGAATGACATAAGTATCTAATTACATTGAGCCAGTTCAGATGTCTATATCTATAACTAAAGATAATGGTAAAATAATGACCAAGACTAGAGTTATAGTGATTTAAACTTAAATAAAAAAGTAAAAACAAATAAAAATAAAAACATAAATGAACCTAACTTTAAATCAAGATATGATCTTAAGTATGAACAAATTGTTTAAAAGTAAAAGTCAAGAACATCTTAACGACATGAGACAAAGATATGAATAATCAAGATCTATGTGGACCATCAAGATATGAATAAATAAGACACCAAAAATAATAAAATAAAAAAAATGGTCCAAGAACAATGTAATAACATAGGATCAAGATATATACAATCAAGATCCATGTGAATCATCAAGATGCTCTGAAACACAAAAGAAAAAATCTAAAAATAAATAAGGAAATATAAGACCAAGAATGGAGACAAGAAGTAAGAAAAAGGAGAAGAAATAAAAGGAGAGGTGTGAAAGCATAACAAAAAACCAAGAAAACATAAAAAACACACACAAACAAAAACCAAGTTAGTGCGGTGTAAAGACAAATGTTCATGCATGTGCGATAGAGGTGTTACTTTCCACCACATCATAAAAAGGAATAATGACATGATAATTTTTCCATAATTAAAGAGGAAAAATGATAGAAGAAATGGGGTAAGAGAAGAAAAATAAGGGGTTGGATGAGCTGACTCTAGATGTATAAGACAAGTGGACATTGCCTACATAGTTCCATGGATGCATATTCCAACATGAACTTCAGGCCAAATGTAATTCTCCCAAGAAATGGGATAGTAGAATAATGATGATTAAACCAACTTGATTAATGTTATAGAAGAAATGGAAGATATGACAAACAAATGAGAATGGTCTAGCAAATAAAAATTTGATGAGATGAGAAAGAATGATCATGCAAAATGGAAAGTACATAGGACAAGATGAAATAAACTAGTGTTTTTGTGCTTGTAAAATGGAAAGAGTGTTCAAACTTAATAGTTGCTCACAAAATGAAGAGATTATTCAAACTTAATAGTTTCTCACAAAATAATGAGAGAGTTCAAAATTAATATTTGTTCATAAAATGGAAAGAGTGTGGGATGGTGGAATAGGAATGTACAAATGTACAAGAGCATGAGACAATGTTTTTATTATTTTATGGATCATGTTTTGATGTTTTTGGTATTTTCAAAGTATTTCTAATTTTTTTAGTGTATTTGGGATAAAAAATGCATAAGGTGGGACCATCTAGTTGAGGAGATGCATGTCCTGAGAGTAGAGGTTCTAATAAGATAGCTAAGCTAGATGTAATGGCCCATGCTCATAAATCGGTGAGAGCGAAGTTCTTGATTGCTCATAAAATGATGAGAGTGTATGGAAAGGGGGACTTAGGTGACCTCAACATGCATTGAGCATGACCTACATAGTCTTAAAATGAACTCAAGTCATAGTAATTCCATCCACATAAAAGGTAGGGAAAAACCAACTAGGTCCCAATAAGTTCTCAAACTTAGCAAATGGCAAGTCAAATGAAAACAATGATGGGAAGGTGATGTGGTAATGCATGTTAAACAAGTTTTACCCCTAGTTTTACCATAGGTAATTATAATTAGGATACAATTACATAGGTTAATGATACTAATTTACCCATAGGTGGTTATAATAAGTAGCTAGAATAGTGAAACACTAATTTGCCCATAGGCAGTTATAATCAGGCTCAGATAAATAAACTTGATAGGATGAAAGATATCTTTCCATATCAACTATCACACTAATTTCATAGAATATCATTATAAACATGGATTGGATTGATTTTTTAAACTTTATTGGAATCCCCCCACAAAAGGTATAGGAAAAACCAAAGTAACCAAGATCAAAACAAGATTGGGTAGGATAACTAAAAAAAAGCTTTGGTCTAGATAGGAATGGAATGATAGGATGGTATGGTCTTACTTAGGATAATGATGGTCTAGATATATTGGATAAAATCATAAGGGGGTTTCCCCCAAGTGGTGGGGTGAATGGTTAGGATTTAAAATAATGGCAAATGGATATATAACAATGACAATGGCATGGTAATGTGAAACAATATGACACATGTTTTTATTTTGGGTGTGTTTTTAGATTATATTGTTCTTATTGATGGGGAGATGCACATCCTAATCAATAAATGATAAAAAAATAATACTTGATCATGTTAATTACTAGCCCACACCTTGTCTGAATAACTGCTCTATCAAAAATGGCCTATAGATTTAGATGTTGAGAATGCTTTTGTAATCTTCCATGGTTATTGATTTTTATTCCTTTAAGTGTCGAGACAAAGTATCTTTTTAACCTCTATAAAGGAAAGTGTGGCCATGTATGGTAAACAAAGATAAATAATCGATGGTAGGTTTGATTATGAAATGGATTGGTTGATGATAATGGAATGTATAATAGTGGGGAAATAAATGAAGATTAGGAATTTTAGTCACACATAATGTTGTTGATGCTAGATTCAACATAATTTTGGTTGTGGTGGTGATAAAAAATTATTATCTCAATAGGACCACCATAATTTTTAGTTGTTTGATCTTGAGAGTAGCTACCATCTAATTAGGTTATAGATTGGAAGCTACTTTGATTTGATCTTTGATTTTGTCTTTATTCAAAAATGAATAACTTTTGTGCTCAGTTTTTGTTGTCTTAATGAGGCTTTCACCAATTAATTTGTTTTGATCATCCCATAGCACCTTTGAGAAGGTTTTACTAAGGAATGTTGACTTTTGACTTTGATTGTCTTGTAGCACTTCTAAAAAAGTTTCACTAAAAGATGCCGAGTTATAACTTTTCTTGTCTCCTAGCACCTTTGAAAATGTTTCACTAGGAGAGTGTTATTTTTCTATATTAATGTGGTCTTGGCCTCCTTACTCTTCATCAAATACATGTCATCATGTATGCAGTTCAACAAAGTGTGATTCTATCGATCTTGATCGACACTTATGGGAGGTGGAATGTCAATATAATAGCTATGTTAGGTGGTAATAATGGGATGGTAAAAGGTAACACAATCCTCATAGAAGATACTAGGAGAACTTGTGATAATGCTAAAGTAATCATCCTCAAAAACCATAGAAGGATCACAAATATATTCAAATTGATCTGAAAAGCAATTGTAACCAATGTTGTAACAACCAATACTGTATTCTATTTTTGACTTTGATTCCAAAGCAAGGGAATCTAAATCTAATATCAAAACTGAAGTTGATTCTATTTCTAATGCTAAATCCAATGTCAGTTTAAAAATGAAACTTGACTCTAATATTGATTCTTCATCTAGTATGGTTTTTTTGATAATGTTCTATTGAATGTTGAATTTTTGATAGGTAATGGCCTGTGATGGCATAATGGGCTCAATAAAAACTAATTTAGCTTGTAAGGGTTCAACATATATTGAATTTTATAATTAAAGTCCCTTAAAAATAGGGAACCACTCAAGGGACATCTTGAAAAAATCATGTCTGTCAAAGTGAGACTCCTCAAGGAGTGGGAAAAGATCAAAAGACAACTCTACCAAGATTGGTTTGTCAAGGAGATGAGGCTCTTTAAAAATAGGTAACTTATCATAGTTTATCTTGTCAAAAATGGGTGTTTCAAAAATAACATGTTGGTTTTGGTTTATAATTGGTTGCAAAAGATCAATTTTGAACACATTTTAATCCTCATAAGATAAATTTTGAAGAGGTAATGGTTCTTGTTTAGGCTCGAAGATTAGCACAAAATTTATAAAGTGGGAAAAATTTGGTTTAGTGAGTACAATTTTTTGTGGTTCAATAATGGACTCTCCAAAGATTAGACTATTGAAGAAGGGATTAAAAAATTGGTTCATCAAATGAAGGTTCTTTAACAATATGTTCATCAAAAATTGGTGATGGGCCAAGAATGGTAACAAATAGACGCTTCTTAGTTTGGTTACTCATGCAAACCAAAAGAGGAGGTCATAAAATAATGATCTTGATACATTGTGGATTTTGATTACTTACACAAGCCAAAGCATCCAAGTCTTCTTGATAAACCCAATTATTCCAATTGTAAGTTGGATCATAAGTTGGATCTTGACTATGTTCTCATGACTAATTTTTGTGAGGTGGATATAAATCTATCTCATAGACCATATTTTCACCATAGGGGTCTTGAATAAAGTCATAAAATTCATTTTGTATAGCCATTCTATCATAATCTGGATTATCCATGACTGCACCATAAGTGTAGCTAGACATATCTACATTTAATGAAGAAATCTCCAAAAATAGAAAGACTTAAAGTTACACAAAATATAAAAAGTGATGTTTAAAATATAAAAGGTTTAACATTGGTTGAAATGGTGAAGCTACATCTCAAAAGTAGTTTGTGTTAAGATTTGGCATAAAATAACCTAACATCAAAGGTTTTTAAAGAAAGGTTGTGTTTTCCCAAACAAAGTCACAAAAAAAATGATGAGGATAGGCACTTGAACAAACAAACAATCAATTGTGTTCAAAATTGGGTAATCATTTAACAAAAGATATGAAACCTAAAAGAAAAATATCTATTTACCAAACCTATGAATTGAGGCCTAAATAGAAATCAATCAATGTTTAGATCCAAACTTGACAAGGTTAATTGAAAATGCAATGTTGAAGACCAGGATTGGATCAAACAAGTTAGACAAGAACAAACAACATAATGATGCATAAACAAGGTCCAAATGGTATACATGACATGGTTTGAAACAAATGGTTTTTGATACAATGGTAAACAATTTCTTGAAATAAATTGAGTAGCCTAATAGCATAAGCATGCTCGAAGGATGTGGTTAATTATTATGTTTCAAAGACTCAAAGGCAAAAAAGATTTGACATGATTTGGGTAGCATAACGCTACCCTTCTTAACTCAAATACATGATTTTGACATGTCTTATGAACAAACAAAAAAGTTTTAGCCTCAAATAATACCAAGCAAATAATGACCAAAATACACTAAGTATAATCATCCAAATCCTAGTAAGGGTATGACAAAATGGGGTTGACTAACTAGCAAGTTTTTGATTGTTCTATGGGAATCAATTGCACAATGAATTTCATGTCAAATTATTCAAAAGAAAAGAATGGAAATTGGGTGACCATGGCATTGGATAGTTGTAAAAAGGTTTAGTCCTTTTTATAACCACTACATCCTATTGTTCACTCAGTGTAGGGTGATGTCTAAATGTAGATACATCCCATGTGCAAATC